>CAUYRF010000003.1:617500-1004675 GCA_963573305.1 Pyrrhosoma nymphula
GACAAAGTCGCTCTTGTGGTCACTTTCCCATATATGCTTGGCAAAATGAGATCTGTTTAACTCACAGTTTCGTAGATGTCTTCTGTGCTTCGTCTGCTCTCACTCTGAACGACCGCCCAGTCTGTTGGCCCACTTCCACCCATCGAGTCACCCACGTTCCCTCACACACCAACCCCCACAACCCTTACCACTGCCTCTTCCCCCTCCTCCCCTCTCCTCTTAAAACTTGTATATATTATGCCACTTGCCATACTCATGTACCTGATGATGTCGCCTATGCAACGAAACCGGTCGACTTATAGAAATAAACTGTGAAAAAATACCATTTCATTTAATTCTTTAGAATGGATTTTCACAAAGTGAAGCCTGAAACCATCGAGTTTAAAAATACTTGATTTGATGTCAGTCTGCTGGCACGCATTGGATTCACCATTGAAACCTTTTTTAGATCGCCTTAAATTATACGAAGTGAGGCATACTCAAGGCCAAAATTCGCTGCCGTAAATAATATGCTAAGTTCGCTGGTGAACTATCGGTTAGACAGGAATTGCAATTTCATCTATTTTACGGTATTTTTTTAATATGTCGTTATGTTTAGGACCCATCCAAACAGAAAAGAATTTATTAAACAAATCGAATCACATTAAATTGATCCATCACAACAATTTATACTCTCTTGAAAAACTTACGTAATCTTTAACAGAATTAAAACAGTTCTCCAAAACATTTTGTTTTAGTTTAGATTTAAATTTTCTTGGCATTAATGAATACAGGATGGTCGAGAGTTGGTTGCCTACCGAAAAGGCCAGGGAGCGGTAAAGTGACCGATGGGCATTTTTCAATGACAAGTCTTGATCTCGATGCATTTCTACATCTACATCTACAAAATACCCTGCAAGCCACCTCAGGGGTGTGTGGCAGGGGGTGAGTATTCACCAACATGCATTACACTATACACTAAAGTTAGTGTAACTACGACTAATTATGCATTAGCATAAATCGCTAATGCTTGTCATGAGGCGAAGCCTCACAAGCATGCAACACTACACTACAGATGTCATCAAAATGGAGTGACCTCAATATACATGCATTCTACAACTACACAGATGGACAGGGACTCAAGACCCATGTAGAAAACATGCTAGGCGTGCTGTTAGTATGTACTAGGTAACAGATAAGGATTCAAGTATTAGGAGTACTACAACTACTAAGAGCTACACTACCTAACGACAAACCTAGATAAAAGTCTCATGGCAGCTATTATGGTCCCTTATCGTTCGTGGGAAAAATGACATCTTAAATCTATCCGTTCTGCAGTCTAGTTCCCTAATATTACTCTCATGATCTGATCTACCGTAGTATGTCGGATTTCGTAAAATATTGTCAACGTCGTCAGAGAATAGACCGGTTTGGAACTTACATAATAGATTTAGTCTAAATTTTAATCGACGGTCTGAAAGCTTTTCCCATCCCAGTTGCTGCAAAAGGTCAGTAACACTAACGAGATTATCATAACGGCCTTTAACATATCTTGCCGATCTTCGCTGCACGCGTTCTAACTCAGTTTCCAAGCCTATCTCATAAGGATCCCAAATACTGGCGGCATATTCTAAGTGGGGTCTAACGAGGGAGAAGTAGCTGATTTCCCTAACTTTATCGTCGCACTTGCCAAGTACTCTTTTAACAAATCCCAATTTACGATTAGCTTGACCGGTAATTTCTCGAATATGTTTACTCCACGATAGATCATTAGTCAGTTTAACTCCGAGGTACTTAACCGATTCTACGGTGTCTAGTTTTATGTTGTTAATACAATAGCTGTTACAAGGAGCGTTTTTCCGTTTCCAAAAATTTACAACAACGCATTTTTTCAGGTTTAATTCTAGCTGCCACGCATCGCACCACTCTTGTATTGCCTCGAGGTCCTTAGTTAGCGCTTCCTTGTCATTAAAGCTACGAATTTCTCTATACATCACTGCGTCGTCAGCAAATAATCTAAGCTTACTGTCAACTTTGTCACCGATGTCGTTTATGTACAAAAGGAACAGAAGCGGGCCTATGACACTTCCCTGTGGGACACCCGATGTGACTTTTACTTCATTAGAGATTTAAATGTCGCTTCTAAATATGTTTTACAATTATAAGTGTTTTTCACTCGTCATCTTGACCGTTGATGGTATTCCAAAGTGAGTATAGTCTTACTTGTGACGAGTTTTCCGTTTTTCAAGGTAGTAAAAGACGTGAGTAATTACACCTCAGTATCAATATTAAAAAAACTTTATCTCAGTAAAGGTACATAAGACTTGTTTATTCTACTCTATGAAATGAAACAATTTAAAAGTAGTGTTTTATAGGAAAAAATCATTTTATGAAGAAAGAACAATCTTCTGACAAAACATTTTACGGTGAAAAATTGGATGTTCTGGAGAACAAATAAATTTTGCGGGTGAATGCAAATATCACCATTTAATGGAAGTGTTACGATATCAACTTAAACTAATTATCATTTTAGTTTAATTAACGCAGAACAACATATATGTTGTTTTGCGTTACGATAAAATAATAAAAATGAAAAATCTTGCCATGTTTTTTTCAGAAAGACGAAAAAAAAGAATCGTGTACAGAAAACATGCATTTTCTTCTTTCTTGAATCCTTTTCTGTTACCTAGTACATACTAACAGCACGCCTAGCATGTTTTCTACATGGGTCTTGAGTCCCTGTCCATCTGTGTAGTTGTAGAATGCATGTATATTGAGGTCACTCCATTTTGATGACATCTGTAGTGTAGTGTTGCATGCTTGTGAGGCTTCGCCTCGTGACAAGCATTAGCGATTTATGCTAATGCATAATTAGTCGTAGTTACACTAACTTTAGGGTATAGTGTAATGCATATTGGTGAATACTCACCCCCTGCCACACACCCCTGAGGTGGCTTGCAGGGTATTTTGTAGATGTAGATGTATCCTGCGCGCTACCTCCTGCGATGCCTCGTACGTATAGTGGACACCCGAGCGATTTATAGGCACCCGACACGAAGCCAGCACCGGCCTGAGGTCCAAGAACTCCGCTCCCTCGCTCCCACAGACTTCACTGAGTCTCTGGTTTATGCCTTCCACTCGGCTCCAAACCATCGAACCCCGATCTGCCTAGGTACCAAGCTGCATATGGTAAGCCTCAAGTTGGTACCAGATTCTCCGCGAATACGGCGGAACTCGGAGCATAGGTCTCTCACAGAGCCTAAAATCCCTTCGGATCCCATAAACACGGCATCATTGGTCCCAACATGGGCAACCACATGCAACTTGGAGCAGTTCGCGCCCCTGACCGCCGACTTCATCGCCTTCGTCACCTGTGGCACCTTTCCTCCCGGTATACACAAGGAGGTGACCCGTGGTTCTCCTCCTTCCCGTCGGGCCTTTCCACGCATCGGGGACACTATACGCCGGACATTGGAGCTACCTATCACTAAAATTCCCTCCCTTCCCTCTCCACTCCCACTCGGCGACCCACCTCCCAGCTCTAGCTCCGATGGCTCAGCCTCCGCCAGCACATCGAACCTATTGCTGACGGGGATTGACTCAGCCTCCGCCCCTGCCAATCCTCGTTTTCGGAGGGTGACCCCGTGGCTACGCCTCGAGACCACTTTCCATGTCCCCGAAGAAACGGAGGGAGACGACACCGGAGGCACGGAAGTCCGAGAAAGGTCCTCCACTCTCCATCCCGCGACAGAGCCTGGGCTTCCCCTGGCCTTGACGCGTTTGGAGCGCTTAGGGCCCTCCTCATTCCTCCGCGACCTTCCAGGACCTTCCACCAGCCGCTCCACCAGAGCACGGAGCTCGTCCACCGTCTTCTCAAGCCCAGCGATCCGGGCCACCAAGGACTCGCGATCGGGTGAGCCCCTGAAGAGGTTAAGAGCAGTCCTAATGGGAGTCATTCTATTCTCAAAAACCCTTTCACGAGTGCAGAAGGCTTTACGACTTTATTCCCTTAAGGGGATGGGCTAATGGGCTGACAGCGGGTGGTAACTGACTTCACTCCTAGAGTGTTGTTGTTGGGGGGGGGGGGGGAGTCGGTGGACAGATGACGCAAGTGAGCTGTGGAGGGGTTCTATGCGCAGGTGTAAGGGGTGAACAATAGAAGCCTGTTTATACCTTGCGTGTGGGGCGGACTAGAGTTTAAAAAGTTTTTAAATTCACAAGGCTCTACTAACGCTAGTTTCTACACGAGTGATTAGTAGTCAGATGGTAGACCTAAGACTGTGTTGATAAAATAATAAGTTACGAGTTGATTAGTAACTTGGAGAGAAAAAACTACCCTTTCTTCGAACTAGGTACGATTCAACCTAAATAAAATATATTGAAGTAGATTAACGCTAGAAAATCTATCGATATTTTAACAGTCTATATATGTTAGATTTTACTAGATATTAGTGGTCTAACCTAAATTTATATAATTTATTTAATCTATATAAAAATCAAAGGGTGAAAATGGAGTGTAAACAATCTACATATGACAAAAAATAACTATATTAAAATATTAAATGGCGATAAACAGTACTTAGAACTAAAAATGCACTAAGATTATAACAATGGAATAAAAACCACTAAATATAGGATAAATGAAGCGTGAAAATCTATATCCAATGCGTGAAAAGCGTGAAAATCCAATCCAATCTATCCAATTTTTACTTTACTTGGAATGTATTTTCTGATCCCTGAATGTACAATCGAAAGAAAAGCTTTCCAACTACCTCCAGCCTACCAGCCTCCAGCCTACCAGCCTCCGTGTCTAACTTTAAGCTTGATTCCTGGAGTTCGGGAAGAGAATTTTTTAGATGACTCTTAAACGCATTGAAATCGGCTTTTTTAAAAATGTGGAATTTTCTTCTTTCTTTAAAACTTTTAATGAAACTCAAGGAAAACTTTGCGGTAACTACTCTATGGTCACTAATGCCCTCAACAGTGTCAACCTTAATTACTTGTTGCTGTATATTTGTTGCCAATAAATCAAGAATGTTGTCCCCTCTGTTAGGCGTCGTAGCTATCTGATGTAGGGGATTGGATGAGAACGTGTGCAGCAGGGACTCGCATATATCTTTGTCTCTTCCTCCTGATATGTAACTGTAGGTCCTCCAATCTATAGAGGGCGTATTGAAATCTCCACCTATGATTAAATTTCTTTCGGCGTTCCTGGATGTTATGTTCTTTATTTGTGTCATGTTTTGATTGTACGTCATTGAAGTTGCATCAGACTTAGTTAAACTGCTGATTTTATTACCTCGTATTGCGTGTACTTTAAAAAGCATTTAAGGCGATTTAAGTTTTTCCCGGTGAATAATATTTAAAAAATTCTGCTCGGGCTCAGCACCAGGTAATTGGCTTCATATTGGCCGACGTTTCGATGACAGGCTGAACGGTTGAGACGAGGCTGAGAGAGCACCGAAGGCATTTTAGATTAGCTCAACCAGAGAAGTCGGCAGTGGTGGAGCATAGCATCAATGAAGATCATGCCATTCGATGGGAAGATGCAAAAATTCTTTGCCGCTCACAACGCTACTGGAACCGCATAACCAAGGAAGTGATCGAAATCCGCCTAAATCAAAAAAAGATTCAATCGTGATACGGGCTTTCATTTTAGCAATACCTGGGCACCTTTAATAAATTGCATGTAAAACATAAGGAAAGAACAGAAGAGATTTCAAAAGAACATCAGCCAATAAGACGACACCTGAGCTTAATTGTTGGACTGGTCAAACGGTCAATTCAGTTCAGTGTATAATCCTACACAGAGAGAGCGTTATACGCCTTGAGAATGGAAAACAAGTCGTTTTCCGAAACGTCGGCCAATAAGAAGCCAATTACCTGGTGCAGAGCCCGAGAAGAATCCCTAGCTATTAAAGCGTTTCTTTATTCCTAGCTATTAAAGCGTGGCGTGGTGTGGTCGAAATTAATGGTCCCAGGTCACTTTTCTTTTATAACCTGAAACGCTTATGGAAATGTTTCGGGTAATAAATGAAAAACATAGAATTCCACGTACAAAATTAAAAGTCTAAGTAGTAGGTCAACTACGGCGTAGATTTCGTCGCTGAGTGATATGATCAGCTAACATCCTGATGGACTTGCACAAAATTCGCCACTGCCACGGGTAAAGGCCAAAAACCCTTGAGGTAGCTTCCAAGGTATTTTGTAGATTTGCTAGCAGCCTCCTCTCCCCCCACCTTCTCCCGAACACGTGTTCGGGAGAAGGTGGGGGGAGAGATTTGTTGTGCAAACATGAGTCACGACTATCGCAGTAGGAGGAAGTTGTAGGGTGAGGGTACGGAGGGAAAACGGTGACCTCAATGGCGATGGGAGGTTAAGCAGAGGGGATTGGTGGTGAAAAATAAAGTCATTAGGGACGATACATAAATAGAAGAATAGAAATAATAGAATAGTGAAGTTCAATACCTCAAGAGGTGTTCTTAGTCATAGTCCCTGTTCTGTTTGTTGGTAAGGGAACGACGGTCGATGGCCCAAATAGTGACGTAGGAATGAGAGGGGATGATGTTAGTAGGAAAGAAGGTGAGGGATTTTCTCAATGTGGCGAAGATTGGACTGCCATCTAGTGGACGACATTTAAAGGTCAGCTGCTCGCGACTTCTTGCAGCTCACTCGCCTAGCAAACATCTTGGGTTTAACAACTCTCGACATTTCTAATATGTCTGCGTCGCTTCATTGTCAAGGTTGTGACACGCTACCGGTCTCTAGTCTGTGCCTATGAGGCGATCTTTCAGCGGTCAATTTCCTGTTTCTCACACGTAGGTATTCACTCTCGTATAATCACTGGTATTACTTCGTATTGCCACATTGCCGAAGTCGTAAATTCCAACTTGTAGTGCGCATTCACCATAAACCAACTGGGTAGAATCTAATCGTTCCTCAATGGGACTCATTCAGGTAATTATGCAGTAGGACATGCATATTTTATGCAAAAGATTTCCGAAGAACGTTTCTTCTATGTACTTAAATATTCTTCATCCCTTGTATGTTTTTCCCAAAAAAATAGTGATTCTTTTTCCTGTTTGTACATTCGCATAATTGCGGTAACATGTAGCGGTGGTTATCATGACTTTATGGTATTTTTTCTTCTCCCGTATCCGTTTCAACGAAGAGGTCGACATTTATTTCATTAGATCGTGAATTATTATTTCATTCAATTCTAATTTCTGGTGTTCAGTATCTGATATTTCCTAATTCCTCTATTTTTTATACATTTGGTCTATAGTATGTACGTGACATGAAGAAACGTCTGCAATGATAGTATTTATTACATTATAATATAACCGATTACTATCACGGAAGGGAAGTCTAAAGATTTTGTAAATTTAGATAACAGGAAAATTTAAAGTGTCTACTTCTTGCAATTAAAAAATATATATTGCAATTAACTCCCTGCCAGACACCCTTGAGGTGGCTTTCTGGGACTGTGGACATGGCATATTATTACTGCTTTAATTGTTGTTCTCTGAAAATGCTTATGTTTTACTTTTTGGTTTATGGGAAGTATTGCGATTCATTTTGTGGTACTTATCCGAGAAAATTGTCATAACTCTATTTTAAGTATTGAATGTTTTTCAATGTAATTCGCAGGTAGCATCTCCTTCTGGCTGGATATCTGTGGGAGGACCCCTATTTTCGTCAACGAAACAGGTGATCAACACATCCGTTCTTAAGTCCTGGTAAGTGCATGCTCATCCACTCATGTGTACTTTTCACATTCTCACGAGTGGGACAGCCGAAAAATTTATTTATTTTTGTAGAGGGCGGTACGATCAAAAATTATGTGTATCCTTAAGCAATATAATATATATTTCAACCTTAATTTAAAACTATAAAATAATTTTCTTTCAGAATGAATAAGAGGCATTGCAAGGCATGCCGGGCACAGCTATTATTCGATATTTGTTATTAGGGACATCTTCTACTTAGATATTCCGTATAGCCTGTAAAAAGATTTTTAAATCTTAATTTAATACTTTAAAAATAGTATCTTTCATTTATTTTGTACATGTCTGTTTTGTATATGAATGCATACTTAAAATGAGGAAGGGACATTGCAACGCAACAGGCTCAGCTAGTATGAGATATTTGTAATTAGGGACGTACGAAGACACATTTTATTTAAATATTCAGTATAGCCTGTAACTATAATCATTGCCTCAGATTTTATAGTTTATAAGTATTTTACAACGGACAGTTATTTATTACGTGTTATTTACGAAAGTATGTATGTAGCATTTGATTATCTTTTTCCCGTTTCTTTTAGGTAAGCGCTCTTTCCTTTCCTCATGGCAAGCAACACCTTTGTTAGTTCCAACACAGAACTTAATGTACTTGAGTGTTTGACTATCGGATTAAGTAGTCCCATTCAGCAATTTGAGTGTTTGTTGGGGACACTGGAAGACGTAAACATGAATGCGGTAGGTCAAAGTACCCTGCTGCATCTAGGGGTCAAGATGGGTAAATTAGATTGGGTGGAGGGACTGCTTGGGGAGGGTGCAGACCCTGGGTTAAGGGGAGGTGGTCACAAGACGGCTGTCGAGATGGCGGAGGAGTTGGGGCGAAGGTACCCTGAGGATAGGGAACGCAAGGATATCCTGCGATTGATCCGGCTGGTGCACAAGAGGGAAAACGCCATTAGGCGTCGCCGTGCATTACACGGGGGAGACGATGTGGAAACTACATTGTTCGACTTCTCTCAGGGGATGGCAGAGTTATCGGCCTTAAAGGAGTCCATCAATTCCCTCAAGGCGGAGATGTCGTCGTTTGGTCGTCAGATGGTTGAGGAAGTGAAACAGTTGAGGAGGGATTTATACGAGCGGGACGTTCTCTTGGAGTGCATAAAAAGGGCCGTGACGTCATCGGCGGAGGAATTAAGGGCGCTAAAGGAGTGCCTGAGGGAAATATCTGATGCGGGAATAGGTGTTCTGGGTTCTAATATTGTCGTGACCCGTTTTTTCCTTTCCCTCCGTTTCAAGGAGGCCCTGGTTATTTTTCTAAGGAGCCTCGGACCAAGGCAGGTCCCTCTACTCTTGGTCACGATTTGAATTAGCCCATTGCCTATTTTGGTATTGGATCCATGGCCACGCACAGCCGGACCGACAAGCTTAGGATGTACAATTCTAATATAATTAGCTGTCATGATTCAGTATTTTTCCACACGGAACATCTCTCTACGGGCGGTCGTCATTCTCACTGTTTCTTAAGACATACGAAACCGCAGGTTCCGTCCGGCCCCTCATACTCCTTGTCACTCGATAATATAATTCTCGTCAACATCTAATTACGCAAGCAGCATGGGAACTTTCCAGAGGTTCTCTGTCTTACCAAATAAGGTTAGGCTTGCCATGGACAACGCCCTAAGAACCTTCTAGAATAAGGAGGGGGATCAGGGAGGGTTAGAATATAAAAACCCTTTTCGGACGAGGACGCGCTCTCTGTCTGCGACGCTCTCTGTCTGCTCTACTCTCTGCGCTCGGTCCACTGCTGCACGCTGCGATCCTCGCCATCGGTTACTCGACCAACGACCACGCCCGTACTCCACAGACGCTGCTAGAGGTCATCCTTCCCATTCGTCCGTTTTCGACTATCTTCACTACAAGATGTACGGCATGGAGTAAGCATAACCTAACATGTACTAATTGTTAATAAATGGATTTTACTTAAGAATGGAGAGTGAGTTCTCTTTGACTGATTTCCCGAGGTTTTGATCCTTGAAACGTCTAAGTTACGACCCCTAACCAGTCGACCCTAACCGGGCCACGACAAATGGTGGATATGCGCCGGGTAAACCTTTTTAGGGAATCAGTCGGAAAGAACGCACTACGCACTTTGTGCATAGAATAGTTTAGTTATGCTATTTTTGACTTTTTTAATTTTTGCACGCTTGTAGTAGTAGTTTGAAAGTGCCTAGTTATGTGTATTATGCTTTTTCGTAGACGTGTTTGGTGCTCTTTCTTTTTGTGATGTTTTTAGCATAGTTGTGCTAGGATTTATGTTTTAGGCAGGGTTTTTTCTTTCAGGAGTGCTTTTATCCTTATGATTTGCGTGTGAAATGCGTAATTTTAAGTTTTTCTCAGTGTTTCTTATATGCTTCGCTTTCGCTCTGTTGGTTAATCGCTACGTTTATGTAAGAATTCGGAAGTATAATTTCTCCCCAATTCCCGAAGTTCAGAGTCCTTTAGTCCATTAAATTGAGTCACGTATGACGCAACGCACTCCCCCCCCTGAACGGAAAAGCAACCGATTAGCGGGAAAGGCGCCCGTTTACCACATTGCCGTTAAGCCTAACGTAAGGAGGGCAATAGAGGAGGAAATCCTACCAGATCAGTCAGAAAAGGAGGACGAAAGGCCTGTAAGTGGTTTACGGAAAGAATTTGCACAACTAACCATTTCCGAAATGTCTGGTACAGACGAAGCGGGTGAGGAGATAGGATTGGGGGCCGTAGCTAGTCCCACATCTCCTCCAAATCAGACGCCAAATCGCGGAGAGGACCATAGGATGAGAATAGGTGGGATACACTTAACACCTCCTACATTTCAAGGGTTAGCGAACGAGGATCCTACGCGGTACCTCGCTCAGTTCAATAAAATAGCTAACGCTAATGGATGGGACGAAACTGCAAAATTACGTCTTTTCCCGTGCTTTTTGGGAGGAACCGCTCAACGCTGGCTTCAATCGCTAGCAAATTACAATGTAGAGACGGGAGTCTTAGAAGGGGAATGGGAGAACCTAGTGGCTGCATTCAAAACAGCCTTCAAGGGGACGATGTCAGAGGAGATGAGGGCTCATCGACTCAATGAGAGGACGCAGGGACCATTTGAAACGTCGGAGAGTTATTTTTATGATGTAACCGCGCTCTGTAAAGAAGTAGACGCGGAAATGAGGGAAGCCGAGAAAATTAGGAATATATTAAAGGGCCTACGCCCTGATATTGTAAGGACAGTACTCCCGATGAAGCCTAAAACATGCGATGAATTGCTAGAATTCATCAAGCTCCAAGAAGCGGCCATTTTGGTCGCGGAAACGGTAAAAGAAAAGAGCACACCAAAGAAGGTGGTAGAAGAATCAAGTGCTTCCGTTAGTCGCCTAGAGAGGGAAGTGTCGCGCCTACGGAATGAATTAGAAAGGAGTCGGAGGAACGATAGGGCGTTTCCCGGGCCGGGGCAAGGTGGAAATTACCCGAATAGACAGACCAATAATGCGCGCTTCACGCAAGGAAGACCCGGAGAATTCAATCGGTATACACCACCGAGACCGCAAGGACGAGCGAATGCCATGCAGACACCCGATCGCCCTCCGTACGAACGTAACACACGAACGGCCGAAGGTCGCCTGATTTGTTATAATTGCGGGGTCAGCGGCCATTATGCGTCGGTCTGCCCACGAAGGACAGGGGCGACGCCTAGGCCCGCCCCTCGCGATAAAAAACCAGCGGAAAACTAATTCTCGCGGGCGCAGCTGGAGGACCGCCCGTGGGAAATTTTGACGTAAGGGACCTCCTTCTGATTAAAGGCGAGATAGAAGAGGGAAAAAATAATACTATATTGGTAGACACGGGATCAGGGGTATGTGTTATTAGGTCAAATTATGTTAAGTCCCCAATTGAACCAACAACTAGTGGGGTAAGGGGTGCTAATGGTGCGAAATTAGACGTCATAGGAGCGACATTCGTGAAGATTAAGCTTAACGGGCATGAATTTCAATTGAAGGCATTAGTAATTAAAAACGTCCTATTTCCTCTTGTTTTGGGAATGGATTTCCTAAGGAGGGAACAGATGACGTTGGACCTTCGTTCGGGAGTCTTGCAATTGGGTCGCGAGGGTCATACAGTTAAAATTCAAACGAATTTCGACTCGGAGTTCGATGCGGAATGTGATACAAATCCCGTTATTAATTCGAGGAAGGATTCCGACTTAGATACGGAAGGCGACGCCCTTGTTGAGCAAGATTTTTATGGGAAACTTCGCCTCGAGTATGACGTAATAGTTCCCCCCAGAGCGCGAATAAAATGCGAATGTACCTCAAGCCCGCCTAGAGGCGAGGAAGTGCTAATTGCATCCGCTATCTTAGCGAAAAGAGGGGTGAGTGTCGAGTTACCAAGCGGAAAGGGGGATAAGATTACTGCGACGCTCCATAATCACCGGTATATACCGCAGAAATTGTTTAGAGGAACGGCGCTGGGGAAAAGAATTAACCGCGAACGTAATGAGGAAGAAAGAATTGATTTTCAGGAATCGCAGGAAGTAGATTTTGAACGTGATTCGCGCCCACCCTTAGATATTAACCCAGGACTTAAAGGAAAAGAGCGGGGAAAATTAGATGCGCTACTGACGGAGTTTCGTGATATTTTTGCGTGGAAACCCAGTGACATGGGAAAGACCCATTTAATTGAACACACGATACCGACGGGTGACGCAACCCCGATTCATCAACACCCTTATAGGGTCTCTCATAAGGAAAAGGAAATAATTAGGAATCAGGTGAAGGAAATGTTGGAATTAGGCGTCATACGTCCGTCTAAATCAGCTTGGTCAAGCCCCGTAGTGTTAGTAAAAAAGAAAGATGGCGGTATTAGGTTCTGTGTGGATTATAGGAAGCTTAACACGGTAACTAGAAAGGATGTTTATCCACTTCCGGTCATTGACGACTTGTTAAGCTATCTAGGTAAGGCTAAATATTTCACCAGCCTGGATTTATTCAGTGGGTATTGGAAAATACCGGTTAAGGAAGAGGATAAACCAAAGACAGCTTTCGTGACCCCGGAGGGCCATTATGATTTTAACGTTCTTAGTTTCGGCTTATGTTCGGCTCCAGCCACCTTCCAAAATTTAGCAGATAACGTACTTTCCGAATTGAAATGGAAGAAGGCACTTGTCTATCTAGATGACATAGTAGTATTCGCAGAGACTTTTGAAGGACTCTTAGAAAATATGAGGGAAGTGTTTCAGAAATTAAGGGAAGCTAACCTCACTCTTAAGCCGTCGAAGTGCCACTTTGCCCAAAATAGTATTAAAATGTTGGGATATGTCGTAGGCGCGGAAGGTATAAAGCCGGATTTGGATAAGGTTAAGGCGATTACTGACTTTCCGCGACCGACTAAGGTGAAAGCGGTACAGAGTTTCGTCGGTTTATTAAATTATTACAGGAAGTTTATTCGCGATTTTTCTAAGATCGCCCGTCCGCTACATGAACTCACGCGGAAGGATAAGTTGTTCGAATGGGGAGAGCCACAGGAAGCAGCTTTTCAAGCCTTGAAGGAGGCAATGGTTTCCGCCCCCGTCCTAGCCCACTATGACCCAGAATTGCCAATAGAATTACGCGTTGATGCGTGCGGCACGGGCCTAGGAGCGGTATTATTACAAGGGAAGGATCCTAAAGAAATGCATCCCGTGACTTTTGCATCCCGCTCGCTATCTAAAGCCGAACGAAATTATTCAATTAGCGAATTGGAGTGCCTCGCGGCAGTTTGGGCGTTGAACTACAATCGAAGTTTAGTCTGGGGAAAGAAGGTGAACATAGTAACTGATCACCATGCCCTCTGCTGGTTAAAGTCAGTAAAAGACCCAGCAGGGCGCTTAGCGCGGTGGAGCCTTCGTCTCCAAGAGTTTGATTATCAAATCACTTATAAGGCGGGACGCTTACACTCAGATGCTGACTGTCTGTCACGACACCCAGTATCTGAACCTACGGCTGAAGATATTGACGGGTCAAACGAAATACCTTTTTTAATGCTTTCAGTAGACAATTTAAGGGATAGACAAAGAGAAGACTCTTTTCTAAGGCCATTGATAGAGGCATTGGAGAATCCAAAGGACGCGGAACCCAAGATGGAGAAAATATCGAGAGGATATGTACTTATAGACGGGGTTCTTATGAGAAAGAACGCAGGACTGCGCGGAAAAGATTATTTAACCGTTATCCCGCAAGACTTAAAGCGAGAAACTTTATTTTCACATCACGATGACCCACTTTCGGGGCATTTAGGATTTGCTAGGACTTATGATAAATTAAAAACTCGTTATTTTTGGGTCGGAATGAAATCCGACATTTTGAATTACGTGCGCAGTTGTCCGGATTGCCAATGTAGGAAGGGACCTCATGTTAAGCCGGGAGGCTTTTTACAACCTATAAAACCGGGAAAACCCTTTGAGAAGATAGGCATCGATTTATTGGGACCATTTAGACGAAGTTCGTCAGGGAAAACAATGATTGTGGTCGCTACTGATTATGCGACCCGCTACGCAGAAACGAGAGCGCTCTCAAATGGGACGGCTCCACAAGTAGCCCGTTTTATATTAGAACAAATAATTTGTCGACACGGGTGTCCCGCGACCATTCTCTCAGATAGAGGGAAAGTTTTCCAATCCGAAATAGTCACTTCTCTCTTGAAAAGTATGGGAGTTGTGAGTACTTTTACCACAGCCTATCATCCTCAGACAAACGGGTTAACGGAAAGATTGAATAAAACAATAGCCGAAATGCTATCGGCTTTTACAGGTACGGAACAAACGGATTGGGACCTTTTTCTCCCCCAAGTAACTTTTGCCTATAATACAGGCATTCAGGGTACGCTCGGAGAAACGCCGTTTTATCTCGTACATGCAAGGGAAGCCGTCTTACCGGCCGAAATTTCCCTATCATTAGACGATGCGAACGAAGGAAGTAAGGAAAGGACTCGTTGGGAGGAAGCCCAACAAATAGCCTTGAGACGTCTTGAGGAACGTCAGTCGAAGGATGTAATTCGCTATGATGAGAAGCATAGAGACGTGACGTTTAAGGTCGGCGATAAAGTACGTATTTATACGCCCACGCGGAAAGTAGGGAAGAGCGAGAAGCTTTTGCCCCAGTATCACGGACCATTTGAGGTCACTAGGCAAGTTGGGCCGGTGACGTATGAGGTCCGCGTAAAGAAAGGTAAATTAGATACGGTACATGTGTCCCGCATGTCACCGTATCACTCTCGAAAGTAAGAGACAGCACCCCGATCGGCCAAAGGAGGGCCGACTCATGGGAGGAGAGCTACGGCTGGAGGTGAACGGTAAGGTAATTATGAGTAAAAGATTATTTACTTACAGGAGCGCATACGCCCAAGATGAGTGGGAGGATCCCCGAGTTCCGGGGACCTTCAGGGTTTTCATCCCGGGAGGGGTGAGGGGGCAGGAGATTCCCGCAATCCCCCTGGACTTCGTGTCCAGGGCATCCTTGGTGGCCTCCCACCTTTTTCCTAACTCCACCCCGGGGGAAAGGGTGCGATACACCCTAACTTTAGACGGGGAGGAGGTGGTGATGTGGGCGGTGGTAGAAGAAGATTTGAGATTCCCGATAGTATTGGGGTCCGACGTCCTCTGGGACCTAGGGGCGGTCCTAGATATAAGACGGCGGACCCTAAGGCTACGGACTCGAAGGGCCGTTCTCCCTGTATTTCCTTACATGGGGGAAGCGGTTCCTGGAAGACAGGGGTGGTATTATAGAACGACGCCCCTGGGGGAAGTCAGGTCATGGGCGCACCACTCGCCCCGTAGGGCGGACTCGCGGCGCTCATGGAGTGCGGACGACGGGAGTTCGCCCTGGACTATGCCGGCCTTCGCGCCGCCTACGGCGGCCGTTAGCCCGCTGCCTAGGCGATCATCACCAACGGAGAGCGGGTCGGGGGTGGGGCTCGGCGAGGGGGTGGGAGTGGGGGCTCATGAGGGACTCCCTCTCTCCTCCCCGGATTCCGGAAGGGGTCCGGCGGAGGACGAAGTCAGGCCCTCTCTTCGATCTATCCTCGCGCGGGGCTCTGCCCGCGGCCGAGCTGTCATAGAGGCGGCTGAGAGGGCGAGCGGCGTGGAAGTGGAGAGAACGCCGTGGTCGGCAGGGATTGGTAGAGGCGCGTGGCGGTGGCCACGGCCGGAGCGAAGGCCGGGCGGGGGTCATCGGGACGATGCCCCCGGGGCAGCCTGAACGTAGCCCTGGGCGCCCTTGGCTTGACATACCACGCTCATATCGCCTCCTCCGTTGAGGCCTTCCCCTACTCTTCCCCGAGAGAAACTCCCCCTCACTCCATGACTACCTCCTCCTCACCGCCTCCTCCCCCGCATCCATGCCGAACAGACTTGGTTCCACATAAGCTTCGGCCGAAGAAGAAAAAGGTAGACATTTTTTGTTCTTTTCTTTTATAGATACATCTAAGGAGGAGAAGGAGCTGAGGAAAGAACAGAGACTTCCAGCGGGATCACCAGACCTACCTTGAATATTACCTCTCCGAGCCAATTCACCACACCTACCTTCCCAAACCTCCTTAATTTTTCCTTAAGCAGGAAAATACGAAAGTCGCTCGAGACGACGAGCGAAGAAAGAATTTAAAGGGGTAATCTCTCGAGAAAAAAGAAGAAGAAAGATAACGGGACATTTCGAGCAGCGAGGAGGAGTTTTATTTTTTTTGAGGAGATAACGCGAGTCGAGTACAGACGAGAGAGAGACGAAAAATGTAACCCATACCGGGATGAACTTTGTTCTCTTGAAGCCGCCCGAGATCCAGGCACCCTACCTATGCGCTGCGCGCGTCGGGTGGCCCTGGGTGGCACCGCCGCAGAGGTGGCGAATGAGTGTCCTTTAATTTGTGCACGGTCTACTGAAACCCGTGTAATTACATTAAATCCATTCACCTACATGGTAACCCACCCCCCATCAGACGCGGAAATCCGGTGTACGGATAGCCGTTGGGGTGGGTGGAGCGGGGAGAAGAAGGGGTCCTTCCAAATTTCCCTGCCCTGCGACTGTCGTCTATCCCTCAATGGGAGTGACGTCACTCCGGGCTTCCCTTGCCTCCCCTCTACCGCCCCTACCCTCTCCATCCGGCGGATCATTCCCGCCGCATGGTCGACTCTACACTCCCTAAACCTCCCCCCCTTCTCCCTCGCACACTCGTCGTCGTGTGACGACCTTCACGAATGTATTAGATCGACTTGGAAGCCAGAAGAAGAAGCACCTTGGGTCCCGCCACCGTGGCTACCAATTCTGAATTTGGCCGTAATTGTCTTGCTGTGCATCCCTTCCCTACTCCTGACCCTACGATTGTATATAGATTGCTCCAATCCACCTGACCCTTTCTACCTGAGAGATGGCCTCACGAGTGTGCCAAGTTCCCCCACTTCTATTCCACCACCCACGCCGCTTCGACGTCTTCCCCCGTCATCTCCCCCACCGGCTGTTCCAACATCCACTACTAGCTTCCGCCGCCCACCGCAATCCCTGGTTGCCGAAGTACCTGTGTACGAAGTGATTCAAGAAGCGACTTATATCCCCATGTGCCCCTCGCCAATGAATAGGCAATAAGTGGAGTGATAGTTCTTAAGTGGTTAATTCCGACGAAGTCGACCTGAATTTTTGACATTTGTTCTTAGAAGTGCTGTGCATTTCTTCGATCAAATTTTTGTATGTGTGTGTTCCTGCTTATGCTGAAAGTCTATTCGTATGTAGGTATGTGTGTTCGGTAGGTCCAGGTTAACGCAACCACGGACCGTCCGACGGGGGCCCCGTCCCCGGCCTCGGCCGAGGGCGTGGGCGTCGGGCCGAAATAATTATTTAAGCGAATGAGTTTTACTTGTTCGCAGGGCGACCCATACGCGGTTGCCCATTAAAAATGATTCTCCGGTGTGGTTGACGCCACACCGGGTCCCGTGAATTATTCACAGCCGGGGGGGGCGCACAATTTTTCTTGCTCTGCTCTGTGCCTTCGTTCGACGGGTCCTGTTCGATGGGGTCGGAGACCTTTGGAATCTTGGACCTAATTATGTCGTCCCACGGGCAGAGAAATTTTCAATTTTTAGCTTACCACAACCTCTTTTAAACCGCGCCCCTCCCCTTCTTGGCGTCGGAGGGAGTTCGCGTCAAGCGTAAGGGTACCAAATCCTTTGGATGCGATCCCTGCCAATTGAGGCTTAAACCGTTCTGATATTATTGAATCTACCTCATGTACGTTGTTCACATTTTGCATTTTTTGTAATTTTTGATATTTGGTATTTGGGTCACATGTAATTTCATTTTTGTGGGAATTGGGTTTACCTGCATTGTGCTGGGTTCTAGTTTATTGTGTGTACTCAACATTTCAATATTTGGATTTACATTGGAGCTCTGGGACTTTTTTTTGATTGATCGGGCTCTGGCTGGGTTCAGCCATGTTTTTCATTGGATTTTGGCTTTTTTGCATTGAATCGATTGTCTTTGTGTTCAATATTTTGATTGAATCATTTGTCTTGTGTTCATTAATTTTGGCCGGCTTGCTTGATTATGTTTCACCTTATTTGAACTTTTTGTTTTACTGCTGGCTCGGACATTGTTTTTACAATCGTCCTAATGGTTGTATTTTTTGGTGGTAGAGTATTCGGTGTTTCGGTTATATCGGGTTTTTGCATTTTGTTGCTTCCACCTTGAGTGGCGCATTTTTTTTTATGTATTCACTAGTACTCGGCTTCACCGATTTGGAGGCGTATAAGACGCTCTCTTGTTGTAAAATATGTCGGTATGTTGGTATACTTTGGCTTAATTGCCGCGTTGGGGGCATAGTCCTCCTTTCTCAGGTTATGTTTTGGTAAATTGTTTTGCTTACTCCGTGCGGCATCTATGTCCCCTAGTTATTAGTTGACCCACCTTTCCGCGTGCTTCGGCCAGGGGTCCGAAGTTTGTGGAGGGGGGTGATGTCGTGACCCGTTTTTTCCTTTCCCTCCGTTTCAAGGAGGCCCTGGTTATTTTTCTAAGGAGCCTCGGACCAAGGCAGGTCCCTCTACTCTTGGTCACGATTTGAATTAGCCCATTGCCTATTTTGGTATTGGATCCATGGCCACGCACAGCCGGACCGACAAGCTTAGGATGTACAATTCTAATATAATTAGCTGTCATGATTCAGTATTTTTCCACACGGAACATCTCTCTACGGGCGGTCGTCATTCTCACTGTTTCTTAAGACATACGAAACCGCAGGTTCCGTCCGGCCCCTCATACTCCTTGTCACTCGATAATATAATTCTCGTCAACATCTAATTACGCAAGCAGCATGGGAACTTTCCAGAGGTTCTCTGTCTTACCAAATAAGGTTAGGCTTGCCATGGACAACGCCCTAAGAACCTTCTAGAATAAGGAGGGGGATCAGGGAGGGTTAGAATATAAAAACCCTTTTCGGACGAGGACGCGCTCTCTGTCTGCGACGCTCTCTGTCTGCTCTACTCTCTGCGCTCGGTCCACTGCTGCACGCTGCGATCCTCGCCATCGGTTACTCGACCAACGACCACGCCCGTACTCCACAGACGCTGCTAGAGGTCATCCTTCCCATTCGTCCGTTTTCGACTATCTTCACTACAAGATGTACGGCATGGAGTAAGCATAACCTAACATGTACTAATTGTTAATAAATGGATTTTACTTAAGAATGGAGAGTGAGTTCTCTTTGACTGATTTCCCGAGGTTTTGATCCTTGAAACGTCTAAGTTACGACCCCTAACCAGTCGACCCTAACCGGGCCACGACAATATTCCCATAATGGACATTAGAAGTGTGTGCGTGCAGGGCATGATGGGAAGGACAATCATTCGGAACAGTGACGAGGGGAAGGAACTACACGTCCGGGGTCTGTATGAAACATTATATAATGTTAGTCAAATTACGTCATGCGTGCTATTGTTCTTGAGTAAACAATCTTCCGTAAGTCTAATGGTTGACTGTGACTCTGATCGCATCGGAAATATGAAGGCGAAGGTCACGGATCACGATGGAGTTGAGTGGAGTGGGAGTGGTAAAAGATCATTCGCTAACTTCTCCGAAATGAGGGTGTATATCGGAGGGAAGTTGGGGGATAGTAAGCTGGAAATTCTCCTACGTGTGTTTGCAAGGGTGTTGGCTCAGATGTCCTTCCTCTTAGCTTTCCGTAATGAAGGAAATCCTTACGAACGAGGCGACGGAGTCCACGAGCTAGAGTTTAAAAGAGCACTCGTGGAGACGGAAAAGGAAAAGAGGAAGAGGGGAGGGGGATTACATGGATACATTGAATGGGCATTGAATAGGAAGACTCAAGTTGGAAAAGAAATAGAACTCGCATCTGTCGTCCCTAGGATTATCGCTTATCATGGATCGACGAAGGGGACGTCTTTGCTGCGAGATCAAGTTCCATCACTCTTGAAATTCTACGAGGAGCACGTGATGACGACACTCCTCAACAAGGCGAGGGTAAGTCTCGACCCCAACCGGATATATATTCTCAAAATTTCACTCAATAATATCCTTTTCTCACTCAAAACAAGTCAGTCGATTAAATTTCCAATTTTTTTTAAATTTTGTCTTTCGTTTCCAATCGATGATCGATGGTGATGTTTTGAATATTGATATTTTTTATTTGTTGCAGTGGAGTATAATTGGCGGTTTCGGCACATCTCTTAATTTCAGACATCCACATACGTAACTCACTCAGTTGCACACACACATTCTTGCCCACTTTCGTGAGGCCTAGGCAGATGAAATTATGCACGAACCTTCGTCTATTAGATTATAAGGAATATAATGACCGAAAATGGCAAATATGTATATAGAATTATTAAAGCCTAAAAATTCGATGAAATACTGTTTTTAATTGATAAATTTAGAATACCGAAGTTATGGCCTTTAAAGTTCGAAGGCGTATGCATTTTGATATTTTATTGTCGGAGACAGTCAAAATTAGGAATTATTGTCATTATATCAGCAAAAATAATAAAAAATGGCTTACTTTTATTCCGACGGTTGTGGAGACTTCTAATTTTCAGTCAATATCCTCTTATCCGTAAATAAATGTTCCATGTTGTATATTCCTTCTTGATGATACTCAATTTGGCAAAAATGTGTTATTCCCGCTTCAGTACAACCCTTATGACGGTCTTCCGACAATGGCAGTATATCAGATTATTACATAGATGAAAACGAACTTAACACCTTTAAGTTCAATATCTCTGCGTTACATTTCTCTCCACTTGTAGTCGTATCCGCATTCAGCTTCCCTCTTCCGTATATTAGGATTCGGCTTCGTTAAGTTTGTGCTATGTTCTTGGACAATTGATACGTTGATACACCATTGATTACATTAGCGATCTTTGGTGTTCATTACTATTTCTCTCTGTGACTGTGATATGGTCTGCGAAGTAGAGCATGTTTATTTCTTTTCCGTTAATCTTTATCCTGTATACTCTGAATTTTTGTGCTTCTCGTATTGCCTCTTCCAAGCATATTTTGAACATTTCTTGTGAGAGGTAATATCTCTTTTTTCTCCGTTTTGTTATTTTGACTTTTTTATCTCTCATTCACATTGTGTCACCTTGCCTCTTGAATATTTCGGTGATTATTGTTCTGCCCTTTTACTCTTATCCGAATTATTCCCACAGTCCGAACATATTGTTCCGCCTTACGTTTTTTAATGCTTCTTTTGAAATCTATTCTCTCTTAGGTAGTGCTCAATTTCTATGGTATTTTGTTATTTCAATATCCATGATGACTTTCCAAGAGAATTGTCTTTAATTTTCCCTAACATCCATCGGCTTATTATACGAGTATATTTTTTTCTCGCAGGCATCATGAAACTCTTCTGTGCTGCTGAAATTTCAGGCTCTGTCTTTATTCCGATTGGCAATAATTTGAAATTCATTCGGTAGTCTGTCTCTCTCTGTTTACCTTTCATTTTTTTCGTGCTGGTTTTCCCGGGTATTTCTTCCGATGATCTTAAAAATATCTCCGCTTTGTGGTCTTTGCCAGTTACATAGCCATTCTTAAGATATTTTTGTGCTGTCGAATTTGCTTTTAAGTAAATCTGAACCCAGGCCGGCCTCAACGAATTCGCTCTTCTTTAATCAGGTTTCAATCCAGTGGTCTTCGCTTTTTTTAATACTTCGATGTTTTGCTTCCAACTTTTCACTGTGTCTTAGCTCTCTATATCTCGATTTACATTGCAGATGCTTGTCTCTCACAGAAGTGTCTCTTCATTTGCATGTATATTGAACAGGTTTTCCCCTTCCTTATATTCTTGCCTTCTCGAATGAGTTATTTCCTAAGCATCTTTAAAATGCTTGCTTCTCCTACATTACTGATTATTAGTACTTTATTCTTTATTATTTTAGTCCTTGTGTTAATCCACGGCTAATTTTTTCAGGCAATACATTTGTTCTTTTTGACTCATCCCATTTTCTTTCGGGGCCTGTTTCCCTAATTTCTTTAGTCTGTTGACTACAGTGGAGAATATGAGTGAAAGAAATATTTCCATGCAAAATGTTTTTTTTTTCAAATTGAGCATTGTAACACTTGCTTGAACCAAGTGATAATTTTAAGTTCATTTCTATTATACACGTCATTTTTTTCTCTTTTTAGAATGAATATTAATGCGAATACATCAGCTTCGCGTGAAGAGATTATCTCGCCTGCTGTAACGGAGATCTTTGTGGCCCGCTTCTTCGTCTGATGGCATTCATCTTCTTTCTTTCATTCTTAAACCCCCTGTTATTAAGTATAAATATATGATTTACACCTTTTATAGTGATATCTTATTGTAGTAAAGTAGTCTACTTCGTACTTTTTATAATGTAGAGTTAGGTTTTGAATTTTACAAACTGTAAGCTCACGGTTTATTTTGTTTTTGTTTCTTTTAATTTTTTGATCATTAATGATCTGCCTGTATACACATGGTGTCACCTAAATAGTTCACCGTAAATCACTACAGTAGGAAAAAATAATGTTTTCATTTTCTGTCTTTTTTAAGGTACCTTTGTTTACAAAAAACATCAGTTTTGCATTGCAAATTTTCTTTTTATATTTAATGCCATATTTGCTGTAATTACAAAGACTATATTTGTCCATGTATTGAATTTTTTGTGATTATTTCGGCAAGGTGGCCGTTGAAAAAAAATCATACTACATTTTGTTGTTATGAACGCTAGTGATATAATATATTGATTAAATGTTTTTTAAATTATTTTTTTCATTGAAGTAAATTATTTTCGGGAAGTATTTATATGTATCACAATTATTTACTGAATTACTTGAGCCAGGTGTTCCTTATAATGTAGGATGTGAATTATTGATTGCCAAACTATATGCTCGCAAATGTTTTTCATTCTTAGATTTTTTTAGGAATGTTTCTTACGTTGTAATGGTACATTTTGGGACATACGAATGTTTTTGCTGCTTTGTGATTATACTGTTGAACGTTTTGGAGTGACAGTTGAAGATAATATATTTATTTACTTCACTGCTTTGGTTGTAAGACTTATTCCGATACATGTTTCCATTCCATCAATTTCCATGATATTACTTTGGAAATACCAAATACTGGAAATGTGGTTTTTTTGTTCAAATGAATTAATAAAGTATTACTAGTGAAATTTATAAAAAAACTTTCACTGTTTAAATATTTTGTAAAATTTATTTAATATTTTTAAATTTCTTCGTGTCTTTGCACAAATAAAGTCTATGTATAAGTTATCTTCATTATTTCATGCATATCAATAATTTGAAGTAAATTAAAAAAAAATACAATTTCAATCGTATATGTTCCATTGTTGTCTTTTTTATTCACGTTAAATGATTTTCTTTTTGATATTTTTCCCATTTTTATTCAAAGTCTTTGACCTCTTGTTCAAATGTTAATATTTTTTACATCTTTAAAATGATACACTTTCGGATTCGCTTCAACATTTGGATGATAGTTTTCAGTCTGCAGTTCCAGGGCGAGGGCAACTGGAAGGAAAAAGTTCTTTTGTAAGTCTAATAAACCAATTGTCTTAATGATTTTGACTTAAATTAGTAACAGTCTCATGGACTATATTTATTTTTTTAGTTTCATTCTCTCCTAGTCCAAAGGTATTTCTCAATTTATCATAAAACATTGTAATTAATGGTTTTTTAAATGTCTATATCGAGATATATGGAGGCAATATTGGGGTTATCGTATCACCGCCACATGCGAACGATGTTTTCCTGCAAAGAGGTTTTCTTAATTTGGAAACCAGAAATCCATTGCATAAAAGTAACAGCGAAGAAATTAATTAAAGCACATAAGATTAGACACCTAAACGAAGGAGTACATTCTTGGGCTTGTTGCCTGAAATCCTGTGGCTGAAGTTACCCCATTCCATTCCGCCTTCTGTTTGCTACAGAGCAAGGGTTTTGTACCACAGGGGATTACCCCCCCTCACCCGAGGGAAATAAATGAGGGAATTGGGTCCGCATCCTGACAATTGAAATTTAAGGTCGTTAACCAAAAATGTGTTTAGTACGGGTTTGTTGGATTTATTTTGTTACGATTAAGTTTATAAAAGCAACGTATTAAAGTTATTGATAAACTGTTGCATGAATAATAAAAGAAGAATTGGACTGTCATTTGATAGTATTTGCTAGGAAGTGGGAAATATTATCTGCGCTTTGAGACTGGAGGAATTTCGAAAAAAACAGGTTTGAAGTTAACTGGAGTTAGGTAAAGTGTCCGCTGTAGTCGCATTTCACCTTGGATTGATCAAAGCATTGTGCGCATAATACAGGCCACCTAACACCGACGTCACCTCAATTTTAGAACTCGAAGCACAAATAAAGAACATCACATCCAGGAACACCGAAAGAAATGTAATCATAGGTGGAGATTTCAATACGCCCTCTATAGATTGGAGGACCTACAGTTACATATCAGGAGGAAGAGACAAAGATATATGCGAGTCCCTGCTGCACACGTTCTCATCCAATGCCCTACATCAGATAGCTACGACGCCTAACAGAGGGGACAACATTCTTGATTTATTTGCAACATATATACCGCAACAAGTAATTAAGGTAAACACTGTTGAGGGCATTAGTGACCATAGAGTAGTTACCGCAAAGTTCTCCTTGAGTATCATTAAACAAAGTTTAATGATACTCAAGGATATCATTGAGTTTTAAACAAAGAAGAAAATTCTACATTTTTAAAAAAGCCGATTTCAATGCGTTTAAGTGTCATCTAAAAAATTCTCTTCCCGAATTCCAGGAATCAAGCTTAAAGTTAGACACGGAGGGTAGTTGGAAAGCTGTTCTTTCGATCGTACATTCAGGGATCAGAAAATACATCTACATCTACAAAATACCCTGCAAGCCACCTCAGGGGTGTGTGGCAGGGGGTGATTAATCACCAACATAAATTACACTATATCCTAAAGTTAGTGTAACTACGACTAATTATGCATCAGCATAAATCGCTAATGCTTGTCATGAGGCGAAGCGAAGAGAGGAATGACTCAAAATCAACTTAAGTCTATCACATCCATTTATTCGATATACATAACATTGTTTTCATATGCCTCACTACATGCTACGCTTCTAGCAACCTATCGACAAGCCTGTTTCAACCAATTCTGAATTTTCTCTTACACCTTATCCTCGGGGACAGAGTTCATTCAAAGGTGGCAGACAACTGCACCAAATGCATCTTTAAATGAATAAGAAACGAATGAACATGGAATACATTCTGGTAATAAAACAACAAATAAACTATAAAATGAGAATTTGGTACATCTACATCTACATATTACCCTGCGAGCCACCTCTAGGGTGTTTGGCAGGGGGTGACAAGTCACCAAAATGCAGCATGCAAGCGGACCGCCACATGCACACCGCACGGTGATCAATATTAAGGATACTAACCAATTCCATCATTAACTAAAAACCATCATGCAGCATGCAAGAGAATGGTATTGTTATTGGCATGCACTGCGCCTCACCTATGTCATATTTTGTTAGGATATGTTATGTTTCATTGTGTTTCACGCCTGGCATGCCTGGTGTGGAATCACCCCGAGCCACACACTTTTTGCATAATGTTGTATGAGACAACTGAAAGAGAGTCTACAAATTTATTATATCGCTTAATGCGTGTGTAAAATAGCATTATCGTGGTACATTACACTGGACGAGCGGAATACCATGCAGACATATCATGTCTGCCACACACCCCTGAGGTGGCTTGCAGGGTATTTTGTAGATGTAGATGTATCATCATCTTAATATGCGGAGTATTGGTCGCCAGCTTGGAATGACGGCTGATGTCCCAAGGATTGACACGAGAAAGTTCATAGCAAACATTTGGCAACACTGGCACGCGTTGGTCGGGGACCTCATGCCGTGAGTGGCTTTGGCGGTGACAGTTGGGGTGGAGTGAAGCGACCGCGGTCGGGAACCTCTCGCGCCCCGAAGACAGATTTACACTTATTTTTCAACGTTTGAAGTCATATTTACACTAACAATAAGTTTGAACAAGAATCGCTACGCGAAAACCCCTGCCACACACCCTTGACGAAGCTTGCAGGGTATTTTGTATATGATTGCAGTCTTGGAACTAGAGCTGGGGCTGTTTTTCCATCTTTCGTGTATGCATTTGCGTTAGAATTCCAGTAAACCCCGATTTACACGACGCAACTTTCAATGCTAATTCATGCATTCATAATAATTTACTACAATGTTTCTAATGAAGAACGGCGACGAACATTGGTGCTCTCCGTCTGCCAGGAAATACCGTGAGTTGCTCAACTCCTCCACGGCAGTCACCTTGTGAGACCGTCAAGGTTCAATGTTTCGAAAATACCTCGAGACGAGAACCGTCTCGAAGATGCGGGTCACAACGAAATGCACACCTTGATACACAGGCTACATCTTGCTTGAATTTCCTTCTTTTCACATTATCTCATGGAATGAACTATAGTATCATGTCTCATGGTATGCGTGAATATTAAGATGAAGTGGAAAATAGTAAGAAAACATCATTGAATGTAATTAATTGAGGTGGAAACCGATGTTATTTCCCTTTCTCAAACGTATATTAGTTAAGTTCAATAACCGTGTAAGTATTATCGCATAGGAGTGCATTAGTTCGTCCAATGGGTATGACTTGTGGTAGCCTGAGGAATGACGTCAGAAGGGGATAGGAGGGGTCGAGGTTTTAAGGAGGGGAGGGAACCGGACTAGCCTGCATCCTATCCGGAGCATTTAAGTCAACGCCGGTTCTCCTGCCACCTAGCGGAATTCATTGGAAGGTTAGGCGCTCGTGAACTGTCATTGCTCACTTGCTTGGCGTCCATCCCGGGAAGAGGAAGTGGCAAAGGTTCTCTTAAGATCCAAGGTCGTCTTGAATCCATTCTTGAGTTTTCGACGTCCAGCTCTCAGTTCTGTGTTGAAAGTGTATCCATCCCTGTCTTCCTGCTATTCTGTCGTAAGTACCGACTTATTTATTCTTTTTCACGATGTTTTTTTCATCTTCATATTTCTCAACGGCGTCTGCAAGCGTTATGATAAAGGAAAAATGGCTTTCTCAGGTTGTATTTGTAAACATCTAAGTTCTTCTTAATAAGATTTGTGTTGAGGTGGTTTTAAATTCGTTGATAACTGTGTAATAGAATTGCGTAATCAACTCATGATAGTTTCTTCCCTAGACAAGTGTTCCAGGTTATTTAATGTTATTTTCTTGTTATTAAACTAGCGAAACTCGAGTACCGTAATCATTTTTTTGTGCGAAGGTGCGTATAGTGCTTTCTAGTTATGTGGAGTAATCGTGTGTTTTGTATGGGAATGTTGATTTCTGACCGCGACTATTCCATAGTTGTCCAGACTTTGCATTTAGAGATACTTTCTTCTATCATCGTCATTCCGGTTGGAAAACCCGACAGAGCAGCCTACGCATAGTTAATATTTATTTCGAAGGCTAGTTGAAGAATTTTAAAGGACTTTTTGTGCGGCGAAAGCTTTTCTACATACGAATATACGTGAGATTGTACGTTTGTCGCAGGTTCTATTTTCCGTGCAGGCATTCAAGACATTCAAATAAGCGTTCATCTAATTTGCCGCCTAACACAAAGTATTTCGCCTCATGCAAGGGTTCACGGGAGAGTTTGTACAAACAAATACGCGCAGGAACTTAGCCCCCAAAAAATTCCACCCCAAGTTCCAATCCACAGTGCTGCCAACATAATTCAATACTTTTCATTTTTCGCTCTTAAATTACACCATTTCACTTCTAAACCGTCAAATAACACGCCACGTCCTTAAATAACACGCATACCCTGAAATAATTACCATAAATATACTACTCTTTACAAAAATTGCACATATTCCCAGACCAGCCAGCGCGAGTCATACGCGAAGCAAGCGCTGACATACCTGCTAATTACGGAGTTATCCGTATAGAGATCCAATTAAAATTTATTGTACGTACTACTGGTGATGTACCCTTTAAGACAGATTAAACAAATATTATTCTTATTCCAAACTTTGTGGCCCAGGGCCGGCTAACCACGTAATCCCCCAGCCTCACACGAGGCAAGCGCCCATACATCGGCTTATTACGGCGTTATCCGTCCAGTGATCCTATTTAAATTCATAGTACTTACTGGCAGTAATGTACTCTTATGGTATGATTAAACAAAAGTTATTCATATTCCCAAGTTTGACACCCAGGGCCGGCTAACCATGTTCCCGCCCCACGCGAGAAATACGCGAAGCAAGCGCTGACATAACGGGTAATTACGGAGTTATCCGTCCAGAAATCCTATATAAATTCATAGTACTTACTGGTAGTAATGTATTCTTCAAGAAGAATTAAACAAAATATATTCATATTCCCAAGTTTGACAACCAGGGCCGGCTAACGAAGTCACCGCCCAGCGCAAATAATACGCGAAGCAAGCGCTAACATTCCGGCTTATTACGTAGTTATCCGTCCAGAGATCCTGTTTAAATTCATACTAAGTACTAACAGTAATGTATACTTCAAGATGAAATAAACAAAATATATTCATATTCCCAAGTTTGACAACCAGGGCCGGCTAACCACGTCACCGCCCAGCGCAAATAATACGCGAAGCAAGCGCTGACATATCGGGTAATTACGAAGTTATCCGTCCAGAGATATTATTTAAATTCATAGTACATACTAACAGTAATGTATTCTTCAAGATAAATTAAACAAAATATATTCATATTCCCAAGTTTGACAACCAGGGCCGGCTAACGAAGTCACCGCCCAGCGCAAATAATACGCGAAGCAAGCGCTGACATTCCGGCTTATTATGGAGTTCTCCGTCCAGAGATGTTATTTTAATTCATAGTACGTACTAACAGTAAAGTATTCTTCAAGATGAACTAAACAAAATATATTCATATTCCCAAGTTTGACAACCAGGGCCGGCTAACCACGTCAATGCCCGGCGCGAATAGTACGCGAAGCAAGCGCTGACTTTCCGGCTTATTACGGAGTTATCCGTCCAGAGATCCTATTTAAATTCATAGTACTTACTAGCAGTAATATATTCTTCAAGAAGAATTAAACAAAATATATTCATATTCCCAAGTTTGACAACCAGGGCCGGCTAACGAAGTCACCGCCCAGCGCAAATAATACGCGAAGCAAGCGCTGACATTCCGGCTTATTATGGAGTTATCCGTCCAGAGATGTTATTTTAATTCATAGTACGTACTAACAGTAAAGTAATCTTCAAGAAGAATTTAACAAAATATATTCATATTCCCAAGTTTACAGCCAGGGCCGGTTAACGAAGTCACCGCCCAGCGCAAATAATACGCGAAGCAAGCGCTGACATTCCGGCTTATTACGGAGTTATCCGTCCAGAGATCCTATTTAAATTCATAGTACATACTGGTGGTAAAGTAATCTTTAGGAAATATTAAACAAAAGTTATTCATATTCCCAAGTTTGAAAGCCAGGGCCGGCTAACCACGTCACCGCCCAGCGCGAATAGTACGCGAAGCAAGCGCTGACTTTCCGGCTTATTACGGAGTTATCCGTCCAGAGATCCTATTTGAATTCATAGTACTTACTAGCAGTAATATATTCTTCAAGAAGAATTAAACAAAATATATTCATATTCCCAGGTTTGACAACCAAGGCCAGCTAACCACGTCACCGCCCAGCGCGAATAATACGCGAAGCAAGCACCCATATATCGGCTTATTACGGAGTTATCCGTCCAGAGATGTTATTTAAATTCATTGTACTGACTAACAGTAATGTTCTCTTCAAGCCAAATTCAACAAAAGTTATTCATATTCCCAAGTTTGAAAACCAGGGCCGGCTAACCTCGTCACCGCCCAGTGAGAATAATCCGCGAAGCAAGCGCTGACATTCCGGCTTATTACGGAGTTATTATTCCAGATATGTTATTTAAATTCATAGTACGTACTAATAGTAAAGTAATCTTTTAGAACAGTTAAACAAAATATATTCATATTCCCAAGTTTGAAAACCAGGGCCGGCTAACCACGTCACCGCCCAGCGCGAATAAACCGCGAAGCAAGCGCTGACGTTCCGGATTATTACGGAGTTATCCGTCCAGAGATGTATTTTAAATTCATAGTACATACTGGCAGTAAAGAAATCTTTGGGAAATATTAAACAAAATATATTCATATTCCCAAGTTTGAAAACCCGGGCCGGCTAACCATGTTCCCGCCCCGCGCAAATAATACGCGAAGCAAGCGCTGACATTCCGGCTTATTATGGAGTTATCCGTCCAGAGATGTTATTTTAATTCATAGTACGTACTAACAGTAAAGTAATCTTCAAGAAGAATTTAACAAAATATATTCATATTCCCAAGTTTACAGCCAGGGCCGGTTAACGAAGTCACCGCCCAGCGCAAATAATACGCGAAGCAAGCGCTGACATTCCGGCTTATTACGGAGTTATCCGTCCAGAGATCCTATTTAAATTCATAGTACATACTGGTGGTAAAGTAATCTTTAGGAAATATTAAACAAAAGTTATTCATATTCCCAAGTTTGAAAGCCAGGGCCGGCTAACCACGTCACCGCCCAGCGCGAATAGTACGCGAAGCAAGCGCTGACTTTCCGGCTTATTACGGAGTTATCCGTATAGAGATCCTATTTAAATTCATAGTACTTACTAGCAGTAATATATTCTTCAAGAAGAATTAAACAAAATATATTCATATTCCCAGGTTTGACAACCAAGGCCAGCTAACCACGTCACCGCCCAGCGCGAATAATACGCGAAGCAAGCACCCATATATCGGCTTTTTACGGAGTTATCCGTCCAGAGATGTTATTTAAATTCATTGTACTGACTAACAGTAATGTTCTCTTCAAGATAAATTCAACAAAAGTTATTCATATTCCCAAGTTTGAAAACCAGGGCCGGCTAACCTCGTCACCGCCCAGTGAGAATAATCCGCGAAGCAAGCGCTGACATTCCGGCTTATTACGGAGTTATTCTTCCAGATATGTTATTTAAATTCATAGTACGTACTAATAGTAAAGTAATCTTTTAGAACAGTTAAACAAAATATATTCATATTCCCAAGTTTGAAAACCAGGGCCGGCTAACCTCGTCACCGCCCAGCGAGAATAATCCGCGAAGCAAGCGCTGACATATCGGGTAATTACGAAGGTATCCGTCCAGAGATGTTATTTAAATTCATAATACTTACTGGCTTTAGAGTAATCTTCAGGAAATATTAAACAACATATCTTCATATTCCCAAGTTTGAAAACCAGGGCCGGCTAACCACGTCACCGCCCCGCGCGAAAAATACACGAAGCAAGCGCTGACATATCGGGTAATTACGAAGTTATCCGTCCAGAGATGTTATTTAAATTCATAATACATACTGGCTTTAAAGTAATCTTCAGGAAATATTAAACAACATATATTCATATTCCCAAGTTTGAAAACCAGGGCCGGCTAACCACGTTCCCGTTCCGCGCGAAAAATACACGAAGCAAGCGCTGATATATCGGGTAATTACGGAGTTATCCGTCCAGAGATGTTATTTAAATTCATAGTACTGACTAACAGTAATGTTTACTTCAAGATAAATTCAACAAAAGTTATTCATATTCCCAATTTTGAAAACCAGGGCCGGCTAACCTCGTCACCGCCCAGCGCGAATAATCCGCGAAGCAAGCGCTGACATATCGGGTAATTACGAAGTTATCCGTCCAGAGATGTTATTTAAATTCATGGTACATACAGACTTTAAAGTAATCTTAAGGAAATATTAAACAAAATGTATTCATTATCCCAAGTTTGAAAACCAGGGCCGGCTAACCTCGTCACCGCCCAGCGAGAATAATCCGCGAAGCAAGCGCTGACATATCGGGTAATTACGAAGTTATCCGTCCAGAGATGTTATTTAAATTCATAGTACTTACTGGCTTTAAAGTAATCATCAGGAAATATTAAACAAAATATATTCATATTCCCAAGTTTGAATACCAGGGCCGGCTAACCACGTTCCCGTTCCGCGCGAAAAATACACGAAGCAAGCGCTGACATATCGGGTAAATACGAAGTTATCCGTCCAGAGATGTTATTTAAATTCATAATACTTACTGGCTTTAAAGTAATCTTCAGGAAATATTAAACAAAATATATTCATATTCCCAAGTTTGAAAACCAGGGCCGGCTAACCACGTCACCGCCCCGCTGCGAAAAATACACGAAGCAAGCGCTGATATATCGGGTAATTACGGAGTTATCCGTCCAGAGATGTTATTTAAATTCATAGTACTGACTAACAGTAATGTTATCTTCAAGATAAATTCAACAAAAGTTATTCATATTCCCAAGTTTGAAAACCAGGGCCGGCTAACCTCGTCACCGCCCAGCGAGAATAATCCGCGAAGCAAGCGCTGTCATTCCGGCTTATTACGGAGTTATTCTTCCAGATATGTTATTTAAATTCATAGTACGTACTAATAGTAAAGTAATCTTTAAGAACATGTAAACAAAATATATTCATATTCCCAAGTTTGAAAACCAGGGCCGGCTAACCACGTCACCGCCCAGCGCGAATAATCCGCGAAGCAAGCGCTGACGTTCCGGATTATTACGGAGTTATCCGTCCAGAGATGTAATTTAAATTCATAGTACATACTGGCAGTAAAGTAATCTTTGGGATATATTAAACAAAATATATTCATATTCCCAAGTTTGAAAACCCGGGCCGGCTAACCATGTTCCCGCCCCGCGCGAAAAATACACGAAGCAAGCGCTGACATATCGGGTAATTACGAAGGTATCCGTCCAGAGATCCTATTTAAATTAAATATAGCAGTAATATATTCTTCAAGAAGAATTAAACAAAATATATTTATATTCCCAGGTGTGACAACCAAGGCCGGCTAACCACGTCACCGCCCAGCGCGAATAATCCGCAAAGCAAGCGCTGACATTCCGGCTTAATACGAAGTTATCCGTCCAGAGATGTTATTTAAATTCATAATACTTACTGGCTTTAAAGTAATCTTCAGGAAATATTAAACAAAATATATTCATATTTTCAAGTTTGAAAACCAGGGCCGGCTAACCACGTCACCGCCCCGCGCGAAAAATACACGAAGCAAGCGCTGATATGTCGGGTAATTACGGAGTTATCCGTCCAGAGATGTTATTTAAATTCATAGTACTGACTAACAGTAATGTTCTCTTCAAGATAAATTCAACAAAAGTTATTCATATTCCCATGTTTGAAAACCAGGGCCGGCTGACCACGTCACCGCCCAGCGCGAATAATCCGTGAAGCAAGCGCTGACATATCGGGTAATTACGGAGTTATCCGTCCAGAGATGTTATTTAAATTCATAGTACTTACTGGCAGTAAAGTAATCTTCAGGAAGAATTTAAAAAAATATATTCATATTCCCAGGTTTGACAACCAGGTCCGGCTAACCACGTCACCGCTCAGGGCGAATAATACGCGAAGCAAGCGCTGACATTCCGGCTTCTTACGGAGTTATGCGTCCAGAGATCCTATTTAAAGTCATACTACGTAGTAACAGTAATGTACTCTTCAAGAAGAATTAAACAAAATATATTCATATTCCCATATATGCATATTCTTGTGTATAATATTCTGTGTAGGACTTACCCCTTATGTATGCTTTCACTTTTTGCTCTTTGGTTATTCCACATCACCCGTTGAGGTTACCAGATAGATGCGTTTCTCTTTTTATTGGGTTGCACCCTTGCGGAAGAGATCCCCTGTCGGCCTATGAGAAACCGCCTGGCAGCATTTACCAGAGTTCCCACTTGAGGATGTCAAGGAGGACATCCATCCCCCACGAGTTTAGATGTATTCCATCCCTTCGTATCCTTCTCCCTGTTCCCATCCACCTGAAAGGAGAAAGGGTCCCATTAAGTTAAGATTTCTAATGATAATTAATATTATATTTTCTTTATAATGAATTATTTTCCAAATATTTGAATGAACATTACATGGTGGCCATTTAAGAACCTTTTGACACTGTTGCGAAACATACCTCTCAAAATACTCCTCCCTTACAGCATTCTGTCTTATTAGATAAGGGAATTGGTCAATGACCCTCACTCCGTCTATGGAAGAGGATTGTGGAATGTTAGGCAATCGTATCTTAGTCATATTCGGTTACAATTAATGTACATACCTGCATACCGAGGCTAACCATATGTTCATTATGTATAAATACAAAATTACATCCTATATGGATGCCATGCATTTCATTAGTTCACCCCTTTTCTACATATACTCTATTCCTAGTGATATTAGTTACAATATTATCAGTATCATCAAACATACATCGCTCATATCGGAATAACCATCGGTTGAACGCCAGTAGTGTCCTCCGGTAGCTGGGGTTTCCCCACATGGCTGGCGCCGGGGGAACGGTCAGTAGGACCACCCTTGGCGCCAGTCTCATCAGGGACACAAGGAGGCCGTTCATCGACCCCCGAAGGCTTCCCAGTTTGCAGCCCTGAAATATACGAGTTGTTGTTTACAATGTTTGCAACGGACTGATAATGGAAATCGTGGTACATTTCGTTTACTTACATTCCGCAGATCGTTGCTCCCGATCAACACCAGCACCGGGTATATGAATGGGCCGTGTCTCTCCACGGCCTCTCGCAACGTTTGCACATTCTGGCCTGACACACATAGCCCTATCCGCCGTGGATGCACTGTAAGGAATAACATATTATACTATGTACAAGTTGACTACACGTAGGAATTCAATTATGCAAATATGGATTGGATAATCTTACCACTTTCCAGCGGGTACCCCAAACGATTCCCTAATCTCACGAAGTGAGAGTCCCCTAGCAGTTGGTGACCGAAAACCATAGGGGTCGCCATTGTTGATCCTGAGGATAACATAAAGAAGGCGTCAGCTTTTCCTTCAACAGACCCTCGACATGAACCATTCCTTTACTTCAGTAAGCTTCCTGAAGGATTTTATGTTAAACATTGCATCCACAACATTAAAATAGAAGGCTGATGCCTACGACAGACACCACAATGGACTTCCCTTTGTATCCTTGCGTTTATACTTCCCTCCTGTCAGAGCGGCATTGCGGAATATTTACCAATGCGCAGGATGAAATGTTCAAGTGAGATATTCAATATTTTAAGCGGTGCTGCAATAAGGGACCGCACGTTAAAACATATAGCTTTATAGATGACTGATTGATGCTCAATGGCTTGATTCCTTCATTGAGTGTTAACGTCTTGCCTCTTCTTCACTGGTTATTCCCCGTCACCTCAGAGGTTACCAGTTAGACGCGTTTCTCTTTTTTAAAGGGAGTGACCCTTACGGAAAAGAGATCCCCTGTAGGTATATGAGAAACCAAGATATACATCCTTGCCCATACACGGATGTATGCCTGCACGGAGAGAAAGTGCCACGGAAAGGACGAGCAATTAAAATTTAACCCCCAATCAACCAATTAATTTCAAGTAACCCCCTTCCTCCTCCAGGCTACCCGATTCCGATGTAACCTGGAGCGGGTTTCGTAGGCAGTATTACCTTACACCTCCCCTACCTAATTCTTCGTAACCTCCTTCTTCCTCCAGGCTACCCGATTCCGATGTAACCTGGAGCGCGTTTCGAAGGCAGTGAACTCCGTATTACCTTACACCTCCCCTGTGGTCTTCTAATTTCTTGATCATGTTTGTATGTGTAATGTTTAATAATTATGAATGTTTTAAACTCCCGCACCTTCCTTTTGTTTCCCTTTCCTTTTCACCCATGTTGCGCAGGGATCGCAAACCCATGACCTCGTCTCATAACCTTCCCTTTTCGAATTGCCGTCTATGCATTTTACATGATACCACCTCGAACAGATGTCACACAAAACCCAAGAGCCCTTATGTTGTACGGTGCCCCTATCGCATATTGAACAATTTTCTTCAACCTTGAACATGCCCTTCAATAACTTTACCTTAATTTTATCGCGGTACTCATCGGCATCAATGTCCTCGTTCGTTCCCCTACCAACAGCAATTTGACTAATGAGAAAACACACATGTACACCACAGTTATACCCGTCCCTTTGCTCAGAAAAAGGCAATGGTTTCAATTCCCATCCCTTAACCCTAATTTGTTCCTCGCTCACATAATTTCGCATCCTTAGGAATGTCAAAAATCGAATGAAGTCCTTCCGATCACTGGTGCTCCTTAGTGGGTCGAAATACGTCACGATGAATTTGTCAAAGTCAGCAAAATAAAGACACCAGTGATTTCCCGTTTTGTTATACGGCATGAGTACCTTCCTACCCTTTAAATTATCCTTGACGATTTTGGACTCGGAGGTCATATCTGCATTTAGTGCATAAGTGGCAATTTCGCAGGGGAAATATAGAATGTCGCTGTCACATTCGTGCAAAACTACGGCCGCGAAAGCATCGATTACGAAATTGCACAGCCATTTACTACAATACAAGGTTGAAAAATCTTCGTAATAAACTGGAGTGTTACCAGTCAGGTATCCTAAAACAAAATCCTTGTTAAAACCCTCATTACAGTTGTAATAATTAATGTCTGCAACTATACCGTTTTCATGCAATTGCAAGGGACAGTGTCTAACGGGCATTTCAACTCCCCCCTTAATACACTTCTTACCCCCTATGAAGTCTTCTACTGGCTTTACGGCAAATTCCATTTCATCCCCAGAATACAAAGTGATCACCTCGGAGCGGAAAGAGATGTCCTTCCGTTTCCCTGTTCTCCTTACACGCTTTCCCCACCCCTCCTTAGCCATTAACGCTTTTTCTTCCTCTCCTAAGGAACGCCTGCGGCGCCTTTTCTGGACTTTAGGTATTTTAAATCTAATTTCCTTAGCTCGTGAAAGTACATGTGGTTTCATTGCGCGAATAAAGCGTCCCGGTCTCATGTGTATATTCCCTTCTAAAATTAAGTTTTTTACCACGCCAAACCAGTTTTCAACGACCGCATTGCTAAACCGGGGTCCGAATCCTGTTCCTGCGTTTTTACCCTTTAAAATGTTAGACCACAGGGGAAGGTATGGAATATATCTTTTTAAAAACAAATTGAAAAACCTAGGGCTATAAAATTCGTTCACCGAGCCTACGCTATCGGTTTCCACGTCATTTGAAAGTGCTTTAAATCTTTGATAAAAGAAACTCCTTCTGAAGTTCTAGAGTTGGATAGACAGGTGAAGCGTCTCGCACGTCAAAATAACGAAAATAATATAATTATCGGTGGTGATTTCAACGTTCCCTCGATTGACTGGAAGACATATAGTTTCAAAATTGGCGGCAAAGATAAAGAGTTGTGCGAGACTCTACTCCACACATTCACTTCTAATTCCTTACATCAATTAGTCACAACACCGACCAGAGGAAACAACGTTCTAGATCTTTTGGCGACTAACATACCTGAAAGCGTCCTTAACGTAGTAACAGTGAACGGAATTAGTGATCACAGAGTGGTAAATGCTAGATTCCATATTAGTACTGACAAAAAGGCACCCATAAAGAGGAGGGTATATTTATTTCACAAGGCGGACTTCGAAGGCTTAAAACAAGAACTATTGACCTCGTATAAAAATTGAGTGATATTAGTGAAAACAGTTGTACTGACTCTACATGGGATACTTTTCGTAACATCACACAACTAGCCATAACTAGCGCAATACCAAGTAAACTTAAAAAGGTCAATACTGAACCTAGGTGGTATAATGCGGACGTCCAGAAATCTCTCAAGCGACAACGAATACAGCACGCAAAAATGAGGAACGCACGTCAGGATCTCCCCGAAGAGGAGTATAAGAAGTTATGCGACAAATACAAGAAAACGAAAACAGCAGCTAAGGCAGCCTTTCAAAATGCATTAACGAATTTCAAAAATAAAATATTGGGCGAATATTTAGAGGACAAACCAAAGGCTTTTTGGTCATACGTGAGGAAAGTTAAAGGCTGCAAATCAACAGTAACGTCACTAAAGAACAATCTAGGAGAAAGAGCAAACGACAAATTAGATAAAGCAAATATCCTCAACGCCTTTTTCCAAAGCGTCTACACCAAATGCTCTCCAAACGACACCACTACAATGCCTAGGCTATATAAGCACCCAATGCAGTCTATTAATATCACTAGTCGTGGAATAGAAAGTCATCTGAAATCCATTAATTCCAAGAAATCACCCGGTCCCGATCAAATTCCAGCCCGTGTTTATAAAGAATTAGCATCAGAAATAGCACCATGCCTTAAAATAATATTTGAAAAATCTTTAACACAACATCGTGTTCCTTACGATTGGAAAATCGCGAACGTTACACCAATATTTAAAAGTGGCGATAAGGAAGAGCCCAGTAACTATAGACCGATTACCCTTACGTCAATCTCGTGCAAGATATTGGAACATATAATCGTCAGTTCGATTATGGGGTACTTGGATAGTCAAAACTTGTTAATGCCAAATCAGCACGGACTCCGGAAAGGCAGGTCATGCGAAACCCAGTTGGCCCCCTTCCTTCACGACATTCTTTCCTCGGGAGAAAAACTTCTCCAAGTAGACGCAATATTTCAAGATTTTAAAAAAGGTTTCGATAAGGTCCCTCATTCAAAGTTACTCGTTAAGTTGGAAGCATACGGAATACACCACGACGTAATATGTTGGATAAAAGAGTTCTTAGCCGACCGCGAACAGAGGGTAGTTCTACATGGCGTTAGCTCAGATGTAGTGAAAGTTACATCAGGTGTACCTCAGGGAAGTGTCATCGGTCCCTTATTGTTCCTTTTGTATATTAATGATATCACTACCGTTGTTACTAGCAGAATTCGCCTCTTCGCAGATGATGCAGTGTTGTACAGGGATCTAGACAATGAGTCAGACAAGATTGCGCTACAAAAAGACCTAGATGCTATAAATGAATAGTGCAATACTTGGCAGTTAGAATTGAATTTTAAAAAGTGCGTTGTTATGAATTTTTGGAAAAAGAATAACTCGGTCAACGATACGTACACAACAGACTTATCAAATGTAGAGTCAGTTAAATACTTTGGTGTGACCCTTACTCAGGACCTGTCTTGGGGGAAACACGTTCGGGAAATATGCGGACATGCTAGTCGCAAATTGGGATTTATCAAGAGAATATTAGGAAAATGCGACGGGAAAGTTGAAGAGCGATGTTATTTTTCACTCGTGAGACCTCACTTGGAGTACGCCGCTAGCATATGGGACCCTTACGAAGTAGGACTAATCTCTGAAATAGATAGAATACAACGGAGAGCAGCAAGATTTGTGAAAGGTTGTTACGATGAACTTAGCAGTGTTACCGAGTTGTTGAAGTAATTAGGGTGGGAAACTTTAACTGATCAAAGGGAGAAATACAGGTTAAATCTTTTGCGCAAACTCGGAGCAGACAGTTTCTTGCCGGACGTTCAACACATACTGCTAGAGCCAACGTACTACGGTTGAAGCGATCACAGGAATAAAATAAAGGAAATTGACTGCTGAAGCGATAGATTCAAAATGTCATTTTTCCCACGTACAATAAGGGATCATAATAGTTGCGATAGATCAATCATATGAAACTCCCACCCTCAATAGGTAGAGTAGAATTTTCACATGTGCTTAATAACACCACATAATTACTAACTCTTCACACCGGTCGATTAGTCTGGCATATTTTATTTTTTTCTTTGCATGAGGTAGCATCTCGTAGTATTCATAAAATAACAGTATCCGTCATAAAAAATGCTCACACAATGTCAATGTTTAAACTCTTACTTTCCCCCCAACCCCCAACACCACTGACGTCATGCTTCTTCTTTAACCGTCTCCCTAATACCAGTAAACCCTCTCTCCTCGGCGTTGGAACCCCACGGCGTTAGATCTCCTGACTCGCAAGTTGACGTTCTGAATCCTCTCCCCCCGCCATGTATTCGTCACCTTGACCCTGCTTTCGCTAATTAGTTTGATCCCCGTGGTGAGGGTGTAACAAGGGTATGGGTGGTCATTATGACGCAGTGGAAAGAATAGATATGCGGAAAGGAGCTAAAGGATTCCCCTATGTCACCCTCATGCTTATATTTTCAACTGATATTTTAAACGTAGTTTGGAAAAAAGCGTTGTCATATTTGAATTGTTTCCAGGAAGAAACAAATGTCAACTCTATGATCAAAGTGGTGTCTAACGACGAAATTACGTCGTCGTGCAAACCGTAGAGATAGGTGTGAGAGATACCGGTCTGTAGTTCGGTGGCTGTTCCTTTCACCACTTATCAACATCTTAGCCGGCCCTGGGCCACAAAGTTGGGAATATGAATACATTTTTTTTAATTCATCTTGAAGAGTAGATTACTGTCAGTAAGTACTATGAATTTAAATATGATCTCTGGAAGGATAACTTAGTAATTACCCGATAAGTCAGTGCTTGCTTCGCGTGTTTCTGGCGCGGGGTGGGAACATGGTTAGCCGGCCCTGGGTGTCAAACTTGGGAATATGAATAACTTTCGTTTAATCAAACCATAATATTACATTACTGCCAGTAAGTAGTATGAATGTAAATAGGATCTCTGGGCGGATAACTCCGTAATAAGCCGATATATGGAGGTATGCCTTGTGCGAGGCTGGTAGGTCACGTGGTTAGCCGGCCCTGGGCCACAAAGTTGGGAATATGAATACATTTTGTTTAATTCATCTTGAAGAGTAGATTACTGTCAGTAAGTACTATGAATTTAAATATGATCTCTGGAAGGATAACTTAATAATTACCCGATAAGTCAGTGCTTGCTTCGCGTGTTTCTGGCGCGGGGTTGGAACAAGGTTAGCCGGCCCTGGGTGTCAAACTTGGGAATATGAATAACTTTTGTTTAATCATACCATAATATTACATTACTGCCAGTAAGTAGTATGAATTTAAATAGGATCTCTGGACGGATAACTCCGTAATAAGCCAATATATGGACGTATGCCACGTGCGAGGCTAGTGGGTTGCGTGGTTAGCCGGCCCTGGGCCAAAAAGTTGATAATATGAATACATTTTGTTTAATTCATCTTGAAGAGTAGACTACTGTCAGTAAGTACTATGAATTTAAATAAGATCTCTGGAAGGATAACTCCATAATTACCCGATATGTCAGCGCTTGCTTCGCGTATTATTCGCGCTGGGCGGTGACATGGTTAGCCGGCCCTCGGTGTAAAACTTGGGATAACTCCGTATGCAGTGGGAAGGTGACCCCTTGTCTCGTGAGGTGCTTGGCCGAATACAAGTTTACCTGGCCCTCGGTGAATAATATGGCATAACTCCGTAAGCAGTCGCCTACGCTAGCTTCGCGCATTATTCGCGCCGGGCATTGACGTGGTTAGCCGGCCCTGGTTGTCAAACTTGGGAATATGTATATATTTAGTTTATTTCATCTTGAAGAATACATTACTCTCAGTAAGTACTATGAATTTAAATAGGATATCTAGACGGATAACTCTGAATTAGCCGGAGTGTCAGCGCTTGCTTCGCGTTTTTATCGCGCCGGTAGGGAACATGGTTAGCCGGCCCTGGGCCACAAAGTTGGGAATGTGAATACATTTTGTTTAATTCATCTTAAAGAGTAGATTACTGTCAGTAAGTACTATGAATTTAAATAGGATCTCTGGAAGAATAACTTAGTAATTACCCGATATGTCAGTGCTTGCTTCGCGTGTTTCTGGCGCGGGGTGGGAACAAGGTTAGCCGGCCCTGGGTGTCAAACTTGGGAATATGAATACATTTTGTTTAATCATCCCATAATATTACATTACTGCCACTAAGTAGTATGAGTTTAAATAGGATCTCTGGAAGGATAACTCCGTAATAAGCAAATATATGGACGTATGCCTCGTGCGAGGCTAGTGGGTTGCGTGGTTAGCCGGCCCTGGGCCAAAAAGTTGGAAATATGAATAGCTTTTGTTTATTACATCTTGAAGAGTATATTACTGTTAGTACGTACTATGACTTAAAATAGGATCTCTGGAAGGAGAACTCCATAATTACCCGATATGTCAGCGCTTGCTTCGCGTATTATTCGCGCTGGGCGGTGACGTGGTTAGCCGGCCCTCGGTGTAAAACTTGGGATAACTCCGTATGCAGTCGGAAGGTGACCCCTTGTCTCGTGAGGTGCTTGGCCGGTAACGAGCTTACCTGGCCCTCGGTGAATATAATGGCATAACTCCGTAAGCAGTCGCCTACGCTAGCTTCGCGTATTATTTGCGCTGGGCATTGACGTGGTTAGCCGGCCCTGGTTGTCAAACTTGAGGATATGTATATATTTTGTTTATCTCATCTTGAAGAGTACATTACTGTCAGTAAGTACTATGAATTTAAATAGGATCTCTGGACGAATAACTCCGTAATAAGCAAGTATGTCAGCGCTTGCTTCGCGTATTTCTCACGCCGGGAGGGAACATGGTTAGCCGGCCCTGGGCCACAAAGTTGGGAATATGAATACATTATGTTTAATTCATATTGAAGAGTAGATTACTGCAAGTAAGTACAAAAAATTTAAATAAAAACGCTGGACGGATAACTTAGTAATTACCCGATATGTCAGTGCTTGATTCGCGTATTTCTCGAGCGGGGCGGGAACATGGTTAGCCGGCCCTGGGTGTCAAACTTGGGAATATGAATAACTTTCGTTTAATCAAACCATAATATTACATTACTGCCAGTAAGTAGTATGAATGTAAATAGGATCTCTGGACTGATAACTCCGTAATAAGCCGATATTTGGAGGTATGCCTTGTGCGAGGCTGGTAGGTCACGTGGTTAGCCGGCCCTGGGCCACAAAGTTGGGAATATGAATACATTTTTTTTAGTTCGTCTTGAAGAATAGATTACTGTCAGTAAGTACTATGAATTTAAATATGATCTCTGGAAGGATAACTTAGTAATTACCCGATAGGTCAGTGCTTGCTTCGCGTGTTTCTGGCGCGGGGTGGGAACATGGTTAGCCGGCCCTGGGTGTCAAACTTGGGAATATGAATAACTTTCGTTTAATCAAACCATAATATTACATTACTGCCAGTAAGTAGTATGAATGTAAATAGGATCTCTGGACGGATAACTCCGTAATAAGCCGATATATGGAGGTATGCCTTGTGCGAGGCTGGTAGGTCACGTGGTTTGCCGCCCCTGGGCCACAAAGTTGGAAATATGAATACATTTTTTTTAATTCATCTTAAAGAGTAGATTACTGTCAGTAAGTACTATGAATTTAAATATGATCTCTGAAAGGATAACTTAGTAATTACCCGATAAGTCAGTGCTTGCTTCGCGTGTTTCTGGCGCGGGGTGGGAACAAGGTTAGCCGGCCCTGGGTGTCAAACTTGGGAATATGAATAACTTTTGTTTAATCATACCATAATATTACATTACTGCCAGTAAGTAGTATGAATTTAAATAGGATCTCTGGATGGATAACTCCGTAATAAGCCAATATATGGACGTATGCCTCGTGCGAGGCTAGTGGGTTGCGTGGTTAGCCGGCCCTGGGCCAAAAAGTTGATAATATGAATACATTTTGTTTAATTCATCTTGAAGAGAAGACTACTGTCAGTAAGTACTATGAATTTAAATAAGATCTCTGGAAGGATAATTCCATAATTACCCGATATGTCAGCGCTTGCTTTGCGTATTATTCGCGCTGGGCGGTGACATGGTTAGCCGGCCCTCGGTGTAAAACTTGGGATAACTCCGTATGCAGTAGGAAGGTGACCCCTTGTCTCGTGAGGTGCTTGGCCGGTAACAAGTTTACCTGGCCCTCGGTGAATAATATGGCATAACTCCGTAAGCAGTCGCCTACGCTAGCTTCGCGCATTATTCGCGCCGGGCATTGACGTGGTTAGCCGGCCCTGGTTGTCAAACTTGGGAATATGTATATATTTTGTTTAATTCATCTTGAAGAATACATTACTGTCAGTAAGTACTATGAATTTAAATAGGATCTCTGGACGGATAACTCCGTAATAAGCAAGTATGTCAGCGCTTGCTTCGCGTATTTCTCGCGCAGGGCGGGAACATGGTTAGCCGGCCCTGGTTGTTAAGCTTGGGCATATGAATATAATATGTTTATTTCATCTTGAAGAGTACATTACTCTCACTAAGTACTATGAATTTAAATAGGATATCTAGACGGATAACTCCGAATTAGCCGGAGTGTCAGCGCTTGCTTCGCGTATTTCTCGCGCCGGTAGGGAACATGGTTAGCCGGCCCTGGGCCACAAAGTTGGGAATGTGAATACATTTTGTTTAATTCATCTTGAAGAGTAGATTACTGTCAGTAAGTACTATGAATTTAAATAGGATCTCTGGAAGAATAACTTAGTAATTACCCGATATGTCAGTGCTTGCTTCGCGTGTTTCTGGCGCGGGGTGGGAACAAGGTTAGCCGGCCCTGGGTGTCAAACTTGGGAATATGAATACATTTTGTTTAATTATACCATAATATTACATTACTGCCAGTAAGTAGTATGAGTTTAAATAGGATATCTGGAAGGATAACTCCGTAATAAGCAAATATATGGACGTATGCCTCGTGCGAGGCTAGTGGGTTGCGTGGTTAGCCGGCCCTGGGCCAAAAAGTTGGAAATATGAATAGCTTTTGTTTATTACATCTTGAAGAGTATATTACAGGTAGTTCGTACTATGACTTAAAATAGGATCTCTGGAAGGAGAACTCCATAATTACCCGATATGTCAGCGCTTGCTTCGCGTATTATTCGCGCTGGGCGGTGACGTGGTTAGCCGGCCCTCGGGGTAAAACTTGGGATAACTCCGTATGCAGTCGGAAGGTGACCCCTTGTCTCGTGAGGTGCTTAGCCGGTAACGAGCTTACCTGGCCCTCGGTGAATATAATGGCATAACTCCGTAAGCAGTCGCCTTCGCTAGCTTCGCGTATTATTCGCGTTGGGCATTGACGTGGTTAGCCGGCCCTGGTTGTCAAACTTGAGGATATGTATATATTTTGTTTATCTCATCTTGAAGAGTACATTACTGTCAGTAAGTACTATGAATTTAAATAGGATCTCTGGACGGATAACTCCGTAATAAGCAAGTATGTCAGCGCTTGCTTCGCGTATTTCTCACGCCGGGAGGGAACATGGTTAGCCGGCCCTGGGCCACAAAGTTGGGAATATGAATACATTATGTTTAAATCATATTGAAGAGTAGATTACTGCAAGTAAGTACAAAGAATTTAAATAAAAACGCTGGACGGATAACTTAGTAATTACCCGATATGTCAGTGCTTGATTCGCGTATTTCTCGCGCGGGGCGGGAACATGGTTAGCCGGCCCTGGGTGTCAAACTTGGGAATATGAATAACTTTCGTTTAATCAAACCATAATATTACAATACTGCCAGTAAGTAGTATGAATGTAAATAGGATCTCTGGACGGATAACTCCGTAATAAGCCGATATTTGGAGGTATGCCTTGTGCGAGGCTGGTAGGTCACGTGGTTAGCCGGCCCTGGGCCACAAAGTTGGGAATATGAATACATTTTTTTTAATTCGTCTTGAAGAGTAGATTACTGTCAGTAAGTACTATGAATTTAAATATGATCTCTGAAAGGATAACTTAGTAATTACCCGATAAGTCAGTGCTTGCTTCGCGTGTTTCTGGCGCGGGGTGGGAACAAGGTTAGCCGGCCCTGGGTGTCAAACTTGGGAATATGAATAACTTTTGTTTAATCATACCATAATATTACATTACTGCCAGTAAGTAGTATGAATTTAAATAGGATCTCTGGATGGATAACTCCGTAATAAGCCAATATATGGACGTATGCCTCGTGCGAGGCTAGTGGGTTGCGTGGTTAGCCGGCCCTGGGCCAAAAAGTTGATAATATGAATACATTTTGTTTAATTTATCTTGAAGAAAAGACTACTGTCAGTAAGTACTATGAATTTAAATAAGATCTCTGGAAGGATAACTCCATAATTACCCGATATGTCAGCGCTTGCTTCGCGTATTATTCGCGCTGGGCGGTGACATGGTTAGCCGGCCCTCGGTGTAAAACATGGGATAACTCCGTATGCAGTAGGAAGGTGACCCCTTGTCTCGTGAGGTGCTTGGCCGGTAACAAGTTTACCTGGCCCTCGGTGAATAATATGGCATAACTCCGTAAGCAGTCGCCTACGCTAGCTTCGCGCATTATTCGCGCCGGGCATTGACGTGGTTAGCCGGCCCTGGTTTTCAAACTTGGGAATATGTATATATTTTGTTTATTTCATCTTGAAGAATACATTACTGTCAGTAAGTACTATGAATTTAAATAGGATCTCTGGACGGATAACTCCGTAATAAGCAAGTATGTCAGCGCTTGCTTCGCGTATTTCTCGCGCGGGGCGGGAACATGGTTAGCCGGCCCTGGTTGTTAAGCTTGGGCATATGAATATAATATGTTTATTTCATCTTGAAGAGTACATTACTCTCACTAAGTACTATGAATTTAAATAGGATATCTAGACGGATAACTCCGAATTAGCCGGAGTGTCAGCGCTTGCTTCGCGTATTTCTCGCGCCGGTAGGGAACATGGTTAGCCGGCCCTGGGCCACAAAGTTGGGAATGTGAATACATTTTGTTTAATTCATCTTAGGGAGTAGATTACTGTCAGTAAGTACTATGAATTTAAATAGGATATCTGGAAGGATAACTTAGTAATTACCCGATATGTCAGTGCTTGCTTCGCGTGTTTCTGGCGCGGGGTGGGAACAAGGTTAGCCGGCCCTGGGTGTCAAACTTGGGAATATGAATAACTTTTTTTTAATTATACCATAATATTACATTACTGCCAGTAAGAAGTATGAATTTAAATAGGATCTCTGGAAGGATAACTCCGTAATAAGCAAATATATGGACGTATGCCTCGTGCGAGGCTAGTGGGTTGCGTGGTTAGCCGGCCCTGGGCCAAAAAGTTGGAAATATGAATAACTTTTGTTTATTACATCTTGAAGAGTATATTACTGTTAGTACGTACTATAACTTAAAATAGGATCTCTGGAAGGATAACTCCATAATTACCCGATATGTCAGCGCTTGCTTCGCGTATTATTCGCGCTGGGCGGTGACGTGGTTAGCCGGCCCTCGGTGTAAAACTTGGGATAACTCCGTATGCAGTCGGAAGGTGACCCCTTGTCTCGTGAGGTGCTTGGCCGGTAACGAGCTTACCTGGCCCTCGGTGAATAATATGGCATAACTCCGTAAGCAGTCGCCTACGCTAGCTTCGCGTATTATTCGCGCTGGGCATTGACGTGGTTAGCCGGCCCTGGTTGTCAAACTTGGGAATATGTATATATTTTGTTTATCTCATCTTGAAGAGTACATTACTGTCAGTAAGTACTATGAATTTAAATAGGATCTCTGGACGGATAACGCCGTAATAAGCAAGTATGTCAGCGCTTGCTTCGCGTATTTCTCACGCCGGGAGGGAACATGGTTAGCCGGCCCTGGGCCACAAAGTTGGGAATATGAATACATTTTGTTTAATTCATATTGAAGAGTAGATTACTGCAAGTAAGTAAAAAGAATTTGAATAAAAACGCTGGACGGATAACTTAGTAATTACCCGATATGTCAGTGCTTGATTCGCGTATTTCTCGCGCGGGGCGGGAACATGGTTAGCCGGCCCTGGGTGTCAAACTTGGGAATATGAATAACTTTCGTTTAATCAAACCATAATATTACATTACTGCCAGTAAGTAGTATGAATGTAAATAGGATCTCTGGACGGATAACTCCGTAATAAGCCGATATATGGAGGTATGCCTTGTGCGAGGCTGGTAGGTCACGTGGTTAGCCGGCCCTGGGCCGCAAAGTTGGGAATATGACTACATTTTGTTTAATTCATCTTGAAGAGATAAGTACTGTTAGTACGTAGTATGACTTTAAATAGGATCTTCGTACGGATAACATCGTAATAAGCAAGTATGTCAGGGCTAGCTTCGCGTATTTCTCGCGCGGGGTGGGAACATGGTTAGCCGTGCCTGGGTGTCAAACTTGGGAATCTGAATAACTTTTGTTTATCCTATCTTTAAGAGTAGATTACTGCCAGTAAGTACTATGAATTAGAATCGGATCTCTGGACGGATAACTCCGTAATATGCAAGTATATCAGCGCTTGTTTCGCGTATTTCTCGCGCGGGGCGGAAACATGGTTATCCGGCCCTGGTTGTCAATTTTGGGAATACGACTTACTTTTGTTTAATCATACCATAAGAGTATAATTCTGCCAGTAAGTACTATGAATTTAAATAGGATCTCTAGACGGATAACTCCGTAATAAGCCGGTATGTCACCGCTTGCGTCACGTATTTCTCGCGCGGGGCGGGAACATGGTTAGCCGGCCCTGATTGTCAAAGTTGGGAATATGAATATACTTAGTTTAATTTATCTTGTGGAGTACATTATCGCCAGTAAGTGCTTTGAATTTAAATAAGATCTCTGGACGGATAACTCCGTAATAAGCCGATATATGGGCGCTTGTTTCGTGTGAGGCTGGGGGGGTTACGCGGTTATCCGGCCCTGGGCCACGAAGTTGGGAATATGAATATACTTTGTTTAATTCAACTTAAAGAGTACCGTACTGCCAGCACGTGCAATAAATTTAAATAGGATGTCTGGACGGATAACCCCGTAATACGCCGAAATATGGGCGCTTGCCTCCTGTGATGCCGGGGGGATTTGGGGTTTGTCGGCCCTGTGTGTGAAACCTGTTCATATGAATAACTTATCTTTAATCCATTAAGTACAGTACTCTCCTGTAACCATCTACTATTATTTTCTCTACCATTCATGGACCTTTACACTCACTACATGTGCGCTTTCCTTGCGCCATACGTTGTTTCAACATCTCACTGGGGAACGATGTTGGCAGCACTGCCGTTTTCGACTTTGGGGTGCGGAGCGCCTGGGCTGAAATCACGTCGCCCAAACAAATGTACCGTGTAAAACGGCCTTTTGACAGCTTCCCGCATTTTTAAGCTGGAATTGTTTAACTATACGGATTGTAATTAAGAATATTTCCGTAGATATGTCACTCTTCAGTTTTCAGTCACGTCTCCTCCTTATTCACTCTTGGTTGAAATTGGAAGAACTTATCTTTGAAAAGTTACTTCAGTATAATACCGGATGGTAACCTCAAGGTGACTGTGTTTTTTTTAAAGTGCAGAATTAGTCATTATATTGAAGAATAATCTATTTAAGTAATTCATCGTCGTTTGTCATTCCACTTGGCAGAATCCATTGGAAGGTGAGGCGTTCGCTCACACGCGTTATTCGCTCGCCTGTAGTGAACCATCCTTGGAGAATGATATGATATCAATTGTCTTGTGTTAGGAGCCTGTGTGTGCATTCATTTGTGAACAGGTCTATCTGAAGGAAATCGTCTCACTGCTTCTCAATCGCAGGTATGGTCACTCATATTTTATCTTCTGGTTTCGCAATGCCAATTTACAGTTTTTAGGTAAGGATCACGAGCATCATCATTAATAGTGTTTATTTACCTAAGTTTATGGCCGGAATATTTTTTATTCGATCTACGAAAATCAATTTTATGCTGACAGACAGGAATATCGTTATAACTGTGTAATGCTACATAGTGGCGTGGTTATTGACAGAAATTGTTTGCATGGAAGGATTTTAACTTTTTTTAAATCCAGTTTGTGAATGGCGCATGTGATATTGTGTATATCAATGTGCATATGCATTTTCCAAAGCGTAACCTCGAGTGTACTATGATTTGACTTTCTTATATGGAAAGAGTAGTTTTATCGTATCGTGTATCACTACCGAAAATAGCTGACGGACAAAATAATATTAGGTACCTACTTTTGGGTTTAAGAATAAAATATTTTTTAAAGAAATTAATTTATAAGATAAATCATCCTCTTGGTATGCGGTGTATTGGTCGCCAGTTTGGAATGACCGTTGATGGCCAAAGGATTGACGCGAGATATTATTGACGCACATCTACATCTACAAAATACCCTGCAAGCCACCTCAGGGGTGTGTGGCAGGGGGTGAGTATTCACCAACATGCATTACACTATACCCTAAAGTTAGTGTAACTACGACTAATTATGCATTAGCATAAATCGCTAATGCTTGTCATGAGGCGAAGCCGTGTTGAGAGTTTGTTAACAAGTTTTCTATATCGAGGTGAAAATAATAATCGACGTTTCCTGTCTATTATTTCACCAATATCGTTGATATAGAGTGGAAGAATTCCCACGTAAAATAAGGGATCATTATAGTTGCGATAGATCAATCACATGATTCTACCACCCTCAATAGGTAGAGTAGAATTTTCACTTGTGCTTAATAACACCACATAATTACTAACTCTTCACACCGGTCGATTAGTCCGGCATTATTTTATTTTGTTCTTTGCATGAGGTAGCATCTCGTAGTATTCATAAATCAACAGCATCAGTAATATTAACCACTAGATGTGTCTATAGCATTTTTCTGCATGTTTGTATGTTCTTTTACGTATCACTCTCCCAGTTTCCGGTTAGACTGCGCACTGTTCTCCTGACTGCTTGTGGCCTGCGCCTAGACTCTGAATATAGCGTCCAAGAATAGCTTAATTGAAGACAGCAATCTTGAAATTACCCCGAATCTCATAAACAATAATCATGAAGCATTAGTCGTTGCAGTAGTTAACTGCCGTAGTTTAAAAAATAAGATTCCAGAATTTCACCACCTTATTCATAGCACGGAGTGTAACGTCATTATTGGCACAGAAAGTTGGCTGACGGACGATATTTCTGATAGTGAAATATTTCCTAAATCATTCAAAGTTTACAGAAAAGATAGGTCCAACCGAACCGGAGGCTTAGTATTTATAGCTGTAAAGAAAACCATAGTCAGCCGAGCGGAAACCGTCCCAGATACCAGCATAGAATCTGTATGGTGCTCTATTAGATGCCCTAAATCAAAAACAATATTCGTGTGCGCATACTACAGGCCACCTAACACCGACGTCACCTCAATTTTAGAACTCGAAGCACAAATAAAGAACATAACATCCAGGAACACCGAAAGAAATTTAATCATAGGTGGAGATTTCAATACGCCCTCTATAGATTGGAGGACCTACAGTTCCATATCAGGAGGAAGAGACAAAGATATATGCGAGTCCCTGCTGCACACGTTCTCATCCAATGCCCTACATCAGATAGCTACGACGCCTAACAGAGGGGACAATATTCTTGATTTATTGGCAACAAATATACCGCAACAAGTAATTAAGGTTGACACTGTTGAGGGCATTAGTGACCATAGAGTAGTTACCGCAAAGTTTTCCTTGAGTTTCATTAAAAGTTTTAAAGAAAGAAGAAAATTCTACATTAAAAAAAAAGCCGATTTCAATGCGTTTAAGAGTCATCTAAAAAATTCTCTTCCCGAATTCCAGGAATCAAGCTAAAAGTTAGACACGGGGGGTAGTTGGAATGCTTTTCTTTCGATTGTACATTCAGGGATCAGAAAATACATTCCAAGTAAAGTAAAAAAGAGGGCAGCGAACCAAGATGGTACAATGCATAAGTGAGAAAATCGTTAAGACGTCAGAGAGTATGCCACGCCAAGATGAAAAAACTCCGTAGAGATTTGTCCTCTAGTGATCAAAATTTAATATTTGAAAAATACAAATTGTCTAAAGCCACTACAAAGGAAGCCATTCGGAATGCATTCATGGATTTTAAAAGAAAAACATTAGGAGAACAATTACAGGACAACCCAAAGGCATTTTGGTCATACGTAAGGTGAGTTCAAGGCAATAGATCAACAGTTATTCCACTACGAAACGAAAATGGCGAATTATTAACAAGTAGTTCGGACAATGTCAACTTATTAATTTCTTATTTTCAAAGTGTGTTCACCAAGTCAACGCAGAGTACATCCGTAGAGTTAAATGATCACTTCCAGCAAAAGATGCCGCCTATCGACATCTGCACTCACGGAATAGAAAACTTGCTAAAATCTATAAGTCCAAATAAATCCCCAGGTCCTGAAGAAATTCCTGCCCGCGTGTATAGAGAAATAGCTTGTGAAATAGCACCGTACTTGCAGAATATATTAAGTAAATCCATCAACGAACACGAAGTACCCATGGACTGGAAAATTGCAAATGACACTCCCATATTCAAAAGCGGTGATAAGGAACAGCCATCGAACTACAGACCGATATCTCTCACATCTATCTCTTGCAAAGTCCTTGAACATATAATTGTTAGCTCAGTTATGAGACACCTCGATATAGAAAACTTGTTAACAAAAACACAGCACGGATTCAGAAAGGGAAGATCTTGCGAAACTCAATTAGCACTCTTTGCTCACGATATTTTAGTCTCGGGTGAACATAACGCTCCAGTTGATGCAATGTTTCTTGACTTTAAAAAGGCATTTCATAAATTTTCCCACATTAAGCTACTCATGAAATTAAAATCCTACGGTTTAGACGACGACGTAGTTTCCTGGATTAGAGAATTCTTAAGTAATCGCGTGCAAAGGGTTGTATTAGATGGCGCTATCTCTAATGAAGTAAAAGTCACATCGGGTGTCCCACAGGGAAGTGTCATAGGCCCGCTTCTGTTCCTGTTGTACATAAACGACATCGGTGACAAAGTTGACAGTAAGCTTAGATTATTTGCTGACGACGCAGTGATGTATAGAGAAATTCGTAGCTTTAATGACAAGGAAGCGCTAACTAAGGACCTCGAGGCAATCGTAAATTGGGATTTGTTAAAAGAGTACTTGGCAAGTGCGACGATAAAGTTAGGGAAATCAGCTACTTCTCCCTCGTTAGACCCCACTTAGAATATGCCGCCAGTATTTGGGATCCTTATGAGATAGGCTTGGAAACTGAGTTAGAACGCGTGCAGCGAAGATCGGCAAGATATGTTAAAGGCCGTTATGATAATCTCGTTAGTGTTACTGACCTTTTGCAGCAACTGGGATGGGAAAAGCTTTCAGACCGTCGATTAAAATTTAGACTAAATCTATTATGTAAGTTCCAAACCGGTCTATTCTCTGACGACGTTGATAATATTTTACGAAATCCGACATACTACGGTAGATCAGATCATGAGAGTAAAATTAGGGAACTAGACTGCAGAACGGATAGATTTAAGATGTCATTTTTCCCACGAACGATAAGGGACCATAATAGCTGCCATGAGACTTTTATCTAGGTTTGTCGTTAGGTAGTGTACCTCTTAGTAGTGGTAGTACTCCTAATACTTGAATCCTTATCTGTTACCTAGTACATACTAACAGCACGCCTAGCATGTTTTCTACATGGGTCTTGAGTCCCTGTCCATCTGTGTAGTTGTAGAATGCATGTATATTGAGGTCACTCTCCATTTTGATGACTACTGTAGTGTAGTGTTGCATGCTTGTGAGGCTTTGCCTCATGACAAGCATTAGCGATTTATGCTAATGCATAATTAGTCGTAGTTACACTAACTTTAGGGTATAGTGTAATGCATGTTGGTGAATACTCACCCCCTGCCACACACCCCTGAGGTGGCTTGCAGGGTATTTTGTAGTTGTAGATGTAGAAGAGTGGTGCGATGCGTGGCAGCTAGAATTAAACCTGAAAAAATGCGTTGTTGTAAATTTTTGGAAACGGAAAAACGCTCCTTGTAACAGCTATTGCATTAACAACATAAAACTAGTCACTGTAGAATCGGTTAAGTACCTCGGAGTTAAACTGACTAATGATCTATCGTGGAGTAAACATATTCGGGAAATTACCGGTCAAGCAAATCGTAAATTGGGATTTGTTAAAAGAGTACTTGGCAAGTGCGACGATAAAGTTAGGGAAATCAGCTACTTCTCCCTCGTTAGACCCCACTTAGAATATGCCGCCAGTATTTGGGATCCTTATGAGATAAGCTTGGAAACTGAGTTAAAACGCGTGCAGCGAAGATCGGCAAGATATGTTAAAGGCCGTTATGACAATCTCGTTAGTGTTACTGACCTTTTGCAGCAACTGGGATGGGAAAAGCTCTCAGACCGTCGATTAAAATTTAGACAAAATCTATTATGTAAGTTCCAAACCGGTCTATTCTCTGACGACGTTGATAATATTTTACGAAATACGACATACTACGGTAGATCAGATCATGAGAGTAAAATTAGGGAACTAGACAGCAGAACGGATAGATTTAAGATGTCATTTTTCCCACAAACGATAAGGGAACATAATAGCTGCCATGAGACTTTCATCTAGGTGTGTCGTTAGGTAGTGTAGGTCTTAGCAGTGGTAGTACTCCTAATACTTGAATCCTTATCTGTTACCTAGTACATACTAACAGCACGCCTAGCATGTTTTTTACATGGGTCTTGAGTCCCTGTCCATCTGTGTAGTTGTAGAATGCATGTATCTTGAGGTCACTCCATTTTGATGACATCTGTAGTGTAGTGCTGCATGCTTGTGAGGCTTCGCCTCATGACAAGCATTAGCGATTTATGCTAATGCATAATTAGTCGTAGTTACACTAACTTTAGGGTATAGTGTAATGCATGTTGGTGAATACTCACCCCCTGCCACACACCCCTGAGGTGGCTTGCAGGGTATTTTGTAGATGTAGAGCCAGGGGGAGCGTGCGAGGTTCGGATTTGTTCTGGGACGAGTGCTGCATGCCTGGTGTGGAATCACCCCGTGCCACACACCCTAGTGGTGGCTCGCACGGTACCTCGTAGATGTAGATGAAGAGGAGTGGGCCTATGACACTACCCTGAGGGACGCCAGATGTGACTCTAACTTCGTTGGAAGCTACGCCGTTGAATACCACTTTTTGCATGTGATCGCCAAAAGTTCTCTGATGCAGGAAATTACATCATCGTCTAGGCCGTATGATTTTAGTTTTACTATTAACTTTCCGTGGGGCACTTTATCAAATGCTTTTTTGAAATCAAGAAAAATCGCATCCACTGGAATGTTTTCCTCTCCGGAGACTAAAATATCTTTGCCAAACAGCGCTAACTGAGTTTCGCATGATCTACCTTTCCTGAATCCGTGTTGAGTTCTCATTAACAAGTAATGCGTGTCTAGGTGTTTCATTACAGAGCTGACAACAATGTGTTCAAGGATTTTGCATGATATGGACGTTAAAGATACTGGTCTGTAATTACATGATTCTTCCTTGTCTCCACTTTTGAATATGGGCGTTACATTGGCAATTTTCCAATCACTTGGTACTCCGTGTTGCTTTATATATTTTGAGAATATTACCTGCAAGTATGGGGCATTTTCTGACGCTAGTTCTTTATACACGCGAGAAGGGATTTCATTTGGACCCGGTGACTTATGTGGACTGAGCAATTTCAATAAAATTTCTATTCCGTGAGCAGTAATATCAAGGGGAGGCATCTTTCGTATGCAGCGATTTTCAACCGCCACGGATGAATTCTGAGATGACTCGGTGAACACGCTCTTGAAGTAGGAATTTAATAAATTGGCTTTATCGAAACTGTTTCTTAACAAAGCTCCATTATCGTTTCTTAGCGAACAAACGGTAGATCTTTTATCTTGAACTTTCCTAACATAAGACCAAAATGCTTTTGGGTCATCCCGTAACTGCTCTACAAGTGTTTTCCATTTTACTGCGTGATTACATTCCTGAACGCTTCCTTTGTAGCGGCTTTAGACACCTTTTGTTTATTAATTATGAACTCTCGATCACTATGAGATACATCATGAATGATTGTTTTCATCTTAGCATGGCACGCACTTAACGCCTTAACGATTTTCTGACTACCGCGTCATACCATCTCCGTTCGCTATCTACTTTTTTATTTTACTAGGCCAAAAGTTCTCTGATGCAGGAAATTACATCATCGTCTAGGCCGTATGATTTTAGTTTTACTATTTAGTTTAGTTTAGTTTATATCATGTCTGCCACACACCCCTGAGGTGGCTTGCAGGGTATTTTGTAGATGTAGATGTATCATCATCTTAATATGCGGAGTATTGGTCGCCAGCTTGGAATGACGGCTGATGTCCCAAGGATTGACACGAGAAAGTTCATAGCAAACATTTGGCAACACTGGCACGCGTTGGTCGGGGACCTCATGCCGTGAGTGGCCTTGGCGGTGACAGTTGGGGTGGAGTCAATCGACCGCGGTCGGGAACCTCTCGCGCCCCGAAGACAGATTTACACTTATTTTTCAACGTTTGAAGTCATATTTACACTAACAATAAGTTTGAACAAGAATCGCTACGCGAAAACCCCTGCCACACACCCTTGACGAAGCTTGCAGGGTATTTTGTATATGATTGCAGTCTTGGAACTAGAGCTGGGGCTGTTTTTCCATCTTTCGTGTATGCATTTGCGTTAGAATTCCAGTAAACCCCGATTTACACGACGCAACTTTCAATGCTAATTCATGCATTCATAATAATTTACTACAATGTTTCTAATGAAGAACGGCGACGAACATTGGTGCTCTCCGTCTGCCAGGAAATACCGTGAGTTGCTCAACTCCTCCACGGCAGTCACCTTGTGAGACCTTCAAGGTTCAATGTTTCGAAAATACCTCGAGACGAGAACCGTCTCGAAGATGCGGGTCACCACGAAATGCACACCTTGATACACAGGCTACATCTTGCTTGAATTTCCTTCTTTTCACATTATCTCATGGAATGAACTATAGTATCAAGTCTCATGGTATGCGTGAATATTAAGATGAAGTGGAAAATAGTAAGAAAACATCATTGAATGTAATTAATTGAGGTGGAAACCGTGGTGAGTGTAATGTGAATGTAATTAATTGAGGTGGAAACCGAAAGGGAAATGTTATTTCCCTTTCTCAAACGTATATTAGCTAAGTTCAATAACCGTGTAAGTATTATCGCATATGCGTGCATTAGTTCGTCCAATGGGTATGACTTGTGGTAGCCTGAGGAATGACGTCAGAAGGGGATAGGAGGGGTCGAGGTTTTAAGGAGGGGAGGGATCCGGACTAGCCTGCATCCTATCCGGAGCTTTTAAGTCAACGCCGGTTCTCCTGCCACCTAGCGGAATTCATTGGAAGGTTAGGCGCTCGTGAACTGTCATTGCTCACTTGCTTGGCGTCCATCCCGGGAAGAGGAAGTGGCAAAGGTTCTCTTGCGATCCAAGGTCGTCTTGAATCCATTCTTGAGTTTTCGACGTCCAGGGGGCTTATTCTCTAACTCGAAGCATCGGAGCTTTCTGGCGAAAAGATGCTTCAATAAGCTACTTGCTCCCATCGGTATTCTCTATCATGGAAGCTACCGGAGAAAGAGCAAGCAGAAGCTACCGGTAGCATATTAGGCTCCCACCCATATTCTGTAAATGTCACGAAGCTACTTCCGTAGCCCCAATAAGCTCCCACGGTAGCCTTACGAAGCGCGGCCTCCGTATACCCTGCTTAAATATTGGTCATTTTCTAACGCTTATCTATCTATAATTATCCAACTCACGGGTATGTTTCTTACATTTATTAAATGCGCATTCTTTGCACTTTCACTGTGTTACTTTGTCATTTTCGCCATTAGCGGGATTTTTCACAAAAAAAGATATCAACTGGAGTGACGGAAAGCCATATTTACCTTGGGTGAGTTACGTGATTCCAGCCCATAATGGGATACTTTTCGGGCCGTGGTAGCGAGTATCACCTTCGCATTTCTTTTGAAAGTTTCATCTTCGTATAATATTTAAATGATTTGAAGAAACGAGTAATCGACGAAAGCAAATAGCACGAATCATATTGAACCATATCATCGACATGAACCCTAATTCCCGAATATATTTACGAACAATCTTATTTCAAGTGATCAAAACAGCCAAGATGGACGTTGTGCGTTCCTATTCAAGACATTGTTCACGAGATTATGTAAGCAAAAATAGAACATTTTTAAGATTTTGCTTGTATGATTTTTAATGCGTGGCATTTTTCGCTAAACACGATACAAGAGCATCTTCACCGTCTAAAACGGCTTTAAAACATGTTTCACCAGTTATATCCACGGAAAAACATTGAGACAAGCTTTCCCATTGGTTCTAAGAATGACGTCACCAGTAATGAAGTTCCCGCAGATTTGGTTTAAAAATATTCTCATACCCGCCTTTCATCAAACTTCTCTCCACTTCCTTTTACGCTCTTGAGAAAGCTCCCGCGAGTTAGAGAATATGGTTGGTAGCCAATTCTGGTAGCTTATTCGAAGCAACCGCATCGGTAGCTTCGAGATAGAGAATAAGCCCCCAGCTCTCAGTTCTGTGTTGAAAGTGTATCCATCCCTGTCTTCCTGCTATTCTGTCGTAAGTACCGACTTATTTATTCTTTTTCACGATGTTTTTTTCATCTTCATATTTCTCAACGGCGTCTGCAAGCGTTATGATAAAGGAAAAATGGCTTTCTCAGGTTGTATTTGTAAACATCTAAGTTCTTCTTAATAAGATTTGTGTTGAGGTGGTTTTAAATTCGTTGATAACTGTGTAATAGAATTGCGTAATCAACTCATGATAGTTTCTTCCCTAGACAAGTGTTCCAGGTTATTTAATGTTATTTTCTTGTTATTAAACTAGCGAAACTCGAGTACCGTAATCATTTTTTTGTGCGAAGGTGCGTATAGTGCTTTCTAGTTATGTGGAGTAATCGTGTGTTTTGTATGGAAATGTTGATTTCTGACCGCGACTATTCCATAGTTGTCCAGACTTTGCATTTAGAGATACTTTCTTCTATCAGCGTCATTCCGGTTATGAAACCCGACAGAGCAGCCTACGCATAGTTAATATTTATTTCGAAGGCTAGTTGAAGAATTTTAAAGGACTTTTTGTGCGGCGAAAGCTTTTCTACATACGAATATACGTGAGATTGTACGTTTGTCGCAGGTTCTATTTTCCGTGCAGGCATTCAAGACATTCGCATAAGCGTTCATCTAATTTGCCGCCTAACACAAAGTATTTCGCCTCATGCAAGGTTTCACGGGAGAGTTTGTACAAACAAATGTACCGGGTAAAACGGCCTTTTGACAGCTTCCCGCATTTTTAAGCTGGAATTGTTTAACTATACGGATTGTAATTAAGAATATTTCCGTAGATATGTCACTCTTCTGTTTTCAGTCACGTCTCCTCCTAATTCACTCTTGGTTGAAAATGGAAGAACTTATCTTTGAAAAGTTACTTCAGTATAATACCGGATGGTAACCTCAAGGTGACTGTGTTTTTTTTTAAAGTGCAGAATAAGTCATTATATTGAAGAATAATCTATTTAAGTAATTCATCGTCGTTTGTCATTCCACTTGGCAGAATCCATTGGAAGGTGAGGCGTTCGCTCACACGCGTTGTTCGCTCGCCTGTAGTGAACCATCCTTGGAGAATGATATGCTATCAATTGTCTTGTGTTAGGAGCCTGTGTGTGCATTCATTTGTGAACAGGTCTATCTGAAGGAAATCGTCTCACTGCTTCTCAATCGCAGGTATGGTCACTCATATTTTATCTTCAGGTTTCGCAATGCCAATTTACAGTTTTTAGGTAAGGATCACGAGCATCATCATTAATAGTGTTTATTTACCTAAGTTTATGGCCGGAATATTTTCAATTCGATCTACGAAAATCAATTTTGTGCTGACAGACAGGAATATCGTTATAACTGTGTAATGCTACCTAGTGGCGTGGTTATTGACAGAAATTGTTTGCATGGAAGGATTTTAACTTTTTTTAAATCCAGTTTGTGAATGGCGCATGTGATATTGTGTATATCAATGTGCATATGCATTTTCCAAAGCGTAACCTCGAGTGTACTATGATTTGACTTTCTTATATGGAAAGAGTAGTTTTCTCGTATCGTGTATCACTACCGAAAATAGCTGACGGACAAAATAATATTAGGTACCTACTTTTGGGTTTAAGAATAAAATATTTTCACTCTTGTATTGCCTCGAGGTCCTTAGTTAGCGCTTCCTTGTCATTAAAGCTACGAATTCCTCTATACATCACTGCGTCGTCAGCAAATAATCTAAGCTTACTGTCAACTTTGTCACCGATGTCGTTTATGTACAAAAGGAACAGAAGCGGGCCTATGACACTTCCCTGTGGGACACCCGATGTGACTTTTACTTCATTAGAGATAGCGCCATCTAATACAACCCTTTGCACGCGATTACTTAAGAATTCTCTAATCCAGGAAACTACGTCGTCGTCTAAACCGTAGGATTTTAATTTCATGAGTAGCTTAATGTGGGAAACTTTATCAAATGCCTTTTTAAAGTCAAGAAAAATTGCATCAACTGGAGCGTTATGTTCACCCGAGACTAAAATGTCGTGAGCAAAAAGTGCTAATTGAGTTTCGCAAGATCTTCCCTTTCTGAATCCGTGTTGCGTTTTTGTTAACAAGTTTTCTATATCGAGGTGTCTCATAACTGAACTAACAATTATATGTTCAAGGACTTTGCAAGAGATAGATGTGAGAGATATCGGTCTGTAGTTCGATGGCTGTTCCTTATCACCGCTTTTGAATATGGGAGTGACATTTGCAATTTTCCAGTCCATGGGTACTTCGTGTTCGTTGATGGATTTACTAAATATATTCTGCAAGTAGGGTGCTATTACACAAGCTAATTCTCTATACACGCGGGCAGGAATTTCTTCAGGACCTGGGGATTTATTTGGACTTGTAGATTTTAGCAAGTTTTCTATTCCGTGAGTGCAGATGTCGATAGGCGGCATCTTTTGCTGGAAGTGATCATTTAACTCTACGGATGTACTCTGCGTTGACTTGGTGAACACACTTTGAAAATAAGAAATTAATAAGTTGGCCTTGTCCGAACTACTTGTTAATAATTCGCCATTTTCGTTTCGTAGTGGAATAACTGTTGATCTATTGCCTTGAACTTCCCTTACGTATGACCAAAATGCCTTTGGGTTGCCCTGTAATTGTTCTCCTAATGTTTTTCTTTTAAAATCCATGAATGCATTCCGAATGGCTTCCTTTGTAGTGGCTTTAGACAATTTGTATTTTTCAAATATTAAATTTTGATCACTAGAGGACAAATCTCTACGGAGTTTTTTCATCTTGGCGTGGCATACTCTCTGACGTCTTAACGATTTTCTCACTTCTGCATTGTACCATCTTGGTTCGCTGCCCTCTTTTTTTACTTTACTTGGAATGTATTTTCTGATCCCTGAATGTACAATCGAAAGAAAAGCTTTCCAACTACCCTCCGTGTCTAACTCTAAGCTTGATTCCTGGAATTCGGGAAGAGAATTTTTTAGATGACTCTTAAACGCATTGAAATCGGCTTTTTTAAAATTGTAGAATTTTCTTCTTTCTTTAAAACTTTTAATGAAACTCAAGGAAAACTTTGCGGTAACTACTCTATGGTCACTAATGCCCTCAACAGTGTCAACCTTAATTACTTGTTGCGGTATATTTGTTGCCAATAAATCAAGAATGTTGTCCCCTCTGTTAGGCGTCGTAGCTATCTGATGTAGGGCATTGGATGAGAACGTGTGCAGCAGGGACTCGCATATATCTTTGTCTCTTCCTCCTGATATGTAACTGTAGGTCCTCCAATCTATAGAGGGCGTATTGAAATCTCCACCTATGATTAAATTTCTTTCAGTGTTCCTGGATGTTATGTTCTTTATTTGTGCTTCGAGTTCTAAAATTGAGGTGACGTCGGTGTTAGGTGGCCTGTAGTATGCGCACACGAATATTGTTTTTGATTTAGGGCATCTAATAGAGCACCATACAGATTCTATGCTGGTATCTGGGACGGTTGCCGCTCGGCTGACTATGGTTTTCTTTACAGCTATAAATACTACGCCTCCGGTTTTGTTGGACCTATCTTTTGTGTAAACTTTGAAAGATTTAGGAAAAATTTCACTATCAGAAATATCGTCCGTCAGCCAACTTTCTGTGCCAATAATGACGTTACACTCCGTGCTATGAATAAGGTGGTGAAATTCTGGAATCTTATTTTTTAAACTACGGCAGTTAACTACTGCAACGACTAATGCTTCATGATTATTGTTTATGCGATTCGGGGTAATTTCAAGATTGCTGTCTTCAATTAAGCTATTCTTGGACGCTATATTCAGAGTCTAGGCGCAGGCCACAAGCAGTCAGGAGAACAGTGCGCAGTCTAACCGGAAATTGGGAGAGTGATACGTAAAAGAACATACAAACATGCAGAAAAATGCTATAGACACATCTAGTGGTTAATATTACTGATGCTGTTGATTTATGAATACTACGAGATGCTACCTCATGCAAAGAACAAAATAAAATAATGCCGGACTAATCGACCGGTGTGAAGAGTTAGTAATTATGTGGTGTTATTAAGCACAAGTGAAAATTCTACTCTACCTATTGAGGGTGGTAGAATCATGTGATTGATCTATCGCAACTATAATGATCCCTTATTTTACGTGGGAATTATTCCACTCTATATCAACGATATTGGTGAAATAATAGACAGGAAACGTCGATTATTATTTTCACCTCGATATAGAAAACTTGTTAACAAACACACAACACGGCTTCGCCTCATGACAAGCATTAGCGATGTATGCTAATGCATAATTAGTCGTAGTTACACTAACTTTAGGGTATAGTGTAATGCATGTTGGTGAATACTCACCCCCTGCCACACACCCCTGAGGTGGCTTGCAGGGTATTTTGTAGATGTAGAGCCAGGGGGAGCGTGCGAGGTTCGGATTTGTTCTGGGACGAGTGCTGCATGCCTGGTGTGGAATCACCCCGTGCCACACACCCTAGTGGTGGCTCGCACGGTACCTCGTAGATATAGATGTAGATGAAGAGGAGTGGGCCTATGACACTACCCTGAGGGACGCCAGAAGTGACTCTAACTTCGTTGGAAGCTACGCCGTCGAATAACACTTTTTGCTTGCGATCGCCAAAAGTTCTCTGATGCAGGAAATTACATCATCGTCTAGGCCGCATGATTTTAGTTTTACTAATAACTTTCCGTGGGGCACTTTATCAAATGCTTTTTTGAAATCAAGAAAAATCGCGTCCACTGGAATGTTGTCCTCTCCGGAGACTAAAATATCTTTGGCAAACAGCGCTAACTGAGTTTCGCATGATCTACCTTTCCTGAATCCGTGTTGAGTTCTCATTAACAAGTAATGCGTGTCTAGGTGTTTCATTACAGAGCTGACAAAAATGTGTTCAAGGATTTTGCATGATATGGACGTTAAAGATACTGGTCTGTAATTACATGGCTCTTCCTTGTCTCCGCTTTTGAATATGGGCGTTACGTTGGCAATTTTCCAATCACTTGGTACTCCGTGTTGCTTTATATATTTTGAGAATATTACCTGCAAGTAGGGGGCATTTTCTGACGCTAGTTCTTTATACACGCGAGAAGGGATTTCATTTGGACCCGGTGACTTATGTGGACTGAGCAATTACAATAAAATTTCTATTCCGTGAGCAGTAATATCAAGGGGAGGCATCTTTCGTATGCAGCGATTTTCAACCGCCACGGATGAATTCTGAGATGACTCGGTGAACACGCTCTTGAAGTAGGAATTTAATAAATTGGCTTTATCGGAACTGTTTCTTAACACAGCTCCATTATCGCTTCTTAGCGAACAAACGGTAGATCTTTTATCTTGAACTTTCCTAACATAAGACCAAAATGCTTTTGGGTCATCCCGTAACTGCTCTACAAGTGTTTTCCATTTTACTGCGTGATTACATTCCTGAACGCTTCCTTTGTAGCGGCTTTAGACACCTTTTGTTTATTAATTATTAACTCTCGATCACTATGAGATACATCATGAATGATTGTTTTCATCTTAGCATGGCACGCTCTTAACGCCTTAACGATTTTCTGACTTCCGCGTCATACCATCTCCGTTCGCTATCTTCTTTTTTATTTTACTAGGGCTATATCTTTTGATTCCTGAATTTATGAGCGAAATAAAAGCTTTCCAAGTCCCTTCTATATTTAACTCCATTACTGATTTTGAAACGCGGGAAAAGCATTTTTCAGATTACTCCATGAACCCATCAAAGTCAGCTCTTTTAAATATGAAAACTTTTCGTTCTCGTTTAAAACTTTTTGCATAATGTTGTATGAGACAACTGAAAGAGAGTCTACAAATTTATTATATCGCTTAATGCGTGTGTAAAATAGCATTATCGTGGTACATTACACTGGACGAGCGGAATACCATGCAGACATATCATGTCTGCCACACACCCCTGAGGTGGCTTGCAGGGTATTTTGTAGATGTAGATGTATCATCATCTTAATATGCGGAGTATTGGTCGCCAGCTTGGAATGACGGCTGATGTCCCAAGGATTGACACGAGAAAGTTCATAGCAAACATTTGGCAACACTGGCACGCGTTGGTCGGGGACCTCATGCCGTGAGTGGCCTTGGCGGTGACAGTTGGGGTGGAGTCAATCGACCGCGGTCGGGAACCTCTCGCGCCCCGAAGACAGATTTACACTTATTTTTCAACGTTTGAAGTCATATTTACACTAACAATAAGTTTGAACAAGAATCGCTACGCGAAAACCCCTGCCACACACCCTTGACGAAGCTTGCAGGGTATTTTGTATATGATTGCAGTCTTGGAACTAGAGCTGGGGCTGTTTTTCCATCTTTCGTGTATGCATTTGCGTTAGAATTCCAGTAAACCCCGATTTACACGACGCAACTTTCAATGCTAATTCATGCATTCATAATAATTTACCACAATGTTTCTAATGAAGAACGGCGACGAACATTGGTGCTCTCCGTCTGCCAGGAAATACCGTGAGTTGCTCAACTCCTCCACGGCAGTCACCTTGTGAGACCTTCAAGGTTCAATGTTTCGAAAATACCTCGAGACGAGAACCGTCTCGAAGATGCGGGTCACCACGAAATGCACACCTTGATACACAGGCTACATCTTGCTTGAATTTCCTTCTTTTCACATTATCTCATGGAATGAACTATAGTATCAAGTCTCATGGTATGCGTGAATATTAAGATGAAGTGGAAACTAGTAAGAAAACATCATTGAATGTAATTAATTGAGGTGGAAACCGATGTTATTTCCATTTCTCAAACGTATATTAGCTAAGTTCAATAACCGTGTAAGTATTATCGCATAGGCGTGCATTAGTTCGTCCAATGGGTATGACTTGTGGTAGCCTGAGGAATGACGTCAGAAGGGGATAGGAGGCGTCGAGGTTTTAAGGAGGGAAGGGAACCGGACTAGCCTGCATCCTATCCGGAGCATTTAAGTCAACGCCGGTTCTCCTGCCACCTAGCGGAATTCATTGGAAGGTTAGGCGCTCGTGAACTGTCATTGCTCACTTGCTTGGCGTCCATCCCGGGAAGAGGAAGTGGCAAAGGTTCTCTTGCGATCCAAGGTCGGCTTGAATCCATTCTTGAGTTTTCGACGTCCAGCTCTGTTCTGTGTTGAAAGTGTATCCATCCCTGTCTTCCTGCTATTCTGTCGTAAGTACCGACTTATTTATTCTTTTTCACGATGTTTTTTTCATCTTCATATTTCTCAACGGCGTCTGCAAGCGTTATGATAAAGGAAAAATGGCTTTCTCAGGTTGTATTTGTAAACATCTAAGTTCTTCTTAATAAGATTTGTGTTGAGGTGGTTTTAAATTCGTTGATAACTGTGTAATAGAATTGCGTAATCAACTCATGATAGTTTCTTCCCTAGACAAGTGTTCCAGGTTATTTAATGTTATTTTCTTGTTATTAAACTAGCGAAACTCGAGTACCGTAATCATTTTTTTGTGCGAAGGTGCGTATAGTGCTTTCTAGTTATGTGGAGTAATCGTGTGTTTTATATGGAAATGTTGATTTCTGACCGCTACTATTCCATAGTTGTCCAGACTTTGCATTTAGAGATACTTTCTTCTATCAGCGTCATTCCGGTTATGAAACCCGACAGAGCAGCCTACGCATAGTTAATATTTATTTCGAAGGCTAGTTGAAGAATTTTAAAGGACTTTTTGTGCGGCGAAAGCTTTTCTACATACGAATATACGTGAGATTGTACGTTTGTCGCAGGTTCTATTTTCCGTGCAGGCATTCAAGACATTCGCATAAGCGTTCATCTAATTTGCCGCCTAACACAAAGTATTTCGCCTCATGCAAGGTTTCACGGGAGAGTTTGTACAAACAAATGTACCGGGTAAAACGGCCTTTTGACAGCTTCCCGCATTTTTAAGCTGGAATTGTTTAACTATACGGATTGTAATTAAGAATATTTCCGTAGATATGTCACTCTTCTGTTTTCAGTCACGTCTCCTCCTAATTCACTCTTGGTTGAAAATGGAAGAACTTATCTTTGAAAAGTTACTTCAGTATAATACCGGATGGTAACCTCAAGGTGACTGTGTTTTTTTTTAAAGTGCAGAATAAGTCATTATATTGAAGAATAATCTATTTAAGTAATTCATCGTCGTTTGTCATTCCACTTGGCAGAATCCATTGGAAGGTGAGGCGTTCGCTCACACGCGTTGTTCGCTCGCCTGTAGTGAACCATCCTTGGAGAATGATATGCTATCAATTGTCTTGTGTTAGGAGCCTGTGTGTGCATTCATTTGTGAACAGGTCTATCTGAAGGAAATCGTCTCACTGCTTCTCAATCGCAGGTATGGTCACTCATATTTTATCTTCAGGTTTCGCAATGCCAATTTACAGTTTTTAGGTAAGGATCACGAGCATCATCATTAATAGTGTTTATTTACCTAAGTTTATGGCCGGAATATTTTCAATTCGATCTACGAAAATCAATTTTGTGCTGACAGACAGGAATATCGTTATAACTGTGTAATGCTACCTAGTGGCGTGGTTATTGACAGAAATTGTTTGCATGGAAGGATTTTAACTTTTTTTAAATCCAGTTTGTGAATGGCGCATGTGATATTGTGTATATCAATGTGCATATGCATTTTCCAAAGCGTAACCTCGAGTGTACTATGATTTGACTTTCTTATATGGAAAGAGTAGTTTTCTCGTATCGTGTATCACTACCGAAAATAGCTGACGGACAAAATAATATTAGGTACCTACTTTTGGGTTTAAGAATAAAATATTTTTTAAAGAAATTAATTTATAAGATTTATCATCCTCTTGGTATGCGGTGTATTGGTCGCCAGTTTGGAATGACGGTTGATGGCCAAAGGATTGACGCGAGATATTATTGACGCACATCTACATCTACAAAATACCTTGCAAGCCACCTCAGGGGTGTGTGGCAGGGGGTGAGTATTCACCAACATGCATTACACTATACCCTAAAGTTAGTGTAACTACGACTAATTATGCATTAGCATAAATCGCTAATGCTTGTCATGAGGCGAAGCCGTGTTGTGTGTTTGTTAACAAGTCTTCTATATCGAGGTGAAAATAATAATCGACGTTTCCTGTCTATTATTTCACCAATATCGTTGATATAGAGTGGAAGAATTCCCACGTAAAATAAGGGATCATTATAGTTGCGATAGATCAATCACATGATTCTACGACCCTCAATAGGTAGAGTAGAATTTTCACTTGTGCTTAATAACACCACATAATTACTAACTCTTCACACCGGTCGATTATTCCGGCATTATTTTATTTTGTTCTTTGCATGAGGTAGCATCTCGTAGTATTCATAAATCAACAGCATCAGTAATATTAACCACTAGATGTGTCTATAGCATTTTTCTGCATGTTTGTATGTTCTTTTACGTATCACTCTCCCAGTTTCCGGTTAGACTGCGCACTGTTCTCCTGACTGCTTGTGGCCTGCGCCTAGACTCTGAATATAGCGTCCAAGAATAGCTTAATTGAAGACAGCAATCTTGAAATTACCCCGAATCGCATAAACAATAATCATGAAGCATTAGTCGTTGCAGTAGTTAACTGCCGTAGTTTAAAAAAAAAAATTCCAGAATTTCACCACCTTATTCATAGCACGGAGTGTAACGTCATTATTGGCACAGAAAGTTGGCTGACGGACGATATTTCTGATAGTGAAATATTTCCTAAATCATTCAAAGTTTACAGAAAAGATAGGTCCAACCGAACCGGAGGCGTAGTATTTATAGCTGTAAAGAAAACCATAGTCAGCCGAGCGGAAACCGTCCCAGATACCAGCATAGAATCTGTATGGTGCTCTATTAGATGCCCTAAATCAAAAACAATATTCGTGTGCGCATACTACAGGCCACCTAACACCGACGTCACCTCAATTTTTGAATTCGAAGCACAAATAAAGAACATAGCATCCAGGAACACAGAAAGAAATTTAATCATAGGTGGAGATTTCAATACGCCCTCTATAGATTGGAGGACCTACAGTTCCATATCAGGAGGAAGAAACAAAGATATATGCGAGTCCCTGCTGCACACGTTCTCATCCAATGCCCTACATCAGATAGCTACGACGCCTAACAGAGGGGACAACATTCTTGATTTATTGGCAACAAATATACCGCAACAAGTAATTAAGGTTGACACTGTTGAGGGCATTAGTGACCATAGAGTAGTTACCGCAAAGCTTTCCTTGAGTTTCATTAAAAGTTTTAAAGAAAGAAGAAAATTCTACATTTAAAAAAAAGCCGATTTCAATGCGTTTAAGAGTCATCTAAAAAATTCTCTTCCCGAATTCCAGGAATCAAGCTTAAAGTTAGACACGGAGGGTAGTTGGAAAGCTTTTCTTTCGATTGTACATTCAGGGATCAGAAAATACATTCCAAGTAAAGTAAAAAAGAGGGCAGCGAACCAAGATGGTACAATGCAGAAGTGAGAAAATCGTTAAGACGTCAGAGAGTATGCCACGCCAATATGAAAAAACTCCGTAGAGATTTGTCCTCTAGTGATCAAAATTTAATATTTGAAAAATACAAATTGTCTAAAGCCACTACAAAGGAAGCCATTCGGAATGCATTCATGGATTTTAAAAGAAAAACATTAGGAGAACAATTACAGGGCAACCCAAAGGCATTTTGGTCATACGTAAGGGAAGTTCAAGGCAATAGATCAACAGTTATTCCACTACGAAACGAAAATGGCGAATTATTAACAAGTAGTTCGGACAATGCCAACTTATTAATTTCTTATTTTCAAAGTGTGTTCACCAAGTCAACGCAGAGTACATCCGTAGAGTTAAATGATCACTTCCAGCAAAAGATGCCGCCTATCGACATCTGCACTCACGGAATAGAAAACTTGCTAAAATCTATAAGTCCAAATAAATCCCCAGGTCCTGAAGAAATTCCTGCCCACGTGTATAGAGAATTAGCTTGTGTAATAGCACCCTACTTGCAGAATATATTTAGTAAATCCATCAACGAACACGAAGTACCCATGGACTGGAAAATTGCAAATGTCACTCCCATATTCAAAAGCGGTGATAAGGAACAGCCATCGAACTACAGACCGATATCTCTCACATCTATCTCTTTCAAAGTCCTTGAACATATAATTGTTAGTTCAGTTATGAGACACCTCGACATGGAAAACTTGTTAACAAACACAACACGGATTCAGAAAGGGAAGATCTTGCGAAACTCAATTAGCACTTTTTGCTCACGATATTTTAGTCTCGGGTGAACATAACGCTCCAGTTGATGCAATTTTTCTTGACTTTAAAAAGTCATTTGATAAAGTTTCCCACATTAAGCTACTCATGAAATTAAAATCCTACGGTTTAGACGACGACGTAGTTTCCTGGATTAGAGAATTCTTAAGTAATCGCGTGCAAAGGGTTGTATTAGATGGCGCTGTCTCTAATGAAGTAAAAGTCACATCGGGTGTCCCACAGGGAAGTGTCATAGGCCCGCTTCTGTTCCTTTTTTACATAAACGACATCGGTGACAAAGTTGACAGTAAGCTTAGATTATTTGCTGACGACGCAGTGATGTATAGAGAAATTCGTAGCTTTAATGACAAGGGAGCGCTAACTAAGGACCTCGAGGCAATACAAGAGTGGTGCGATGCGTGGCAGCTAGAATTAAACCTGAAAAAATGCGTTGTTGTAAATTTTTGGAAACGGAAAAACGCTCCTTGTAACAGCTATTGCATTAACAACATAAAACTAGTCACCGTAGAATCGGTTAAGTACCTCGGAGTTAAACTGACTAATGATCTATCGTGGAGTAAACATATTCGAGAAATTACCGGTCAAGCTAATCGTAAATTGGGATTTTTTAAAAGAGTACTTGGCAAGTGCGACGATAAAGTTAGGGAAATCAGCTACTTCTCCCTCGTTAGACCCCACTTAGAATATGCCGCCAGTATTTGGGATCCTTATGAGATAGGCTTGGAAACTGAGTTAGAACTCGTGCAGCGAAGATCGGCAAGATATGTTAAAGGCCGTTATGATAATCTCGTTAGTGTTACTGACCTTTTGCAGCAACTGGGATAGGAAAAGCTTTCAGACCGTCGATTAAAATTTAGACTAAATCTATTATGTAAGTTCCAAACCGGTCTATTCTCTGACGACGTTGATAATATTTTACGAAATCCGACATACTACGGTAGATCAGATCATGAGAGTAAAATTAGGGAACTAGACTGCAGAACGGATAGATTTAAGATGTCATTTTTCCCACGAACGATAAGGGACCATAATAGCTGCCATGAGACTTTTATCTAGGTTTGTCGTTAGGTAGTGTAGCTCTTAGTAGTGGTAGTACTCCTAATACTTGAATCCTTATCTGTTACCTAGTACATACTAACAGCACGCCTAGCATGTTTTCTACATGGGTCTTGAGTCCCTGTCCATCTGTGTAGTTGTAGAATGCATGTATATTGAGGTCACTCTCCATTTTGATGACATCTGTAGTGTAGTGTAGTGCATGCTTGTGAGGCTTCGCCTTATGACAAGCATTAGCGATTTATGCTGATGCATAATTAGTCGTCGTTACACTAACTTTATGGTATAGTGTATTGCATGTTGGTGAATACTCACCCCCTGCCACACACCCCTGAGGTGGCTTGCAGGGTATTTTGTAGATGTAGATGTAGATTCCACGATAGATCATTATTGAGCCTAACTCCGAGATATTTTACGGATTCTACCGTCTCTAATTGGGTATCCTGAATGAAATAGCTCTGTTGTGGGGAGTTATTTTTCCCCCAGAATTTCATTACTACGCATATTTTCAAATTTAACTCTAGCTGCCACGTATCGCACCATGCTTGGATTGCAGTAAGGTCGTTTGTTAGTTTATCCTTATCTTCACTGCTACGGATTTCCCTGTATACTACACCGTCGTCTGCAAATAATCGAACTTTACTCTCTATTATGTCACCAATATCGTTGATATAGAGTAGGAAGAGGAGTGGGCCTATGACACTACCCTGAGGGACGCCAGATGTGACTCTAACTTCGTTGGAGGCTACGCCGTCTAATACTACTCTTTGCACGCGAACGCTCAAAAGTTCTCTGATCCAGGAAATTACATCATCGTCTAGGCCGTATGATTTTAGTTTTACTAATAACTTATCGTGGGGCACTTTATCAAATGCTTTTTTGAAATCAAGAAAAATCGCGTCCACTGGAATGTTGTCCTCTCCGGAGACTAAAATATCGTGGGCGAACAGCGCTAACTGAGTTTCGCATGATCTACCTTTCCTAAATCCGTGTTGAGTTCTCATTAACAAGTTATGCGTGTCTAGGTGTTTCATTACTGAGCTGACAACAATGTGTTCAAGGATTTTGCATGAAATGGACGTTAAAGATATCGGTCTGTAATTACATGGCTGTTCCTTGTCTCCACTTTTGAATATGGGCGTTACATTGGCAATTTTCCAGTCATTTGGTACTCCGTGTTGCTTTATGGATTTTGTGAATATTAGCTGCAAGTAAGGGGCAATTTCTGACGCTAGTTCTTTATACACGCGAGAAGGGATTTCGTCTGGACCAGGTGACTTATTTGGACTGAGCAATTTCAATAAAATTTCTATTCCGTGAGCACTAATATCAAGGGGAGGCATCTTTCGTATGCAGTGATTATCAACCGCCACGGATGAATTCTCAGATGACTCGGTGAACACGCTCTTGAAGTAGGAATTTAATAAATTGGCTTTATCGGAACTGTTTGTTAACACATCTCCATTATCGTTTCTTAGCGAACAAACGGTAGATCTTTTACCTTGAACTTCCCTAACATAGGACCAAAATGCTTTTGGGTCATCCCGTAACTGCTCTACAAGTGTTTTCCTTTTAAAATTCGTGAATGCATTTCTGAACGCTTCCTTTGTAGCGGCTTTAGACAACTTATATTTATTAATTATTAACTCTCGATCACTACGAGACACATCATGAATGATTTTACTAATCTACATTTCCATTATTTTTAAAAATATTATCTTTCGCTTGATCATTTCTGCGTATTATGCCTGTTTTATTGCCATAGTCATATCTTGGGTTTCAATACCGAATATGGAAATAAAAAAAAGACTTAGGTAATGCGCTTATTTTAAATTCATGGTATTATTTATGTGATAATATTTAAGTCATTCTTTGCAAAGTATAGTATTTGCGTATATGAGGTATTTTGTTGAAATTTATTGTAGCGAGTAGTGTTTGGTTTCGAAATGACACGTACGAAATACCAAGGTATAATTCCTACTTTTTAATTTAATAAATAGCTTTTAATATGCATTGTGTTAGTATCGAAATTTCCAAGGTCGAAACGTAGTGTGACGTCATCTCCCATATTAGCAGAAGCGAAATAGCCTTGCTGTGCGTTGAGAGTGAAATAGTATTTGCCTTTTCGAAGTTATTTCGATATTTGAAATAAAAATTTGGTGCTCATCATAAATGTTGGATTCGCTAAGGCAAGTTCCAATAATCTTCCGGGTGTGGACGCGTTAATGATCGGAGATTTCCTGAGCAACATTGCATTATGACACGAAACAATACTCTTTGTAGCTCTTCTTTTTCGCAGTAATTTTTAATTGATATCATCAGGCATCTACATGGTAATTTGTGGAACTCTTTAGCCTGTAAAAAAGGATATTTACCACACAAGGCAGTAAATACAACACAGGACGAATGTAAACAAACCCGGCAGCGATTGTGGAGTAAGGACGATTACGTCACAGCAGATTCAATATGGCCGCTGTCCGTTTGTTTGCAAGGTTCGAAATGTGATTTTAAATCGCTTATTGTTTAAAAAGTAGATAAGTTACGACAGTAAAATTTTTGATTTATGGTTTTTACGCACCAAAGCAAAATTTAACATAGTTTCCAAACATTGTGCAAATACTCTATTGGTTTAGTTTTGTAATTGTTATTTGCCGCCACTGGATAAATCCTCACCAAAATTACTTTGTTCCACTCCTTGAAATTGACTTCGAACATATTAAACATTCTTTCATTTTGCCCTTAAATTTAAGGTTTTACAATTAAAATGGAAATAGATTCTCCGGCCTATTCTCCCCATAGCATTAGCTTTCCCATCCATCTTCAACACCAGTGCGGTGCTTTGTCCTTGAATGATCCAAATGCAGCGACTCTCAATCGTCTGCAGTCTCCTTCACGAAGTCAAACGATTGTTTGGTTGTTTTGAAATGACCGCTTCATCTGCCATATCTTCCTCTATTTTTCGTTGCACCGACCCATATCAGTTATTGGCATCCCTCAGCTGTCGGATATGGGTATTCTGAGCAGACAGTCTATCAAACTGCTCATTTGCTACCTTTGTGACTATTCCGTCTCGTAAACCGGACTCAAATTGTTCAGAAAGTGAATGATAAAATAATAGTCTCTATAAGCATGTTTTAACTTTCTGAAAAAATATATTTCTCTTGTTAAATTCATATTTTTTTTTCGTTTCATAGCGGTCATCAAAGGTTTTAAATACTTCTCGTTAGATGATCAAGGCCTCATCTATGAAAGAATTTCTTTTTGTCTTTTTTAACATCTCCCTGTCAATTGCTCTAACGAAGTGAGATAATACATTATATTCAAGGCCGTAATCAATGTTTCATCGCATTAAATGTTCGTCAATTGCAATTTCTCCATGTTAATCTTTCCGATGTTATGTAAATACTGCATATTTGCGCATTTACACCTATGAAATTATTAATAGTATAAATGAAACGATGGCAATCAATGCAGAAATATGAACTGTGACAGAGACAACCAATTACGTGAGGGAAGACACATTGCTGGATAGGTTCATGGGAATTTTTAATTTAACGCTAAATATACAGAAGGTAAACCCTTCTTGTACTACTTTGAATGAAAAACTTAGATATAAAACCAAGGGCTACCATTTTTCATCGAGCAGGGAAAGTGTGTGCGTGCGAAATACAGAACTTCAAATATTTCACTTCTAGACTCATAATTAAAACCTTGATCATTGAAATTCAAGGTGAGCACATTTTTCTAAACCTTTTTTGCACTACACCTACCAACTATCTTTAAGTTTTTTATTTGTACTGGATCATTGTTGTGTAGATGCAACAGAGGAGAAATAAAACAAGTTATGTTGACATTTTATTAAAACCATCTCTCGATAATAGTTAAATAATTCAAGGTTTCAATAACAAGCCGGTAAACTGAGCGAATATTACATAATTCTCAAAGAAGCATATAGAAATAACATAATTTATGGATTACTGTCATAAATCAAGTCTGATGAATAAGATCAATAGTTTTATTCTTCCTTTGAAAGGAGCCCTTTCTTGGATGATATAAAGTATATTCGGAATTTTGTTGGAAAGAATTATTCCTTAAACCAATTAAGGGAATAGAAGATGGAGAAAAGTAACATTTGAAAACGTAAATATACGATTTCCGCACAATATTCACCGAAATAAAGTAAAGAAAAATATAACCCAAGGGTCGACATCAAAGCTCATACGAAGTGGTGTCAAAAGCCTTCTCGTGGTCCACCCAGGCCATTGATAGGTTTCGCTTGTGCCGTATGGCACCCTGGCATATGCACCTATCAATGATCAGGTTATCCTTGAATCCCGCGGTTCCCCGCCTTGAGCCCCTCTGCTCGTACACCTCCTCCCACACAGGGTCATAAAACCAACTGAGGGAACAGAAGATAGAGATAACTGACATTGAAATGTAAATATACGATTTCCCTGCAATGGTCACTGAAATAAATTAGAATGGTATTACACTCGGGTCGATATTCCAAAACATCCTTCAAAATTGAGTGAGAAGTTACTCTAACAGGGGTTCAATCGTAGCAATATTTTATACTATTTCTAAAGAAGAGATAAAATATTTCCACATTACAAACGAATGGAAATATTCGTTTTCCTCGGGTTTTTCAGAGACGCGTTGTTTGAGTAAACAGTCATAATCAGATAAGATTACGCCGTCTCAACGGATACCTCCACCTCGATCCGAGAGTAAGACGTTCTTTCAAAACACCTTCCCTTCTTCAGTTATCTCCTGCTTCCCCTCCCACCTCCCCTCCCATCTCCCCTCCCACCTCCCCTCCCACCTTCCCATGGAAACGACGAACCGACTACGAAAAAGTCGCAGTAGGCAGATATTATTTAATCACTCATTTTGAATATATATTACAAATACTTAATACATATATACATAACACATTCGTACTCGAATTTTATAGAAAAGAGATATCAGTTAATAACAAAAATAGAAATGAAACTTTGTCCAGAGTTGTTATTTTTTATTTTAACTGTTCATAAAACTATAATGGGTCGCGGAGAGAAGGGAAAACCAGGAATATTGGGCCTCAAGTGTCCGGGATTAAACAAACGCGAAGAATATGTATCACCGGAAAAGTTGAAGAAGCACTTGTGGGGTAAGGTACGAGATTGGTCCAAAAATAAACAGCAATTTTCTCCAAATGATTCCACCTCCATTTTTGCACATCTTAATATTATGCAAAGTATTGAAAATAACTCCTTACGCAGTTAACGTATCGCTAATATGTCTTTTCCCAAAGCAGGCCGTCTGTTTTAGATTTAACGTCCCAAAGATAATTTCCCTTCATCTCATCTATGAATTTGAAACGGCGTCATTTGCAGTAGGTTTTCAACGTCGGAAAAAATAAAAACTCTGCTGGTGCTAAATCGGGTAAAGTGAATGGATAAAATGCTCCTGGCGCAACCCAGGTCTGATCACCTGTTATTAGTGTTCCTCGGGAAACTATATCCCTCATTTGATTGTTTCATAAATTATTGACGGCCTTCTCTTTGATATTCGAGCAACCGCAGTCGATATTTCAGTCATTCGATGCTTGTTCATTTTTTTATGTCGAAATCGGTTGACACAAGCGTTTGCTAATTCCTACTCCTTTTTCTTTTAATGTTTTACGGAAGTTCAACTGGCCATTTTTTCTTCCCACGGCACATGAGCGTCATAGCTCGAAGTTGATGGCCACCCATGTTTTGAATCGTCCTCAACAGATTTTCTGCCAACATAGAACCGCTGACACCAATCATAAAAGTATATTTATGGCTCTGAAATTATTCTCCAAAACATCATCTTGCAACTTTTTCCAATTTTATTTCAACACCTTCCAAAAAATTTACAACAAGAGTTAATGCATACCAAAATTTTCATTTTCTGACAGCAAAATCGTTTGAATAACAAACTTGCTGCCGTTGCAGGTCTTAAACGCCTGCGGATTTTATCGTGTTGTGGCGAAATAGAAATTACGAACTTCCTTTTCTTTCAATAAATTTGTTCTGATGAATGATGCAGTCTTGAGGGTGCAGTCTGCTCCCAACTGCCTTCTTTGCGACCCAGCTGGTCGGCCTTTTCGTTTAGTACAACCTGGTCGCTGCTCCTGCCGGCCGCTCGCGTCAGCTGCCCGCGAGCAGAGTCCTCTGGATTGCCGATAATACACTACATAGTACACTACATACACTAGCACCACACCGGCCCAACATCTGGAACTACCACCTGACGACGAGGTACTGCAGCTGTTTTCAACTCTCAAAGCCAACAGGGAGTCCACCAAGTTCAAAGCTCGTGACTTGCACGAGGTGGACTTCCTGTTGGCCATTGCCTCCGATTGGGAACAATTGCCTGAGTACTCTCGTCGTATCACCTACAACAGGGGCAGAATCATGCTAGCGGTAGCCACCATGGGGTGGCCGGATGCACTCAGGATGGCGCCAAACGTCCCTGCGGAGCTGCTCCGCCTACCCCAGGGATTCCAGCTGCTGCTGGACCCGAGTACCCTCCCCACTCGACGAGATCTGAAACAGAACAAGCAATCGCAAGCCGTACCCGCCCGCAATATATACACCAGCCGACCAATATGGCCGACGGTGCATACATTGAGGGTTAGGGCACGGCCCGCGAGGGCTCGTCTGCCAGATTGTCGGCGGAGGGTTCCCAGGTCCAGGTCACTGTATGTGACTGATCATTCTTTATTAATAATTCCATGTACATAGTTATCAACAAATGATTTAAGTGAAACACAAGGCCTTGCCCTTTGGTCAAGGCGTATAAAGCGACTTTAGAGTCAATAAACATGTTAATGGACATGTTGCGGAGCTGGAGCGCCCCGAGCAGGTCCATGGTCCGTTGTAGTCCTTCGATGGCCGCGAAGGTCTCTGCTGCGTTGATTGAAGACATCTCAGGAATCGGGAATTGCTGGGACAATTCCCACTGTGGGATGACAACCCCTCCTTGTCTGGGGGTTGCGTCCGTGTAGACTTGCAGTGGTTCAGTGGATCTTTTGTAGGTGACTTTGCGGTTGAAGATTTCAGACTCCTGCAAGATGAGCCACCATCTGTTGTTCCTCTGGAGTATGTGTGTTATCAGGAACATTGGGAGGCGAAGAACATAGGCAACCCAGGCTAGGTAGCCGGCAGCCTTAGGGATGTCCACAGCTCTGAGGAAGGGCAGCAATGGGATGACCGTATGGACTCGGCGTCGCGCCGCAGGCGTAAGCTGTATGGACAGGTCTCTGGTGTCGATCCGCACCCCAAGATACTTTAAACTCTGCGTCAACACCATCTGTAACTTATGTATATTGATCTGGATACCAAGGTTGTCTCGTAGCCGGTCACAGATGGTGTAGACGCAGAATTCGTTCTCTGAGTAGAGGAGCCAGTCGTCCAGGTAACATATCATGCGGATGCGGAATCTGTCCTGGATCATGGTCTTCACATCTTCGGCCCATCTCTGCAGGATGGCGGGGCTGAGGCTGTGCCCCATGGGCAGTCTTGTGAATGCGTACGTCTCTTTGCCTAGTCGTACCCCGTAAAATTTCCAATGATGGCAATTTATCTGCAATTGGTAGAAGGCCGATGACAGATCCAATTTTGCGAGCAAGGCGTTCTGAGGAATCAGAGAGATCGCCTTTCCTGGTCCTAAAAGTGAAAACTTTGGTGTGGTGTAAAACTTTGTCCAAGGGGACAAGTCATAGATGAGGCGCCAGGAGCCGGTGGACTTGGGGATCAGAAAACAGCGAAAGCTGCATTTTATTTGCCATTGTACTAAGATCCCCGCGTCCAGCAGCCCCTGGACGTACTTTTCCATCATTGGCGTCGGCGTGGTCCGATATGAGCAATATGGGGCGTCCTTCGGTTTTGGCAGGTGTGCTCCGGTTCTGCTGAGCGTGGTATTTACTGCCTTCGGGTATTCGAAGGGCAGTATCGGCGCGACCTTGGGGATGTCCTCGGGGTCGAGGAGCTCCGGTCTTTCCTGCTCGGGCTGCGTGAGGATCTGTGTAAAATCTTCCTCCTCTTGATCTGGGGCGGCGATGGTTGTCGGCTGTGGGACGGTCCTCCATCGTTGTGCGTCACTGTCGCCCTCGTCGTCCTCCGTATCGTGGCCGCTATATGGACTGTCTGGGATACTGGTGTCGTCTTCTTCCTCGTCGGTATCGCTGTCCGTGTCGGGGAGGCTGTGAGTCTCGTCTGGCTCTGCGGAATCCGGCCCACTACATACAACTACACTACATACTACACTACATACACTACATACAACCCTATGAGGGAGTAGTGTTGAGAACGGCCATCCAGAGGACTCTGCCAGCGAGTTGACGCTAGCACCACCTATCGTCCTCGCCGTTACTCATGGTGGCGGGAGTGTGCAAGTCCGACAATACTTTTTGGATAAATCTCGTATCCATCAAAATTTTTAATCATTTGTGACCTTAACTTGGTCTTTGGGCAAATTCCTAAAATTCTTAACGCCTCATATTCGCACTGAATAATTAAGTTTATTGAATAAAGTCAAAGAATCAATCAACATTGAAACTCATTAACTATTTGCTTGCAGTTTTAAACCAAAGCATACTGCTCTCATCTGTATTCGTTTTATTTCACTCGTTAAAACTCACTGTTCTGTCTCTCTCCGAAAAAAGAACTGTGGTAATATGTGCTTTACTAGAGAACGCCAATTCCTCGACAAAAAGAGAAGCTTTGTAAGAGGATGGCGAAATTGGTTCGTTCATAGCTGACTGTGTTGCGGGAGAGAATGATGAACTTGTGTCTATTTACCCATTTTCTAGTGGAGGAAGGTAATCAGGTTTTGTTAAGAAAACCAATTAAGGATACAATTTAGGACGGTTTTTTTCAGCGATCACGGAAAAGTAGTCATTCTTAAAAACCTTGCAAGACAATTTGATGCAAAAGACGATAAAAAATTAGTTTTAGTATTGTATTTACATGGCCCTCTACATTGGCCAAGCAAGCCTAAATTTTACTCTTATGGCCATCGAACATGACTAGATTCCATGATTTACAAAAAAAAAGTATTTAAAATTAATGACGAAAAATAAAAACGTCATAAAACCAATCGCGTCATTAAACTAATTACACCTCGGAGTGGTTGACATTACTCTAAAGTAGAATCACGGTGTGATTGTTTAAAACAGTCTACTGAAGATTATGTCATAAAAGCAGTTGAATATATATGGAAGAGGGAAGTACGTTGCGTTGAAGCTTAAATAAACATTTTCGCAGTAATATAGATTTCGCAGAAATATTATAAGCACAACACACACGGAGAAAAATTCAAACTCATCCCGTCCAAACCAGTTTAGGATTTGCGATAGCAAGCCCTCATAATTTACACAGTTACCCAAGAATTAATAAAATATTTCCACGCAGGAAAATGTTGTTTTATTTGAGTCCTGTTGGAGACGCAGCGTCCGAGTGAAGAAGGTGTGGAAGAGATTAGATTAAGCCGTCCACCTTTCTTCTTGAGAGTAAGACGATTTCTCGCAAGTCCTTCCACTTCGCCTTCTGTCGTCTAGTTCATTGCATTGTCAATTTTTAAATGGACAGCGTACTGCACGTATTATTAATATGTGGTTCAATGGTCGTGATTTGTACTTCAGATTGTCATATGCGTGCAATATCCATGCTCTCAATTGAAAGTGCAATGCTTGTGTTTTAAACTGCATTGAAAATCGTCAGTAAACCGTTTGAATGTGACGCGTCAACTTTTCCAGTCTGTTTACAGATTTCACCAACACAAGAGAGAAATATCTTAATTTTGAACATGCCTTTTCACTTTTTTCAAGTTACAAATAATTCTTTCGCAGAAAACCGATCTTGGCTGAACTAATTATCTACTGAAAACCTCGCCCCAATATAAATCGCATGAGCGTTGGGAGCATGGCGTGTTATCTATCTTTTGCGGTTGGATATTTAAACTCGCTGAAATGACTATCCTGCTTCCTTGTAAGATTAATTACTTCCACGAAAGACTTAATAAAAGGACTAACTGGAAATAAGTGTTATATATTCCTTGAATTCTAACTTTATATTTTATCATTCGAAAGTATTATTCCGAGAACTCACCTACTTTAAGGAATTGAAAGAGCAGTGAGGGCTAGAATATTTCGATGACCGATATCATTAAACGTATAACTAAACAAGCTATTCGGTGTATTTTGTTACAATTAAATTCGTTTCCTTTATCAGAAGACATTGGCTCTGAAACGTGGAAGGCTACACTTATTTTACAGACAGAAGCAACCACTCCCCAAGCAAGGAACGATGCCCTGCCAGTAGTATTGGAGGAACAATAGGTTATTACGGGCATGTAACAATCTGGGAAATTGAATATTGAAATCAGCCCTTTTAATTGAATTAAAAGGGCTGGGGGGGGGAGGTGCGTGGGAGAGGTTGTGAGGGAGCTGTGCTGGCGTCGTGACGGTGATAAAACCAATCTTTCCTTTTTCGCCAGTATTTTCTCCGTATACATTACATAGGTTTAAATGATAAAGTTAATATGGCGGCTTAATCTAACCTGCATTCACAGCACCATCTCTAAACCGTCGTAAGGACGATTTTGACAATAATATGGCGAGTTTAAAAAAGTCGAAGTCATATTTTTACTTTATTTTTTTAAGCACGATGACCACTCGTAGGTTCTCTTTTATAAGTTTTTCTAATATGGCAGTGTTCGACCTTATAATAATAAGTTCTCCTCATCATCATCGCGAGAGTATCTTTCTCTCCAGAGGAGCAGGGAACATAAAACTTCACGGTCGCGTGCTCTTGATACGAGTCCGCCTTTGACAAAATATTAACAAAAGAGAAAAGGCTGAAACGATATTCATGAAAAGAGATTCACGGAAGACGAAAACAACGTTCCTTGGTCACGCCGATAAATAGACCAACTCGGAAAGTGTCAATGGACGATATTATGACGGGAAAAACTCGTAATATAGTCAAGGCAATTGGGATTTATTCATGTTATTAATTGAACAGCAAAATTCCTGCACTTTGACTTCAACAATAGAGCATATATGACCAAAGCCCAAAATACAACGAAAATTCATATTTTGCGTATTTTATTGTCAATAATAATGACAAAAATATTTATTTTTGTTAATACTTATACTATAAAAAGTATTGAAATAATTGCGTTACTTCCGATGCTTCAATTGCTTAACCTACTACTACTGAAATATAGTATCTTATTAACGATTCAAAAAGCATAGTTTGAAACAATGTTGCCACTCGTTAGGAGTAACGTTTCGCTTCTTACTCAGTTAAAGCACTCAACGATACTGTTAAAGAAATTGAAGGATTTATAGCATTGACTTGGAACCAGGCAATGGCTAATGGCAAGTATGTTCACCAGGGTAGGAATAATAAAATAGTAACGGTAAAATTACAGACATACTATAATGCATGCCCATAATAATCTCATTTTATGACATAAAATCTCCTAATTTGACAAAATGTTAATTTAAACGCAACTTCTTAATCATTATTTCAGAAACATATCCGCTCTACTATCACATTTTCTTATATTGTATTTGGTAATTGATAAAAATAATAGTTACTACCATATTTATAATCAAATGATGGCAAGGTATTTTAACATATTGGGAAGAAAAACCTATTTATATTGTATAAGTACTTCAATAAATGTTCCCCTTACCTCAAAATACGTGGTGCGTACATTCACTGTTAAATGTAATACGCTAAGTTACGAACTGAGCCGCCAGGAACAACAAAACAGAAGGGGTCCTAGTGATGTAACGACGTTATTTAGAACAAATCATATCCCATAGAGCGCCATATTGCCCCATCGGATAACATCTAAGCACATACTTCTACTTGTTTGCAAGGCCACATTTATTATTTAAATATTTTATGCACAGAGTAAATCCAACATTGTAGAGAAAATAGGGTGAAAGAAAGCTCATCCGCTAAAAACAAATTGTGCTTGTTGAGTGAATTCTCGAAAAATTTGGATTTCTTTATAAAAAGTAAATTTATTAGCCGTTTCATGAATGAAATTTCCCAAAACATTTAAAAATAATACTTGAAATAATAAACAAACACGTCATTGACAAAAAACTATTCTATCAGCATAAGAAAACTAAAAGGGCAGGCAAAATATAAGGAATCCTCATTTCAAACCAGTGTGTACCAAAATGAAATTGTTTTTTATTATTTGCGTTGTATTAAACACTCATTTCATGACATTGAAAGTCAATGTTTTGAATATTTCTGCTTGTTAAGAAAGATTCTTTGTGTCAATACGTGAATAGATTCCGAGGACATTTGAAATCGGGTGAATTATCGGAAAGTACTAGGGGTATTTTAATTAAATGCCATTTAATCGTTCGTTGTCACATAAAATCTCTTCAAAAGAACTGACAAATAAAAACATATAACATAATTACTATTATCTAATACCTCCCTGCTCTCGAAGGCGTGCAAAGACACAATTTCATGCTTCAGAGAATGAATTCGTTGAAATTACGGACATCCTTTTAAGCAAATCCATCAAATTATTTCTTCAGAAAAGAGAGTATTTTTAAAGTAAAAAGAAATTATTGTAAAACCATTTAACACTGATTCAGAAAGCATTACTAATTTTTAAAAAAATTTCATGGGCCGGTAACCTATCGTTGCAGCGCAGAAATCACCGAAATAAAAAAAACGAATTTCACAACCCAATTTCTTACATGATATTCCTTATAATTCCCTTAGGTGCATACGATTAAAAATGTTTGCCATTTATTGTTGAAATGTATCCTTAGTGAAAGTGCTCATGGGTAGGTGAAAAATAATGCCATCTATCCTTAAATATAAAAATGTAGTTGTGGTTATGTGTTCCTCACTCTTCTCCTCGAAAACTAAAAGACCATTTTACGTGAAGTTTCGCATGATTCTTTCGTACACACTAAGGAGAGCAATTGGTTATATGAAAAAAGGCCTCCGATGGGGGCCCTATTGTGGGTACCGGCCCTTTGCTACATTCTATTATCACAGGAATGAGTGCAGATGTTGTTCTATTAGCTTTTATAAATTACTTACACGCATAATATAGGCCGTTTACTTTCACTATTAAATGGTTTGGTTAGTGGTAATCTTCTGGGACCATGTCCCAGGTATACGCCAGTTGGGTGTGGTGCACCTCGCGAAGGGTCTAAATCCGAAACCCTTTCCCGAGCACTCGGCCCAACGCTGGCCTCTCTCCCCGACCCACGCGGTGGGGGGGCTACCGCAACAAAAACTGACCCTACCCAGTATAATTTAAACTTTAACAACTACGCCATATTGTAACAAATGCTATTTTTCAGCGTACTTCTGATAATCGTGCAAATACGCACGTCTTTTAATCGTTGTTCTACGATGAAAAATAACCGTTTTATAGATTTTTGTAAAAATGTTAAAGATTTTGGTTGAAAAATGGCAACGTCGCAGTGAATTGGAGGCGGTTTCGCAAAGTGTGAATACGTCTAGGGTATTTTCTGACGCTTTCCTCATTGTTTGTACGTACGTCTATTGAGTGTAGTTTTGTTTGTGGTGTTATTGACGTCGATAAATTATATTTAACGCTGTGTTTACCGAGTTGTTATCGAGGGAATGTTTCCAACATTACCCGTCGCCCATTTTTATTGGTAAATCAACACTTTGTCCGCGATCGCATCACACTTGGTCCGCTCCCATTAGTGCCCGTCGGCAACGTTTTGCCTTAGATAACGTTCACTTTGTAACAGATTCATCCGATTATTCGTGTGTGCCTTTGCTAGACCTTACATTATTGACTGGTAATACTCGTCACTCGTCAGTTTGATTGTGTTTCGCGTGCTAATTGGATCACTGCAGTCCCTCCAGGTGTTGATTTCACAACCTTCTATGAAATGTAAGTTAAAGCCTTTTTATGTGTTGTATCCGTAATTTTTTTCATGTTAATGCCTAGTGAATACATTATTAAGTATTTGTTGAAAATAATATGCAGATACGAGGATATATTATTTTTCTGTGCCAATTTTTAAGTCGATGGTAATTAATATATAATATTGGGAAAAGACGCCGTTTCTCTGAATTTTTCTTATTTTAAATGCTATTAGTAAACCATTAGTAGTTTTTTAATCATAAGTGGGTAATTTTTTTGTGTTTATGCTACATTGAGCATATTTGTGTCATATATTTTTTAAAATATCGATATTTAGATATTATTCCATCAGCGGCTACTAATCAGTGCACTTTGGGATAATACTATATTGTTTCCTAATGATGATGGAAAATTAATAATTTATGTTTTATCATCATAATTAACCATTATCATGCTATTTACACATTCTTTGAGCTCCATTCTGATTTCATTAGTTTGAGAAGCGTAAGAAACATGGCAAAAATCATAATTCGAGGCAATACCTCCGTGATACCGATGAGTAATTTCGTGTATGAATTTAAATATTGGCTTTATTTATTTTATTAAACATCTTAAAAAATTGTATACATTCGCTTTTAGGTCCCGAAAAAACGAGATTCTCGATGCCTTAGTGGAGGATGATATTTCTCCCGACAGCATTGCTAATAGCCCACCTATCAAAGAGAAGGGAGTGATTAGCGATCAAGATTCCGATCTTTCTGACGAGGAGGTAGATGGAGGCTTAAGTCATCTTTCTGCTTGAATACTGCAATCTGATATTCTTGCCAACTTCTCCGAGGAGGCTGAGGTAAGGTTGATTCAAAGTGGAAGGAGCAATTTAAGTGAAATGTGTGAGTCTTCAAAAACAATGACCCTCAAGAAAACTAAGAAGCGTAAGCGTTGTTGCCCCTCGCGATCTTGGAAAGAAAACTCTAGTGATTTTACCGCTAAAATTGAAAGTCCATCGCCTCATTACTGGCCCAATGCAGACGACTATTTGCGCGAACATGTAAAATCTCCTTTCGATGCCTTCAAAGCATTTTTGCAGACAGTTTAGTGAACCACATAGTCGTACAAACTAATCGATATGTTGCTCTACATCTTGTGTATGACTTTGAAGCAACCAATCACGAAATACACTCGTTAATAGGATAAACGCTGTTGTCTGGCTACCACCGTCTACCTCAGAAAATAATGTACTGAAAAGTCGACCTTGATTGCCACGTCCAGATAGTTGCGGATGCCATAAGGCGAAACAGATTCGAGAATGTACATCGCTACCTTCACCTAGCGGATAATGATGCTAACGATGGGAGTGATCGCATTGACAAGGTACGTCAATTGTTTGATTTCCTCAACAAGGCATACAAGCAGATAGATCCAGGGAACAGTTTGAGCATCTATGAGAGTATGATTCCCTATTACGGGCGTCTTGGCAGCGAACAGTTTATTCGAGGGAAGCCCATACGCTTTGGATTTATGTTATGGGTTATTACTAATCCAAAAGGCTATGTTCAGCATGTTGGGGGAAAGTTGTGTTAGGTTAAGCCAAGCATATTGGTGTAGAAAAAGGAGTTACACTCTATTTCGATAGTCTTGTTACGTCACTAGAGCTTTTAACAGAGCTGACAAAGAAGGGGCTTGGAGGAACAGGTACAATAAGAGAAAATCGAGTTGGGACGGATACGAAGCTCCCTGACAAGACGGCTTGGAAGAAGACGAACAGGGGCTCTATAAGTTTTTCCACTTCTTCTGATCTGATTGCAGTACGGTGGAATGATAACGCTCTTGCCACAGTCAGTGTGTTTATGTTTCTTAGTTTTGTATAAAGTGATCTTTGTCAATGAATAACTGTTACTAATCATACCAAGTAGCCAAATTATTAATATGTACTTATGTGACTTGTTCCACAGTATAAACATAGTAAACAATAGTATTATGTTAATAAATTTAAATCTAATTTTATTGACAAGTAATGGTGAGCTTTTATTGAATTAAATGAAAATCGTTTCCTAAATTCCATTCGTAACAATCCATCCACGTTCATAGGAATGGTAAATATTGCATCAAACTATTGTGTCTTAATGCAAACTCCTCTTAATTTCATGTAAGAATATTGCTATGGGAGTATAAGATTTATTAAAGTAAAGTAAGCTACAAAGAACTGGAGAGCAAAGGACAAAAGGCGAATTTACTGCGAATTTTGCCGATTTTGACTATGCGTGTGCCCGTCGGCAACTAAAGTTGCCACCTCATACAACCAATAAAAAATTATGATGAAGTGTAAAATTTAATATATGTTGTTTAGAACCCCATCAGGACCATTTTGTAATAAAATAGTAGAAATATTGCAACTGGGGAATTATGGGCATTAATGGGTTAAGCTCTTCCTTGAACTACGACCTTGACGTGGTGGAAGGGTTTGTGCGTTCCAATGACCCCTAGAGCTGGACTGGCAGGAGCAAGTACATTGCTCCTGGTAGGGCCACCCATGCCAGATAGGTCGAAGGGTAGGAGCCAGACGAAAGGTAGTTCCGTGATGGTGTCACGTTAAAAATGCCGTTGAGTCGCGTGGGATACCTCTCAACTATCACTTCCCAGAACATGAAAGTCATTCAAAGAGAATTGATTCCTGGCAACTACGGGACGCCGCCCACTAGGGCGGGTGTCGTGCCCGGCAGCGGGGGAGGCAAGGCCTCCGCGGTCGTCATCACACGAAATCCTTGCACAGAATCATCATAAGAAGATACAAGGGAAACGAGGGAGAAGAAGAAGAAAAAGAGGAAGAGGAGGAGGAAAACATTGGTAAAAATAGGAACTTGGAACGTAAGGACCATGATGAGGGCCGGGAAGCTTGAAAATATTAAGCAGGAAATGGAAAAAGGAAAAATAGATGCTTTGGGATTGTGCGAGGTGAGATGGAAGGATAGCGGGGACTATTGGAGTGATAGCTACAGGGTAATCTATAGTAGGGGAGATGAGAGTCAACGGGGGGTAGGCATGGTACTGAACACAAAGTTGGGACTGAGGGTGGTAAACATAGAACAGGTGAGCGACAGGATACTAGTGGTAGAGATAAAAGCACGCCCGAGGAATTTCGTAATAGTCCAGGTATACATGCCTACGAGCAACCATAGGGAGGAAGAGGTGGAAGAGGTGTACGAGCAAGTAGAAGAAATAATTAGAGAAGTGCCGGGGAAGAAAAACCTGATAGTGATGGGTGACTGGAATGCAGTGGTGGGGGAAGGGAGGGACGGATTAGAAGTAGGAGGGTGTGGGCTAGGAAGAAGAAATGATCGCGGTGAAAAGGCAGTTGAATTTTGTAGACGAAATAAATTAGTAGTGACAAACACTTGGTTTAAACATCACTCCAAACGTAGGTACACATGGAAAATGCCGGGTGATACTGGGAGATACCAAATTGATTATATAATGGTGAGGCAGAGATTTAGAAATAGAGTAAAAAACTCTCGTAGCTATCCAGGGGCGGATGCGGACTCGGATCATAACTTGTTGATGATGAAGTGTGAAGTTAGATTCAAAAGGCTTTGTAAAGGTAGGAAGATAAAGAGGTGGAACCTTGAATCATTAAAAGGGTTGAAAAGGAGGGAATACCAAGAGCTAATAGAAAAGAACATAGATGAAGAGAAGCTGATGGGAACCATAGAGAAGAGATGGGAGGTTATAAAAACAGGCATCGCAGGAGCGGCAGAGAAAACTATAGGAACGGTGGAAAATAAGAGTGTTAAGAAGCAGTGGGTTACAGAAGAAATGATAAAGAAAATGGAGGAGTGAAGGATATAGAAAAACGTGATCACCGACGTAGGGAAGAGGAAGTACAAGGAATTGAATAATAAACTCAGGCGAGAAACCAATCGGGCAAAAGAAAACTGGTGGAAGGGACAATGTGAGCAAATGGAAAATATGCAGGAGGAGGGGGAAGTGGGCGCTTTGTACGCCAAGGTGAAAATGTTATCGGGTGGTAAGAGAGGTGAAACGATACCAAAGGTTAAGGACAAAACAGGGAAGATATTAATGGAACAGGAAGATATCCAAGGAAGATGGAGAGAATACGTAGAGGAGCTATATGACAGCGAGAATAGACCCCTTAGCCTATATCTAGAGGATAAAGGAACAATAGATAAGGATAGCCTCGGACCAGAGTTACTTGAGAGTGAAATAGAGAGGGCATTAAGAGAGATGAAGGGTAGAAAAGCCGTGGGAACCGATAACCTACCTTCGGAGCTACTGAAGAATCTAGGTAGTAAGGGGAGAAAATCGTTTTTCGAACTTATTCGCAGGATCTACGAGGAAGGAGTATGGCCAGAGGATTTCGTGAAAACAGTATTAATACCTATCCCGAAGAAGAAGAAAGCGTTAGAATGCGAGGAGTATAGAACAATCAGTTTAATTTCGCACGCAGCAAAAGTGTTGCTTAGAATACTAAATAGAAGGTTGGAGAGCAGAGCAAAGTGCTATTTAGGCGATGACCAATTTGGGTTTAGGAAGGGGAGGGGAACCAGAGATGCGATTGCGGTAATGAGAACACTTATAGATAGAAACATATAGCATAATCAGGATGTTTTCGCTTGTTTTGTAGATTTCGAAAAGGCGTTTGACAGAGTAAACTGGGAGAAACTAATGCAGATACTGGGGAAAATAGTAATAGATTGGCGTGATAGGAGACTCATCCGAAACTTATATATGGGGCAGAGGGCTCATGTAAGGGTAGCGGACGGTGAATCAGGGTGGGCAGTAATAGGTCTACATCTACATATTACCCTGCGAGCCACCTCTAGGGTGTTTGGCAGGGGGTGACAAGTCACCAAAATGCAGCATGCAAGCGGACCGCCACATGCACACCGCACGGTCATGAATATTAAGGATAACTGAAAACCATCATACAGCATGCAAGAGAATCCCCACATGCACGCCACACATGTACGATGACACATAATATTCTACATGCTACTTAAGAGGGCAATCTGCCTATGAAGCTAGAACATGCAAAACATGCTGTTAGAATCACCATAAAACTCCGTAAACATGCTTTAAGAAATACATAAGTTAGTAAGCTACACTACCAGTCAACTAATCTATTTCTAAGTCCTTACACAGCCGTTATAGTCTCTTATCGCTCGCGGAAAAAACGACATTTTGAATCTATCTGTTCTACAGTCTATCTCTCTTATTTTATTTTTATGATCTAATCTACCATAGTACGTTGGCGGTCGTAAAATATGATCAACTTCGTCGGAAAATAAACTACTCTTGAATTTACATAATAGATTTAGTCTTGTTTTCAATCTACGGTCTGACAGTGATTCCCATCCGAGTTGTTCTAAGAGGTCAGTAACACTAACAAGACTATCGTAACGGCTTTTCACGTACCTGGCTGCTCTTCTCTGTACACGTTCTAACTCTGTTTTTAAGCCTGTTTCATGAGGATCCCAAACACTGGAAGCATATTCTAAATGGGGTCTAACGAGGGAGAAGTAGCTTATTTCTCTCACTTTGTCGTCGCACTTGCCTAGAATTCTTTTAACAAATCCCAATTTACGATTAGCTTGACCTGTTATTTCCCGAATATGTTTATTCCACGATAGATCATTATTGAGCCTAACTCCGAGATATTTTACGGATTCTACCGTCTCTAATTGGGTATCCTGAATGAAATAGCTCTGTTGTGGGGAGTTATTTTTCCCCCAGAATTTCATTACTACGCATTTTTTCAAATTTAACTCTAGCTGCCACGCATCGCACCATGCTTGGATTGCAGTAAGGTCGTTCGTTAGTTTATCCTTATCTTCACTGCTACGGATTTCCCTGTATACTACAGCGTCGTCTGCAAATAATCGAACTTTACTGTCTATTATGTCACCAATATCGTTGATATAGAGTAGGAAGAGGAGTGGGCCTATGACACTACCCTGAGGGACGCCAGATGTGACTCTAACTTCGTTGGAGGCTACGCCGTCTAATACTACTCTTTGCACGCGATCGCTCAAAAGTTCTCTGATCCAGGAAATTACATCATCGTCTAGGCCGTATGATTTTAGTTTTACTAATAACTTTCCGTGGGGCACTTTATCAAATGCTTTTTTGAAATCAAGAAAAATCGCGTCCACTGGAATGTTGTCCTCTCCGGAGACTAAAATATCGTGGGCAAACAGCGCTAACTGAGTTTCGCATGATCTACCTTTCCTGAATCCGTGTTGAGTTCTCATTAGGTCGCGGGGTGCGGCAAGGGTGCCCGTTGTCGCCTTTACTTTTTAACATCTATGCTGAGGAAATGGTAAGAGAGGCATGGGATGAGCTATATGTGGGAATGAAAGTAGGAAACACCCTAGAGGTGGCTCGCAGGGTAATATGTAGATGTAGATGTAGGAGGCCAGTGGATAAAGTCGGTTAGATTCGCAGACGACCAGGCGTTGGTGAGTCGGTCATCGAAAGGACTGCAAACGTTAGTAGATGCACTGGAAAAGCAGTGTGAGAAATACGGCATGAAGATAAATAATAGGAAAACAAAAGTAATGAGATTCTCTAGAACAAAGAAAGCGAAGCTGGTGATAAGAGTAGGAAGTCACAAACTGGAGCAAGTTGAACTATTTAATTACTTGGGTAGTACGCTAGAAGAAAGAGGACATAGTAGCAAAGACATTAGGAGGAGAATACATCTACATCTACATCTACGATGAACCGTGCAAGCCACCACTAGGGTGTGTGGCACGGGGTGATTCCACACCAGGCATGCAGCACTAGTCCCAGAACAAATCAGAACCTCGCACGCTCCCCATGGCACTAGGCGCAGACACCAAAAAGCAGTCAGGAGAACAGTGCGCAGTCCAACCGGAAACTGGGAGAGTGATACGTAAATGAACATACAAACATGCAGAACAATGCTATAGACACATCTAGTGGTTAATATTAATGATACTGTTAATTTATGAATACTACGAGTAGCTATTTCATGCAAAGAACAAAATAAACTAATGCCGGAGTAATCGACCGGTGTGAAGAGATAGTAACGATGTAGTGTTAATAAGGACAAGTAAAAATTCTACTCTACCTATTGAGGGTGGGAGTTTCATGTGATTGATCTATCGCAACTATTATGATCCTTTATTGTACGTGGGAAAAATGACATTTTGAATCTATCTGTTCGGCAGTCAATTTCCTTTATTTTATTCCTGTGATCACTTCTACCGTAGTACTTTGGCTCTAGCAGTATATGTTGAACGTCCGGCAAAAAACTGTCTGCTCCGAGTTTGCGCAAAAGATTTAACCTGTATTTCTCCCTTCGATCAGTTAGAGATTCCCACCCTAATTCCTTCAACAATTCGGTAACACTGCTAAGTTTATCGTAACAACTTTTCACATATCTTGCTGCTCTCCGTTGTATTCTATCTATTTCAGAGATTAGTGCTACTTCGTAAGGGTCCGAAATGCCGACAATCGAGGCTTCTGATTGGTTCCCTACATGTTCCTTGCGCATCTAGCCATGGCTGGCCTTTTTTTACATGGGAGAGATAGGGACATGTTTTCGCGAGATAAAAAATTGTAGCAGTAGCAGGAGTTCGTCTGCAGAGCCGAAATATTTCCAGATAATGGTTTAGAAAGTGTGTGGTGTTCCATCAAACGCTCAACAAAAAGAATTTGCATTTGCTCATATTATAGAACACCCGATGCAGACTTAAATTCAGTTCTAGAGTTGGATAGACAGGTGAAGCGTCTCACACGTAAAAATAACGAAAATAATATAATTATCGGTGGTGATTTCAACGTTCCCTCGATTGACTGGAAGACATAGTGTTTCAAAAATGGCGGCAAAGAAAACGAGTTGTGCGACACTCTACTCCACACATTCACTTCTAATTCCTTACATCAATTAGTCACAACACCGACCAGAGGAAACGACGTTCTAGATCTTTTGGCGACCAACATACCTGAAAGCGTCCTTAACGTAGTAACAGTGAACGGAACTAGCGATCACAGAGCAGTAAAAGCTAGATTCCATATTAGAACTGAAAAACAGGCACCCATAAAGAGGAGGGTATATTTATTTCACAAGGCGGATTTCACAGGCTTAAAACAAGAACTATTGACCTCGTATAAAAAATTTAGTTATATTAGTGAAAACCGTTGTACTGACTATACATGGAATACTTTTCGTAGCATCACACAACTAGCCATAACTAGCGCAATACCAAGTAAACTTAAAAAGGTCAATACTGAACCTAGGTGGTATAATGCGGACGTCCGGAAATCTCTCAAGCGACAACGAATACGGCACGCAAAAATGAGGAACGCACGTCAGGATCTCCCCGAAGAGGAGTATAAGACGTTATGCGAAAAATACAAGACATCGAAAACAGTAGCTAAGGTGGCCTTTCAAAATGCATTAACGGAATTCAAAAATAAAATATTGGGCGAATATTTAGAGGACAACCCAAAGTCATTTTGGTCGTACGTGAGGGAGGTTCAAGGCTGCAAATCAAGAGTAACGTCACTAAAGAACAATCTAGGAGAAATAGCAAACGACAAATTAGATAAAGCAAACATCCTCAACACCTTTTTTCAAAGCGTCTACACAAAATGCTCTCCAAACGACACCACTACAATGCCTAGGCTATATAACCACCCAATGCAGTCTATTCATATCACTAGTCGTGGAATAGAAAATCATCTGAAATCCATTAATTCAAAGAAATCACCCGGTCCCGATCAAATTCCCGCCGGAGTTTATAAAGAATTAGCATCAGAAATAGCATCGTACCTCAAACTAATATTTGAAAAATCTCTAACACAACATCGTGTTCCTTACGATTGGAAAATCGCGAACGTTACACCAATATTTAAAAGTGGCGATAAGGAAGAGCCCAGTAACTATAGACCGATTTCCCTTACGTCTATCTCGTGCAAGATATTGGAACATATAATCGTCAGTTCGATTATGGGGCACTTGGATAGTCAGAACTTGTTAACGCCAAATCAACACGGATTCCGGAAAGGCAGGTCTTGCGAAACCCAGTTGGCCCTCTTCCTTCACGATATTCTTTCCTCGGGAAAAAAGCTTGTCCAAGTAGACGCAATATTTCTAGATTTTAAAAAAAGCTTTCGATAAAGTCCCTCATTCAAAGCTACTCGTTAAGTTGGAAGCATACGGAATACACCACGACGTAATATGTTGGATAAAAGAGTTCTTAGCCGACCGTGACAGAGAGTAGTTCTAGATGGCGTTAGCTCAGATGTAGTGAAAGTTACATCAGGTGTACCTCAGGGAAGTGTCATTAGTCCCTTATTGTTCCTTTTGTACATTAATGACATCACTATCGTTGTTACTAGCAAAATTCGCCTCTTCGCAGATGACGCAGTGTTGTACAGGGATCTAGACAATGAGTCGGACAAGATTGCGCTACAAAAAGACCTAGACGCTATAAATGAATGGTGCAATACTTGGCAGTTAGAATTGAATTTTAAAAAGTGCGTTGTTATGAATTTTTGGAAAAAGAATAACTCGGTCAACGATACGTACACAATTAATCAAACAGAATTATCAAATGTAGAGTCAGTTAAATACTTAGGCGTGACCCTTACTCAGGACCTGTCTTGGGGGAAACACGTTCGGGAAATCTGCGGACAGGCTAGTCGAAAATTGGGATTTATCAAAAGAATATTAGGAAAATGCAACGAGAAATTTAAGAGCGATGTTATTTTTCACTCGTGAGACCTCACTTGGAGTACGCCGCTAGCATATGGGACCCTTACGAAGTAGCACTAATCTCTGTAATAGATAGAATACAACGGAGAGCAGGAAGATTTGTGTAAGGCTGTTACGATAAACTTAGCAGTGTTACCGTATTGTTGAAGGAATTGAGATGGGAATCTCTAACTGATCGAAGGGAGAAATAAAAGTTAAATTTTTTGCGCAAACTCGGAGCAGACAGTTTTTTGCCGTACGTTCAACACATACTGCTAGAGCCAACGTACTATGGTAGAATTGATCACAGGAATAAAATAAAGGAAATTGACTGCCGAACCGATAGATTCAAAATGTCATTTTTCCCACGTACAATAAAGGATCATAATAGTTCGCTTCCGCTAGTTATCATTGAAAAATATTAAAAATCATATAACACGTACTAGATACGTCTACTTCTTCACCACGGAGAAACATCGGAAGGGATGGGGCAAATACGAATGGAAGTGCCGCAAGAAACAGAATGGATGCAAATTTAGTTGGTTTTTGTTTAGACCACTTTTCCGGATTCCTTTATTTATTTTCATGGTTCCCTATGAAGGAAATGCCAGAGAAGATCCGATAAGCAGTCTCCTTTCGCCGGGTGTAGTAAATAACAAGGGTGGTAGGTGGGGTCAGGGGAGGAAACGTGGACTCGTTATCCGAGTTAACGACCATGGGTGCGAGGCGCTTTTGAGACAGCGGGAGGTGAAGGGCGGGGAAATGGGTAATGTCGAGGTGGGGTGGAGTCACTCATCACTCTGTCTTTGTAAAGATAATTTTGAATCTTAGTTTCCCCCTGTACAGTTTTTGGGTTTCCATAGCCCTCAAATCGCAACGGGACAACCGCTTCCTTCGCTCAAAACCCACCACGCACCGCTCGTAATCCACAAAGATATCTACCGCCGTGGCCTTGCAGTGGGATGACCCATGGATGCATCAACGAGTTTCTGCCTAATAGCATACGAGTGTGACAGCAACATTCTGAGTATCGTTATTCTGAATATCGACTCTTTGGAATGAATGGATTTCATATTACTTTGTATTCCACGACTTATTAATAGACTGCATTTTGTGTTTAAATAGCACAGTTTAGATAGTCAAACCTAGTTAAAAGCCTCATTGGCAGCGGTTATGGTCTCCCTCCGTACGTTTTTTACAATTATTTACGCATTAAAAACGCATATGTATAGAAAATCATAATAGTAAATGAATAGTTGTTGGTATTTACTTCACTAGATTCAACTTGGCCAGCCAGCAGGTCAAGAAGAAGTCACCACTCAACAGAAGAAATAAACCACTGTTCTGACATTACTGATAGGAAAATTTCCCTGACAGTGCCATCTGTGGCAAACATATACTGCATATGTCTTCATTATATATAAACTTCGATTATTTGCAGACGACGCTTTAGTATACAGAGAAATCCGTAGCAGTGAAGATAAGGATAAACTAACGAACGACCTTACTGTAATCCATACATGGTGCGATGCGTGGCAGCTAGAGTTAAATTTGAAAAATTGCGTAGTAATGAAATTCTGGGGGAAAAATAACTCCCCACAACAGAGCTATTTCATTCAGGATACCCAATTAGAGACGGTAGAATCCGTAAAATATCTCGGAGTTAGGCTCAATAATGATCTATCGTGGAGTAAACATATTCCGGAAATAACAGGTCAAGCTAATCGTAAATTGGGATTTGTTAAAAGAATTCTAGGCAAGTGCGACGACAAAGTGAGAGAAATAAGCTACTTCTCCCTCGTTAGACCCCATTTAGAATATGCTTCCAGTGTTTGGGCTCCTCATGAAACAGGCTTAAAAACAGAGTTAGAACGTGTACAGAGAAGAGCAGCCAGGTACGTGAAAAGCCGTTACGATGATCTTGTTAGTGTTACTGACCTCTTAGAACAACTCGGATGGGAATCACTGTCAGACCGTAGATTGAAAACAAGACTAAATCTATTCATCTACATCTACATATTACCCTGCGAGCCACCTCTAGGGTGTTTGGCAGGGGGTGACAAGTCACCAAAATGCAGCATGCAAGCGGACCGCCACATGCACACCGCACGGTCATGAATATTAAGGATAACTAAAAACCATCATACAGCATGCAAGAGAATCCCCACATGCACGCCACACATGTACGATGACACATAATATTCTACATGCTACTTAAGAGGGCAATCTGCCTATGAAGCTAGAACATGCAAAACATGCTGTTAGAATCACCATAAAACTCCGCAAACATGCTTTAAGAAATACATAAGTTAGTACGCTACACTACCAGTCAACTAATCTATTTCTAAGTCCTTACACAGCCGTTATAGTCTCTTATCCCTCGCGGAAAAAACGACATTTTGAATCTATCTGATTATGTAAATTCAAGAGTAGTTTATTTTCCGACGAAGTTTATCATATATTCACGACCGCCAACGTACTATGGGAGATTAGATCATAAAAATAAAATAAGAGAGATAGACTGTAGAACAGATAGATTTAAAATGTAATTTTTTCCGCGAGCGATAAGAGGTTATAACGGCTGTGTAAGGACTTAGAAATAGATTAGTTGACTGGTAGTGTAGCTTACTAACTTATGTATTTCTTAAAGCATGTTTACGGAGTTTTATGGTGTTTCTAACATAATGTTCTAGCTTCATAGGCAGATTGCCCTCTTAAGTAGCATGTAGAATATTATGTGTCATCGTACATGTGTGGCGTGCATGTGGGTATTCTCTTGCATGCTGCATGATGGTTTTTAGTTAATGATGGAATTGGTTAGTATCCTTAATATTCATGACCGTGCGGTGTGCATGTGGCGGCCCGCTTGCATGCTGCATTTTGGTGACTTGTCACCCCCTGCCAAACACCCTAGAGGTGGCTCGCAGGGTAATATGTAGATGTAGATGTAGATTATTTTATTTGAAAACCGCAGAATAACTAAAAGGCCAAGAAAGGCTTTCCATTCTATCAAATCTAAGGTTTTAAGTTCAGGCTGACCCTTTCATAATTCTCTTAAAATTTGAAGATTAATGCTCGTCTTATGCAATATCAGTTGCTTCATTCCTTTATCAAAAATCTGAGGCCAATAATCTATAAGTTCAACTTCCTTACCTAGTGATGCATTGGAATCCTTCAAACTAGGGTTTTCGGTGACGATGTTATGCAATGGAGTACGAATTTTCCCCTTTGACTCTCTGGATGACCACCTAAAGCGATGTCTCACTTAAAAAAATGTCTTTGCTTGGGGAAATCGTTGTTCACTACATCATTTCCCAATTACCCAATGGAGATTTTTACCCGTTTAGGGCGAAAATGCGTGTAGCAGTAGCCAGAATTCTAAGGAAAAATGTGTGTAACGATACTCAGAATGTTGCCGTCATACTCGTATGCTATTAGGCAGAAACTCGTTAATGCATCCATGGGTCATCCCACTGCAAGGCCACGGCGGTAGATATCTTTGTGGATTACGAGTATTACATTATTAGTAGCAGGCTTGTGACTAATCTCCACTCTTCGAGCAGACACATTTGTTCAAAACGAATTCCTCGCTGCCGAACAAAAATGAAACTGAAAATGATTTAAAACGAGAAATGATGAAATAAAATGGAAATTGTGTGCCAATAAATCCTGCCATAACTTTCTCCTCCCTCTTTTGCAGGCCTACTTGACCTGCTGGCTAGCCAAGTTGAATCTAGTGAAGTAAATACCAACAACTATTCATTCACTATTATTATTTTCTATGCATATGCGTTTATAATGCGTAAATAATTGTAAAAAACGAACGAAAAGAGACCATAACAGCTGCGAATGAGGCTTTTACCTAGGTTTGTCGCCAGGTAGTGCAGACGTTAGTAGTAGTACTCCCTAATACTTGTATCCTTATCTGCTACCTAGCACTTACAGAACGCCGTGCATACTTTCAGAATAATTATTGAATCTTTGTCCGTTTATGTAGTAGAAAAATACATACATAAATAATAACGGTCCCTCTACCATAGGTAGCATATCTGTAGTGTAGAGCATGCTTGTGAACCTTCGCCGCGTGACAAGCATTACCGATTTATGCTAATGCATCAATATTCAAAGTTACACTAATTTTTGGCTTTAGTGGAATGCATGTTGGTGACTACTCGCCTGCCATACACCCTTGAAGGGGCCTGCAGGATATTTTGTAATGTGATAGAGTACGATTGATAAATTGCCCTACAGAAAGTAATTTTAAAAAATTATTTTTTTAGGGATTAGACAACGACGTAAGTTTATCACGCGGACAAAGTATATAAAGTCGTAGTATAAAAAACAAAGTCGCTGATTTCCACCATCTCATTGAGAGCACGGACACGGACGGGGAACCTTAACCTTAAAGCTCTGTATTAGGAAAGTACGGTCAACCTTGCGCATCTAGCCATGGCTGGCCTTTTTTACATGGGAGAGATACGGACTGAACAAGAACGGGACGAAGTTATATCTTATCCCTTCGGCAGCAAGGAATGAAATAAGAAGAAGAAAATGACTGCAAAGGATATCCAGAACTGACTGGATTACAGGGAAGGATGCTCGTCTTTGTGAGGTAAGTTCCGAATTGTTAACGATGTTATTGTGAACTCCGCCAGTTAGCAACGAGAAGTCACTTTACGAGCGGGGAAAATATCGCGACGTTCCACTCATATTGCAGACGACGTCGTCTGCTGGCGATTGAGGCGTCTGCTGGGCTCGTATTATACAGGCCGACTCCCGCATTTTGGAGGATAAACTTGATATGAAAATGATGTAGTATTATAGGCAATTTAATCATTCACTAGTTATCATAGCTCGAATTCGATGAAATATAGTTTAGTCCATTCATTCCAAAAAATCAACATTCAGAATAACGATACTCAGAATGTTGCTGTCACACTCGTATGCTATTAGGCAGAAACTCGTTAATGCATCCATGGGTCATCCCACTGCAAGGCCACGGCGGTAGATATATTTGTGGATTACGAGCGGTGCGTGGTGGGTTTTGAGCGACGGAAGCGGTTGTCCCGTTGCGATTTGAGGGCTATGGAAACCCAAAAACTGTACAGGGGGAAACTAAGATTCAAAATTATCTTTACAAAGACAGAGTGATGAGTGACTCCACCCCACCTCGACATTACCCATTTCCCCGCCCTTCACCTCCCGCTGTCTCAAAAGCGCCTCGCACCCATGGTCGTTAACTCGGATAACGAGTCCACGTTTCCTCCCCTTACCGCACCTACCACCCTTGTCATTTACTACACCCGGCGAAAGGAGACTGCTTATCGGATCTTCTCTGGCATTTCCTTCATAGGGAACCATTAAAATAAATAAAGGAATCCGGAAAAGTGGTCTAAACAAAACAGCATTGGCACTAAATTTGCATCCATTCTGTTTCTTGCCGCACTTCCATTCGTATTTGCCCCATCCCTTCCGATGTTTCTCCGTGGTGAAGAAGCAGACGTATCTAGTACGTGTTATATGATTTTTAATATTTTTCAATGATAACTAGCGGAAGGTACCCGTTGAAATTCAACGGATGTGAAAAACATTGAACTTATTTTAAAAGGAAACCACAATACCTGAAGAAAAACTGTCAGCGTGGTCATTTTAGGAGTTCGTAACCTATCTTGTATCTTGTGTTCGTTGTAGTAGACATCTACATCTACATCCACATATTACCCTGCGAGCCACCTCTAGGGTGTTTGGCAGGGGGTGACAAGTCACCAAAATGCAGCATGCAAGCGGGCCGCCACATGCACACCGCACGGTCATGAATATTAAGGATAACTAAAAACCATCATACAGCATGCAAGAGAATCCCCACATGCACGCCACACATGTACGATGACACATAATATTCTACATGCTACTTAAGAGGGCAATCTGCCTATGAAGCTAGAACATGCAAAACATGCTGTTAGAATCACCATAAAACTCCGCAAACATGCTTTAAAAAATACATAAGTTAGTAAGCTACACTACCAGTCAACTAATCTATTTCTAAGTCCTTACACAGCCGTTATAACCTCTTATCGCTCGCGGAAAAAACGACATTTTGAATCTATCTGTTCTACAGTCTATCTCTCTTATTTTATTTTTATGATCTAATCTACCATAGTACGTTGGCGGTCGTAAAATATGTTCAACTTCGCCGGAAAATAAACTACTCTTGAATTTACATAATAGATTTAGTCTTGTTTTCAATCTACGGTCTGACAGTGATTCCCATCCGAGTTGTTCTAAGAGGTCAGTAACACTAACAAGATCATCGTAACGGCTTTTCACGTACCTGGCTGCTCTTCTCTGTACACGTTCTAACTCTGTTTTTAAGCCTGTTTCATGAGGAGCCCAAACACTGGAAGCATATTCTAAATGGGGTCTAACGAGGGAGAAGTAGCTTATTTCTCTCACTTTGTCGTCGCACTTGCCTAGAATTCTTTTAACAAATCCCAATTTACGATTAGCTTGACCTGTTATTTCCGGAATATGTTTATTCCACGATAGATCATTATTGAGCCCAACTCCGAGATATTTTACGGATTCTACCGTCTCTAATTGGGTATCCTGAATGAAATAGCTCTGTTGTGGGGAGTTATTTTTCCCCCAGAATTTCATTACTACGCATTTTTTTCAAATTTAACTCTAGCTGCCATGCATCGCACCTGATCGTTTTCCAGGTGCAAAAGGTCGTCGATTTTAAAAGAAATATATTAGGATAACAGTTACAGGAAAAACCTCAAGTCTTTTGGTCATACGTTAGGGAAGTTAAAGGCAATAGATCAACATTTAATCCACTAAGAAACGACAAAGGTGAAATATTATCAAGCAACTTGGACAAAGCTAACTTATTGAACTACTTACTAGATTCAAAGCTTATTCACCAGCTCATTGGGGAACACATCAGATACGGTACATGGCAATTTCCAGCGAAAGATATTGCCAATCGTCAGCATTGTACGCTGGAAGTTATCTACATATACATCTACAAAATATACTGCAGGCCACCTCAAGGGATTAGCGCCACAAATCGCACCGTTCTTAGACATAATATTTAAGAAGTCATTCTCTGAAACTGTTGGAAAACTGAAGTATTTGTCAAAAACTGCTACGGGCGTACAGACACGCTGCAGCGTCACGCAGATATAAAACGAATTAGGCTGGGAACCGCTAGAGACTCGGAGGCTACGCGCTAGGCTTAGATTGCTTGAACAATTGAGAATAGATATCTTTAAGAGCGACACGGAGATCATCATATTAGAACCCCACTATATTTCCAGGTCCGAAAGAAACGATAAATTGAGAGAGATATTTTGCCGAAAGGATAGGTATGGGAATTCGTTTTTCCCCCGAACAATAAGGGACTATAAAATGCAAGACGTAATTTTATTAAAGCGTTTTCTTTTTATATGTAAACGGCTGGTGTCCTAACACCCCCCGCCACTCACCTATTGAGGCGGCTTGCGGGGTAGTATGTAGTGCAAAGTACCTAGTACATACTAACAGCACGCCTAGCATGTTTTCTACATGGGTCTTGAGTCCCTCTCCGTCTGTGTACTTGTAGAATGCATGTATATTGAAGGTCACTCTCCATTTTGATGACATCTGTAGTGTAGTGTTGCATGCTTGTGAGGCTTCGCCTCATGACAAGCATTAGCGATTTATGCTGATGCATAATTAGTCGTAGTTACACTAACTTTAGGGAATAGTGTAATGCATGTTGGTGATTACTCACCCCCTGCCACACACCCCTGAGGTGGCTTGCAGGGTATTTTGTAGATGTAGATGTAGAAGGGTGTGTGACAGGGGGTGAGAAGTCACCAACATGCATTCAACTAAACACTAAAGTTAGTGTAACAACCAATATTGATACATTAGCATAAATCGGTAATGCTTGTCACGAGGCGAAGCCTCACAAGCATGCACTACACTGCAGATATGCTACCTATGGTAGAGGGACTATTATTTTTTATGTATTTTTCTACTACATAAACGGACAAAGATTCAAGAATTATGCTTAAAACATGCACAGCGTGCTTGGTAGCTGATAAGGATACAAGAATTAGGGAATGCTACTACTACTGAGAGTTGCACTACCTAGCGACAGACCTAGTTAAAACTTTAAAAGCCTCATTGGCAGCTGGTATGGTCTCTTTCCGTTTGCGGGAAAATGACATTATAAATCCTTTTAACTTTAATCCTTAACTTTATCGTCACAATTATTTATTGTTACATTTATTTACAATTATATGTTCAAGGACTTTCCAATAAATATGTGATATTATCCAAATTATTGAGACTAACAAATGACATATTTATTTGTAAAAGACCAAATATTTTATCAGTAGTGCCCCCGCCAGTCCGAAATCCGCTTTGGTATTCTCTCCTCTGCATATTGTTTAATTCTTTCACTAATCAGGCCAGATAAAATCTTATACACCACGAAATGCACCATAATTTCAAAATCCAAGCGATAATGCAGTATAATACACTATCGTTTTACACGGTTTGGAATTGTGGAACGGCGTTTCGAGGTATATTTCAGAAAGGTGGCCAAAGGATTAATATACCCCGGGAAAACTGAGAGAGGGAAACCCAGAATAAGGTGGAGGGATTGATTCAGAAGTAAAATGGAGGAATCCCGTTTAATACCTTAAAAAATCAACGCGCAGGAAGTTAGCCCCCAAAAATTTCCACCCCAAGTTCCAATTCACAGTGCTGCCAACATAATTCAATACTTTTCAATTTTCGCTCTTAAATTACACCATTTCACTTATAAACCGTCAAATAACACGCCACGCCCTTAAATAACACAACCACCCTGAAATAATTACCATAAATATACTACTCTTTACAAAAATTGCACATATTCCCAGACCGCCCAGCGCGAGTCATACGCGAAGCAAGCGCTGACATACCTGCTTATTACGGAGTTATCCGTAAAGAGATCCAATTGAAATTTATTCTACGTACTAGCGGTGATGTACCCTTTAAGACAGATTCAAGATAATTTATTCATATACCAAACTATGTGGCCCAGGGCCGGCTAACCACGTAATCCCCCAGCCTCACACGAGGCAAGCGTCCATACATCGGCTTATTACGGAGTTATCCGTCCAGAGATCCTATTTAATTTCTTAATACTTACTGGCCGTAAAGTAATCTTCAAGAAGAATTAAACAAAAGTTATTCATATTCCCAAGTTTGATACCCAGGGCCGGATAACCATGTTCCCGCCCCGCGCGAGAAATACACGAAGCAAGCGCTGACATATCGGGTAATTACGAAGTTATCCGTCCAGAGATGATATTTAAATTCATAGTACTTACTCATAGTAATGTACTCTTCAAGATGAATTAAACAAAAGTTATTCATATTCCCAAGTTTGAAAACCAGGGCCGGCTAACCACGTTACCGCCCCGCGCGAAAAATACACGAAGCAAGCGCTGACATACTTGCTTCTTACGGAGTTATCCGTCCAGAGATCCTATTTAAAGTCATACTACGTACAAACAGTAATGTACTCTTCAAGAAGAACTAAACAAAATATATTCTTATTCCCAAGTTTGACAACCAGGGCCGGCTAACCACGTCACCGCCCAGCGCGAGTCACACACCCATATATCAGCTTATTACGGAGTTATCCGTCCAGAGATCCTATTTAAATTCATAGTACTTACTGGCCGTAATGTACTCTTCACGAAGAACTAAACAAAAGTTATTCATATTCCCAAGTTTGACAACCAGGGCCGGCTAACCACGTCACCGCCCAGCGCGAATAATCCGCGAAGCAAGCGCTGACATTCCGGCTTATTACGGATTTATCCGTCAAGAGATGTTATTTAAATTCATAGTACGTACTACGAGTAAAGTAATCTTCAAGAAGAATTAAACAAAATATATTCCTATTCCCAGGTTTGACAACCAGGGCCGGCTAACCACGTCACCGCCCAGCGCGAATAATACGCGAGGCAAGCGCTGACATATCGGGTAATTACGGAGTTATCCGTCCAGAGATCCTATTTAAATTCATAGTACTTACTGACAGAAAAGTAATCTTCAAGAAGAATTAAACAAAATATATTCATATTCCCAAGTTTGAAAACCAGGGCCGGGTAACCATGTTACCGCCCCGCGCTAAAAATACACGAAGCAAGCGCTGACATACTTGCTTCTTACGGAGTTATCCGTCCAGAGATCCTATTTAAATTCATAGTACTTATTGGCAGTAATGTATTCTTCAGAGAGAATTAAACAAAATATATTCATATTCCCAAGTTTTACAACCAGGGCCGGCTAGCCATGTTCCCGCCCCGCGCGAAAAATACACGAAGCAAGCGCTGACATATCGGGTAATTACGGAGTTATCCGTCCAGAGATGTTATTTAAATTCATAGTACTGACTAACAGTAATGTACTCTTCAAGATGAATACAACAAAAGTTATTTATATTCCCAAGTTTGAAAACCAGGGCCGGATATCCACGTCACCGCCCAGCGCGAATAATACGCGAGGCAAGCGCTGACATTCCGGCTTATTACGGAGTTATCCGTCCAGAGATGTTATTTAAATTCATAGTACGTACTAAAAGTAAAGTAATCTTCAAGAAGAACTAAACAAAATATATTCATATTCCCAAGTTTTACAACCAGGGCTGGCTAACCATGTTCCCACCCCGCGCGAAAAATACACGAAGCAAGCGCTGACATATCGGGTAATTACGGAGTTATCCGTCCAGAGATGTTATTTAAATTCATAGTACAGACTAACAGTAATGTACTCTTCAAGATGCATACAACAAAAGTTATTCATATTCCCAAGTTTGAAAACCAGGGCCGGCTAACCACGTCACCGCCCAGCGCGAATAATACGCGAGGCAAGCGCTTACATTCCGGCTTATTACGGAGTTATCCGTCCAGAGATGTTATTTAAACTCATAGTACGTACTAAAAGTAAAATAATCTTCAAGAAGAACTAAACAAAATATATTCATATTCCCAAGTTTGAAAACCAGGGCCGACTAACCACGTCACCGCCCAGCGCGAATAATACGCGAGGAAAGCGCTGACATTCCGGCTTATTACGGAGCTATCCGTCCAGAAATGTTATTTAAATTCATAGTACGTACTAACAGTAAAGTAATCTTCAAGAAGAATTAAACAAAATATATTCATATTCCCAAGTTTTACAACCAGGGCCGGCTAACCATGTTCCCGCCCCGCGCGAGAAACACACGAAGCAAGCGCTGACATATCGGGTAATTACGAAGTTATCCGTCCGAAGATGTTATTTAAATTCATAGTACTTACTCATAGTAATGTACTCTTCAAGATGAATTAAACAAAAGTTATTCATATTCCCAACTTTGTGGCCCAGGGCCGGCTAACCATGTTCCCGCCCCGCGCGAGAAATACGCGAATCAAGCACTGACATATCGGGTAATTACGGAATTATCCGTCCAGAGATTTTATTTAAATTCATAGTACTTACTGGTAGTAATCTACTCTTCAAGATGAATTAAACAAAATTTATTCATATTCCCAAGTTTGACACTCAGGGCCGCCTAAGATGATGATAAGCGGTGACAAGGAACAGCCACGGAACTACAGAGCGGTATCTCTCACACCTATCTCTACGGTTTGGACGACGACGTAATTTCGTCGTTAGACACCACTTTGATCATAGAGTTGACATCTGTTTCTTCCTGGAAACAATTCAAATATGACAACGGTTTTTCTAAACTACGTTTAAAATATCAGTTGAAAATATAAGCATGAGGGTGACATAGGGGAATCCTTAAGCTCCTTTCCGCATATCTATTCTTTCCACTGCGTCTTAAGAACCACCGTACCCTTGTTACACCCTCACTACGGGGATCAAACTAATTAGCGAAAGCAGGGTCAAGGTGACGAATACATGGTGGGGGGAGAGGATTCAGAACGTCAACTTGCGAGTCAGGAGATCTAACGCCGTGGGGTTCCAACGCCGAGGAGAGAGGGTTTACTGGTATTAGGGAGACGGTTAAAGAAGAGACATGACGTCAGTGGTGTTGGGGGGTGGGGTGAAAGTAAGAGTTTAAACAATAACATTGTGTAAGCATCTTTTGTGACGTAATGAATACATTCTTGTTTCACGGAACAAGAGAAAAGAAGAAATGTAATGTTGATGGAATACGTTTGGAATGTTAATATTCTCGCGAAAGATTATCCTCCTGCTCGCCGGGCCTTTCCTATACGAGCGGCCGCTGTAGGCCGGAACGTTAAATTGACTCGATAGTCCTTAATTTTAAAAATACACTACACTAATACATGCCCTGCAGGCCACCTTGGGTGAAAGAAAGGGGGTTAAGGTTTTACCGACAAGCACTACATCTACATCTACATCTACAAAATACCCTGCAAGCCACCTCAGGGGTGTGTGGCAGGGGGTGAGTAATCACCAACATGCATTACACTATACCCTAAAGATAGTGAAACTACGACTAATTATGCATTAGCATAAATCGCTAATGCTTGTCACGAGAGGATGCCTCACAAGCATGCAACACTACACTACAGATGTCATCAAATGGAGAGTGACCGTCAATATACATGCATTCTACAACTACACAGATGAACAGGGACTCAAGACCCATGAAAAAAAACATGCTAGGAGTGCTGTTAGTATGTACTAGGTAACAGATAAGGATTCAAGTATTAGGACTACTAATACTACTAAGAGCTACACTACCTAACGACAAACCTAGATAAATGTCTCATGGCAGCTATTATGGTCCCTTATCGTTCGTGGGAAAAATCACATCTTAAATCTATCCGTTCTGCAGTCTAGTTCCCTAATTTTACTCTCATGATCTGATCTACCGTAGTATGTCGGATTTCGTAAAATATTATCAACGTCGTCAGAGAATAGACCGGTTTGGAACTTACATAATAGATTTAGTCTAAATTTTAATCGACGGTCTGAAAGCTTTTCCCATCCCAGTTGCTGCAATAGGTCAGTAACACTAACGAGATTATCATAACGGCCTTTAACATATCTTGCCGATCTTCGCTGCACGCGTTCTAACTCAGTTTCCAAGCCTATCTCATAAGGATCCCAAATACTGGCGGCATATTCTAAGTGGGGTCTAACGAGGGAGAAGTAGCTGATTTCTATAACTTTATCGTCGCACTTGCCAAGTACTCTTTTAACAAATCCCAATTTTGGATTAGCTTGACCGGTAATCTTCTAATTGGATTCTTCCTCCAGCCCTCGGACGGTAAGGACGTGTTTTCGAGCGCTCCCTAATCCGGTGCCTCGATACCTGCCTGCACCTGCTGTCTGCCTACCTGCTCTCTGGCCACCCGCTGCCTGGTGCCTGAAGCTGCAACCTTAGTGTAGTGACATATATATGATTCGTAGTCTTCTATACCTTCTAACTAGATATTTACAAGTTAGTCGTTTAGTATATATTATTAGTGGTGTCTTCACTAGTATTAGTAGCAGATATTTACAAGTTAGTCGTTCATTATATATTATTAGTGGTGTCTTCACTAGTGTTAGTAGTTAAAGAGTGAGTGGTGTTTGAGTGAGTGAGTGTCCTTTCACGGCCGTACTATCCCGGTCCTTGCCTCGTGTTCGTCAGCCGAAGGTGCCTGCAGGAAGTGATAAGTAGATTCTTAATTCTACGCTAATATCCCATTGCCATATTATTTGCATCTATTTAATATATCATTATTTTCACGCTTCATTTATCCTATATTTAGTGGTTTTTATTGTTCTTTTTTGGTTCTTTGTTGTACTTTATTGTTAGTATTTTTTTACATATCGTTAGTCTACAAACCTGGTGTTCCGGTATTAAAAGAACCTCTAATTAATTCAAGTTAGCCTAATTCTTAGCGGCAGACTAGTTATATATATTTTATTAAATATTCCATTGTTATAATCTTAGTGCATTTTTAGTTCTAAGTACTGTTTATCGCTATTTAATATTTTAATATAGTTATTTTTTGTCATATGTAGATAGTTTACACTCCATTTTCACCTTTTGATTTTTATATAGATTAAATTAATTATATCCATTTAGGTTAGACCACTAATATCTAGTAAAATCTAACATATATAGACTGTTAAAATATCGATAGATTTTCTAGCGTTAATCTACTTCAATATATTTTATTTAGGTTGAATCGTACCTAGTTCGAAGAAAGGGTAGTTTTTTCTCTCCAAGTTACTAATCAACTCGTAACTTATTATTTTATCAACACAGTCTTAGGTCTACCATCTGACTACTAATCACTCGTGTAAAACTAGCGTTAGTAGAGCCTTGTGAATTTAAAAACTTGTTAAACTCTAGTCCGCCCCACACGCAAAGTATAAACAGGCTTCTATTGTTCACCCCTTACACCTGTGCATAGAACCCCTCCACAGCTCACTTGCGTCATCTGTCCTCCAACTCCCCCCCCCCCCCCCAACCAACAACACTCTAGGAGTGAAGTCAGTTACCACCCGCTGTCAGCCCATTAGCCCATCCCCTTAAGGGAATAAAGTCGTAAAGCCTTCTGCACTCGTGAAAGGGTTTTTGAGAATAGAATGACTCCCATTAGGACTGCTCTTAACCTCTTCAGGGGCTCACCCGATCGCGAGTCCTTGGTGGCCCGGATCGCTGGGCTTGAGAAGACGGTGGACGAGCTCCGTGCTCTGGTGGAGCGGCTGGTGGAAGGTCCTGGAAGGTCACGGAGGAATGAGGAGGGCCCTAAGCGCTCCAAACGCGTCAAGGCCAGGGGAAGCCCAGGCTCTGTCGCGGGATGGAGAGTGGAGGACCTTTCTCGGACTTCCGTGCCTCCGGTGTCGTCTCCCTCCGTTGCTTCGGGGACATGGAAAGTGGTCTCGAGGCGTAGCCACGGGGTCACCCTCCGAAAACGAGGATTGGCAGGGGCGGAGGCTGAGTCAATCCCCGTCAGCAATAGGTTCGATGTGCTGGCGGAGGCTGAGCCATCGGAGCTAGAGCTGGGAGGTGGGTCGCCGAGTGGGAGTGGAGAGGGAAGGGAGGGAATTTTAGTGATAGGTAGCTCCAATGTCCGGCGTATAGTGTCCCCGATGCGTGGAAAGGCCCGACGGGAAGGAGGAGAACCACGGGTCACCTCCTTGTGTATACCGGGAGGAAAGGTGCCACAGGTGACGAAGGCGATGAAGTCGGCGGTCAGGGGCGCGAACTGCTCCAAGTTGCATGTGGTTGCCCATGTTGGGACCAATGATGCCGTGTTTATGGGATCCGAGGGGATTTTAGGCTCTGTGAGAGACCTATGCTCCGAGTTCCGTCGTATTCGCGGAGAATCTGGTACCAACTTGAGGCTTACCATATGCAGCTTGGTACCTAGGACGGATCGGGGTTCGATGGTTTGGAGCCGAGTGGAAGGCATAAACCAGAGACTCAGTGAAGTCTGTGGGAGCGAGGGAGCGGAGTTCTTGGACCTCAGGCCGGTGCTGGATTCGTGTCGGGTGCCTATAAATCGCTCGGGTGTCCACTATACATACGAGGCATCGCAGGAGGTAGCGCGCAGGATACTTGAGCACACTCGTCGAGTTTAACATAGACGGTAGGCTACAGGGCAGGTCAATTAGTGGGGTCAATAATTATGTGTTGCCAGTTAGTAATTTAGCTAAGAATACTCTGAATATATGGTCCAAGAATAGCTTAATTGAAGACAGCAATCTTGAAATTACCCCGAATCGCATAAACAATAATCATGAAGCATTAGTCGTTGCAGTAGTTAACTGCCGTAGTTTAAGAAATAAGATTCCAGAATTTCACCACCTTATTCATAGCACGGAGTGTAACGTCATTATTGGCACAGAAAGTTGGCTGACGGACGATATTTCTGATAGTGAAATTTTTCCTAAATCATTCAATGTTTACAGAAAAGATAGGTCCAACCGAACCGGAGGCGGAGTATTTATAGCTGTAAAGAAAACCATAGTCAGCCGAGCGGAAACCGTCCCAGATACCAGCATAGAATCTGTATGGTGCTCTATTAGATGCCCTAAATCAAAAACAATATTCGTGTGCGCATACTACAGGCCACCTAACACCGACGTCACCTCAATTTTAGAACTCGAAGCACAAATAAAGAACATCACATCCAGGAACACCGAAAGAAATTTAATCATAGGTGGAGATTTCAATACGCCCTCTATAGATTGGAGGACCTACACTTACATATCAGGAGGAAGAGACAAAGATATATGCGAGTCCCTGCTGCACACGTTCTCATCCAATGCCCTACATCAGATAGCTACGACGCCTAACAGAGGGGACAACATTCTTGATTTATTGGCAACAAATATACCGCAACAAGTAATTAAGGTAAACACTGTTGAGGGCATTAGTGACCATAGAGTAGTTACCGCAAAGTTCTCCTTGAGTTTCATTAAAAGTTTTAAACAAAGAAGAAAATTCTACATTTTTAAAAAAGCCGATTTCAATGCGTTTAAGAGTCATCTAAAAAAAACTCTTCCCGAATTCCAGGAATCAAGCTTAAAGTTAGACACGGAGGGTAGTTGGAAAGCTTTTCTTTCGATTGTACATTCAGGGATAAAAAAATACATTCCAAGTAAAGTAAAAAAAGAGGGCAGCGAACCAAGATGGTACAATGCAGAAGTGAGAAAATCGTTAAGACGTCAGAGAGTATGCCACGCCAAGATGAAGAAACTCCGTAGAGATTTGTCCACTAGTGATCAAAATTTAATATTTGAAAAATACAAACTGTCTAAAGCCACTACAAAGGAAGCCTTTCGGAATGCATTCATGGATTTTAAAAGAAAAACATTAGGAGAACAATTACAGGACAACCCAAAGGCATTTTGGTCATACGTAAGGGAAGTTCAAGGCAATAGATCAACAGTTATGTCACTACGAAACGAAAATGGCGAATTATTAACAAGCAGCTCGGACAAAGCCAACTTATTAAATTCTTACTTTCAAAGTGTGTTCACCAAGTCAACGCAGAGTACATCCGTAAAGTTAAATGATCACTTCCAGCAAAAGATGCCGCCTATCGACATCTGCACTCACGGAATAGAAAACTTGCTAAAATCTATAAGTCCAAATAAATCCCCAGGTCCTGAAGAAATTCCTGCCCGCGTGTATAGAGAATTAGCTTGTGAAATAGCACCCTACTTGCAGAATATATTTAGTAAATCCATCAACGAACACGAAGTACCCATGGACTGGAAAATTGCAAATGTCACTCCCATATTCAAAAGCGGTGATAAGGAACAGCCATCGAACTACAGACCGATATCTCTCACATCTATCTCTTGCAAAGTCCTTGAACATATAATTGTTAGTTCAGTTATGAGACACCTCGATATAGAAAACTTGTTAACAAAAACACAACACGGATTCAGAAAGGGAAGATCTTGCGAAACTCAATTAGCACTTTTTGCTCACGATATTTTAGTCTCGGGTGAACATAACGCTCCAGTTGATGCAATTTTTCTTGACTTTAAAAAGGCATTTGATAAAGTTTCCCACATTAAGCTACTCATTAAATTAAAATCCTACGGTTTAGACGACGACGTAGTTTCCTGGATTAGAGAATTCTTAAGTAATCGCGTGCAAAGGGTTGTATTAGATGGCGCTATCTCTAGTGAAGTAAAAGTCACATCGGGTGTCCCACAGGGAAGTGTCATAGGCCCGCTTCTGTTCCTTTTGTACATAAACGACATCGGTGACAAAGTTGACAGTAAGCTTAGATTATTTGCTGACGACGCAGTGATGTATAGAGAAATTCGTAGCTTTAATGACAAGGAAGCGCTAACTAAGGACCTCGAGGCAATACAAGAGTGGTGCGATGCGTGGCAGCTAGAATTAAACCTGAAAAAATGCGTTGTTGTAAATTTTTGGAAACGGAAAAACGCTCCTTGTAACAGCTATTGCATTAACAACATAAAACTAGACACCGTAGAATCGGTTAAGTACCTCGGAGTTAAACTGACTAATGATCTATCGTGGAGTAAACATATTCGAGAAATTACCGGTCAAGCTAATCGTAAATTGGGATTTGTTAAAAGAGTACTTGGCAAGTGCGACGATAAAGTTAGGGAAATCAGCTACTTCTCCCTCGTTAGACCCCACTTAGAATATGCCGCCAGTATTTGGGATCCTTATGAGATAGGCTTGGAAACTGAGTTAGAACGCGTGCAGCGAAGATCGGCAAGATATGTTAAAGGCCGTTATGATAATCTCGTTAGTGTTACTGACCTTTTGCAGCAACTGGGATGGGAAAAGCTTTCAGACCGTCGATTAAAATTTAGACTAAATCTATTATGTAAGTTCCAAACCGGTCTATTCTCTGACGACGTTGACAATATTTTACGAAATCCGACATACTACGGTAGATCAGATCATGAGAGTAAAATTAGGGAACTAGACTGCAGAACGGATAGATTTAAGATGTCATTTTTCCCACGAACGATAAGGGACCATAATAGCTGCCATGAGACTTTTATCTAGGTTTGTCGTTAGGTAGTGTAGCTCTTAGTAGTGGTAGTACTCCTAATACTTGAATCCTTTTCTGTTACCTAGTACATACTAACAGCACGCCTAGCATGTTTTCTACATGGGTCTTGAGTCCCTGTCCATCTGTGTAGTTGTAGAATGCATGTATATTGAGGTCACTCTCCATTTTGATGACATCTGTAGTGTAGTGTTGCATGCTTGTGAGGCTTCGCCTCATGACAAGCATTAGCGATTTATGCTAATGCATAATTAGTCGTAGTTACACTAACTTTAGGGTATAGTGTAATGCATGTTGGTGAATACTCACCCCCTGCCACACACCCCTGAGGTGGCTTGCAGGGTATTTTGTAGATGTAGATGTAGATGTAATTTCTCGAATATGTTTACTCCACGATAGATCATTAGTCAGTCAGTCTAACTCCGAGGTACTTAACCGATTCTACGGTGTCTAGTTTTATGTTGTTTATGCAATATCCGTTTCCAAAAATTAACAACAACGCATTTTTTCAGGTTTAATTCTAGCTGCCACGCATCGCACCACTCTTGTATTGCTTCGAGGTCCTTAGTTAGCGCTTCCTTGACATTAAAGCTACGAATTTCTCTATACACCACTGCGTCGTCAGCAAATAATCTAAGCTTACTGTCAACTTTGTTACCGATGTCGTTTATGTACAAAAGGAACAGAAGCGGGCCTATGACACTTCCCTGTGGGACACCCGATGTGACTTTTACTTCATTAGAGTTAGCGCCATCTAATACAACCCTTTGCACGCGATTACTTAAGAATTCTCTAATCCAGGAAATAACGTCGTCGTCTAAACCGTAGGATTTTAATTTCATGAGTAGCTTACTGTGGGAAACTTTATCAAATGCCTTTTTTAAAGTCAAGAAAAATTGCATCAAATGGAGCGTTATGTTCACCCGAGACTAAAATATCGTGAGCAAAAAGTGCTAATTGAGTTTCGCAAGATCTTCCCTTTCTGAATCCGTGTTGTGTTTTTGTTAACAAGTTTTCTATATCGAGGTGTCTCATAACTGAACTAACAATTATATGTTCAAGGACTTTGCAAGAGATAGATGTGAGAGATATCGGTCTGTAGTTCAATGGCTGTTCCTTATCATCGCTTTTGAATATGGGAGTGACATTTGCAATTTTCCAGTCCATGGGTACTTTGTGTTCGTTAATGGATTTACTAAATATATTCTGCAAGTTGGTTGCTATTTCACAAGCTAATTCTCTATACACGCGGGCAGGAATTTCTTCAGGACCTGGGGATTTATTTGGACCTAAAGATTTTAGCAAGTTTTCTATTCCTTGAGTGCAAATATCGATAGGCGGCATCTTTTGCTGGAAGTTATCATTTAACTTTACGGATGTAATTTGCGATGACTTGGTGAAAACACTTTGAAAGTAAGAATTCAATAAGTTGTCCTTGTCCGAGCTGCTTGTTAATAATTCGCCATTTTCGTTTCGTAGTGGAATAACTGTTGATCTATTGCCTTGAACTTCCCTTACGTATGAACAAAATGCCTTTGGGTAGTCCTGTAACTGTTCTACTAATGTTTTTCTTTTAAAATCCATGAATTCATTCCGAAAGGCTTCCTTTGTAGTGGCTCTAGACAATTTGCATTTTTCAAATATTAAACGTTGATCACTAGTGGACAAATCTCTACGGAGTTTTTTCATCTTGACGTGGCATACTCTTTGACGTCTTAACGATTTCTTAACGAGGAAGGGGGTTACTTGAAATTGATTGGTTAATTGGGGGTTAAATTTTAATTGCTCGTCCTTTCCGTGGCACTTTCTCTCCGTGTAGGCATACATCCGTGTATGGGCAAGGATGTATATCTTGGTTTCTCATATGCCTAGAGGGGATCTCTTTTCCGTTAGGGTCACTCCCTTTGGAAAAAAAAACGCGTCTAACTGGTAACCTCTGAGGTTTTGGGGAATAACCAGAGAAGAGGAGGCAAGACGTTAACACTCAATGAAGGAATCAAGTCATTCACCATCCATCAGTCATCTATAAAGCTATATGTTTTAACGTGCGGTCCCTTATTGCAACACCGCTTAAAATATTAAATATCTCACTTGAACATTTCATCCTGCGCATTGGAAAATATTCCGCAATGCCGCTCTGACAGGAGGGAAGTATAAACGCAAGGATACAAAGGCAAGCCGGCCCTGGTTGTCAAACTTGGGAATATGAATAACTTATGTTTAATTCATCTTGAAGAGTACATTACTGTTAGTACGTACTATGAATTTAAATCGGATCTCTGGAAGGATAACTCCGTAATTACCCGATATGTCAGCGCTTGCTTCGCGTATTTCTCGCGCGGGGCGGTAACGTGGTTTGCTGGCCCTGGTTGTCAAACTTGGGAATATGAATAACTTTTGTGTAGTTCATCTTAAAGAGTACATTACTGCCAGTAAGTACTATGAATTATAATAAGATCTCTGGACGGATAACTCCGTAATAAGCAAGTATGTCAGCGCTTGCTTCGCGTATTTATCGCGCGGGGCGGGAACATGGTTAGCCGGCCCTGGGTGTCAAACTTGGGAATATGAATAACTTTTCTTTAATCATACAATAAGAGTACAATCCTGCCAGTAAGTACTATGAATTTAAATAGGATCTCTAGACGAATAACTCCGTAATAAGCCGGTATGTCAGCGCTTTCTTCGCGTATTTCTCGCGCCGGGCGGGAACATGGTTAGCCGGCCCTGGGCCACAAAATTGAGAATATGAATACATTTTGTTTAATTTATCTTGAAGAGTAGATTACTGTCAGTAAGTTTTATGAATTTAAATAACATCTCTGAGCGGATAACTCGGTAATTACCCGATATGTCAGTGCTTGCTTCGCGTATTTCTCGCGCGGGGCGGGATGATGGTTAACCGGCCCTGGGCCAAACAGTTGGTAATATGAATAAATTTTGTTTAATACATCTTGAAGAGTACATTACTGATAGTACGTACTATGACTTAAAATAGGATCTCTGGACGGATAACTCCATAATTACTCGATATGTCAGCGCTTGCTTCGCGTATTATTCGCGCTGGGCGGTGACGTGGTTAGCCGGCCCTCGGTGTCAAACTTGGGATAACTCCGTACGCAGTCGGAAGGTGACCCCTTGTCTCGTGAGGTGCTTGGCCGGTAACGAGCTTACCTGGCCCTCGGTGAATAATATGGCATAACTCCGTAAGCAGTCGCCTGCGATAGCTTCGCGCATTATTCGCGCCGGGCATTGACGTGGTTAGCCGGCCCTGGTTGTCAAACTTGGGATTATGTATATATTTTGTTTATTTCAACTTGAAGAATACATTACTGTCAGTAAGTACTATGAATTTAAATAGGATCTCTGGACGGATAACTTAGTAATTACCCGATATGTCAGTGCTTGCTTCGCGTGTTTCTGGCGCGGGGTGGGAACATGGTTAGCCGGCCCTGGGTGTCAAACTTGGGAATATGAATAACTTTTGTTTAATCATTCCAAAAAAGTACATTAATGTTAGTATGTACTATGAATTTAAATAGGATCTCTGGACGGATAACTCCGTAATAAGCCAATATATGGACGTATGCCTCGTGCGAGGCTAGTGGGTTGCGTGGTTAGCCGGCCCTGGACCAAAAAGTTGGTAATATGAATAACTTTTGTTTATTACATCTTGAAGAGTACATTACTGTTAGTACGTACTATGACATAAAATAGGATCTCTGGAAGGATAACTCCATAATTACCCGATATGTCAGCGCTTGCTTCCCGTATTATTCGCGCTGGGCGGTGACGGGGTTAGCCGGCCCTCGGTGTCAAACTTGGGATAACTCCGTATGCAGTCGGAAGGTGACCCCTTGTCTCGTGAGGTGCTTGGCCGGTAACGAGCTTAGCTGGCCCTCGGTGAATAATATGGCATAACTCCGTAAGCAGTCGCCTACGCTAGCTTCGCGAATTATTCGCGCCGGGCATTGACGTGGTTAGCCGGCCCTGGTTGTCAAACTTGGGAATATGTATATATTTTGTTTATCCCATCTTGAAGAATATATTACTGTCAGTAAGTACTATGAATTTAAATAGGATCTCTAGACGGATAACTCCGTAATTAGCCGGAGTGTCAGCGCTTGCTTCGCGTATTTCTCGCGCCGGGAGGGAACATGGTTAGCCGGCCCTGGGCCACAAAGTTGGGAATATGAATACATTTTGTTTAATTCATCTTGAAGAGTAGATTACTGTCAGTAAGTACTATGAATTTAAATAAGATCTCTGGAAGGATAACTTAGTAATTACCCGATATGTCAGTGCTTGCTTCGCGTGTTTCTGGCGCGGGGTGGGAACATGGTTAGCCGGCCCTGGGTGTCAAACTTGGGAATATGAATAACTTTTGTTTAATCACTCCAAAAAAGTACATTACTGCCAGTAAGTACTATGAATTTAAATAAGATCTCTGGACGGATAACTCCGTAATAAGCCGATGTATGCCTTGTGCGAGGCTGGTAGGTTACGTGGTTAGCCGGCCCTGGGCCGCAAAGTTGGGAATATGACTACATTTTGTTTAATTTATCTTAAAGATTTAAATACTGTTAGTACGTAGTATGACTTTAAATAGGATCTTCGTACGGATAACATCGTAATAAGCAAGTATGTCAGCGCTTGCTTCGCGTATTTCTCGCGCGGGGCGGGAACATGGTTAGCCGTGCCTGGGTGTCAAACTTGGGAATCTGAATAACTTTTGTTTATCCTATCTTTAAGTGTATATTACTGCCAGTAAGTACTATGAATTTAAATAGGATCTCTGTACGGATAACTCCGTAATAAGCAAGTATGTCAGCGCTTGCTTCGCGTATTTCTCGCGCGGGGCGGAAACATGGTTATCCGGCCCTGGTTGTCAAACTTGGGAATATGAATTACTTTTGTTTAATCATACCATAAGAGTATAATTCTGCCAGTAAGTACTATGAATTTAAATAGGATCTCTAGACGGATAACTCCGTAATAAGCCGGTATGTCACCGCTTGCGTCACGTATTTCTCGCGCGGGGCGGGAACATGGTTAGCCGGCCCTGATTGTCAAAGTTGGGAATATGAATATACTTAGTTTAATTTATCTTGAGGAGTACATTACCGCCAGTAAGTGCTATGAATTTAAATAAGATCTCTGGACGGATAACTCCGTAATAAGCCGATATATGGGCGCTTTTTTCGTGTGAGGCTGTGGGGGTTACGTGGTTAGCCGGCCCTGGGCCACGAAGTTGGGAATATGAATATACTTTGTTTAATTCAACTTAAAGAGTACCGTACTGCCAGCACGTGTAATAAATTTAAATAGGATCTCTGGACGGATAACGCCGTAATACGCCGATATATGGGCGCTTGCCGCCTGTGACGCCGGGGGGGTTATGGGGTTAGTCGGCCCTGTGTGTGAAACCTGTTCATAAGAATAACTTATCTTTAATCCATTAAGTACAGTACTCTCCTGTAACCATCTACTATTATTTTCTCTACCATTCATGGACCTTTACACTCACTACATGTGCGCTTTCCTTGCGCCATACGTTGTTTCAACATCTCACTGGGGAACGATGTTGGCAGCACTGCCGTTTTCGACTTTGGGGTGCGGAGCGCCTGGGCTGAAATCACGTCGCCAAAAAATCATGATATTTCTAATGATAAATAGTTCACCAAATACAGTTTCTAAGCATCCTTGTAAAGGAGAGTGATAGTTATTTGTACTAATTTAGCGTTCAAACTTGAAATGATTCATTTAATTGATAGATAGAGAAATATACTTTGCAAAAACTAAATATATTGATGTTTTTGCCTAATTTGACTCATTTTGTGGATAAAGTTATGGGAGGATTTATTGGCACTCAATTTACATTTTATTTCATTATTTCTCGATTTAAATCATGTTCAGTTCCATTTATGTTCGGCAGCGAGGAATTCGTTTTGAATTCGTGTCTGCTCGAAGAGTGGAGATTAGTCACAAGCCTGCTACTTATATTTAAATGCGTACCTAGTTGATTAACAGCCAAGAAAATAAATAACGTTAGCAGACCTGGAAAGAGCTTTGTACTGTAGCAGCCGGTTTTCTTGTCATGAAACTACCTTCCTTCATCCTAAACGTGGTGATAGGGAACAGCCATCGAACCACCGTCCGATATCGCTCACATCTATCTCTTGCAGAGTAATTGAACATATAAGTGTAAATAATTGTAAAAATGAATAATTATGACGATAAACTTAGGGAAATATGTTACCTCTTAACAGGCTGCAGAACGGATGGATTTATGATGTCATGTTCCCGCGAACGAAATGAGACCATAACAGCTGCCAATAAGATATTTAACTAGGTTCATCGATAGGTCATGTAGCTGTAGGTAGTTGTAGTACTCCCTAATACTTGTATCCTTATCTGCTACCATGCACTTAAACCCGCCGCGCATGTTTTCAACGCAATTTCTGAATGTGTCCGTTTATGTAGGTCCCTCATTCAAAGTTACTCGTTAAGTTGGAAGCATACGGAATACACCACGACGTCATATGTTGGATAAAAGAGTTCATAGCCGACCGCGAACAGAGGGTAGTTCTAGATGGCGTTAGCTCAGATGTAGTGAAAGTTACATCAGGTGTACCTCAGGGAAGTGTCATCGGTCCCTTGTTGTTCCTTTTGTACATTAATGACATCACTACCGTTGTTACTAGTAAAATTCTCCTCTTCGCAGATGACGCAGTGTTGTACAGGGATCTAGACAATGAGTCGGACAAGATTGCGCTACAAAAAGACCTAGACGCTATAAATGAATGGTGCAATACTTGGCAGTTAGAACTGAATTTTAAAAAGTGCGTTGTTATGAATTTTTGGAAAAAGAATAACTCGGTCAACGATACGTACACAATTCATCAAACAGACTTATCAAATGTAGAGTCAGTTAAATACTTAGGCGTGACCCTTACTCAGGACCTGTCTTGGGGGAAACACGTTCGGGAAATATGCGGACAGGCTAGTCGAAAATTGGGATTTATAAAGAGAATATTAGGAAAATGCGACGAGAAAGTTAAAGAGCGATGTTATTTTTCACTCGTGAGACCTCACTTGGAGTACGCCGCTAGCATATGGGACCCTTACGATGTAGGACTAATCTCTGAAATAGATAGAATACAAGGGAGAGCAGCAAGATTTGTGAAAGGTTGTTACGATAAACTTAGCAGTGTTACCGAATTGTTGAAGGAATTAGGGTGGGAATCTTTAACTGATCGAAGGGAGAAATACAGGTTAAATCTTCTGCGCAAACTCGGAGCAGACAGTTTTTTGCCGGACGTTCAACACATACTGCTAGAGCCAACGTACTACGGTAGAAGCGATCACAGGAATAAAATAAAGGAAATTGACTGCCGAACCGATAGATTCAAAATTTCATTTTTCCCACGTACAATAAGGGATCATAATAGTTGCGATAAATCAATCACTTGAAACTCTCACCCTCAATAGGTAGAGTAGAATTTTCACCTGTGCTTCATAACACCACATAATTACTAACTCTTCACACCGGTCGATTAGCCCGGCATTATTTTATTTTGTTCTTTGCATGAGGTAGCATCTCGTAGTATTCATAAATTAACAGTATCAGTAATATTAACCACTAGATGTGTCTATAGCATGTTTCTGCATGTTTGTATGTTCTTTTACGTATCACTCTCCCAGTTTCCGGTTGGACTGCGCACTGTTCTCCTGTCTGCTTTTGGCCTGCGCCTAGAGCCAGGGGGAGCGTGCGAGGTTCGGATTTGTTCTGGGATGAGTGCTGCATGCCTGGTGTGGAATCACCCCGTGCCACACACCCCAGTGGTGGCTTGCACGGTACATCGTAGATGTAGATGTAGTAGAAAAATACATAAATAATAACGGTCCCTCTACCATACATCTACATCTACAATGTACCGTGCAAGCCACCAGTAGGGTGTGTGGCACGGGGTGACTCCACACCAGGCATGCAGCACTCGTCCCAGTACAAATCAGATCCTCGCACGCTCACCCTGGCGCTAGGCGCAGGCCAAAAGCAGTCAGGAGAACAGTGCGCAGTCCAACCGAAACTGGGAGAGTGATACGTAAAATACCATTAAAACATGTAGAGAAATGCTATAGACACATCTAGTGGTTAATATTACTGAAATTGCTAATTTATGAATACTACGAGATGCCACTTCATGCAAAGAACAAAATTAAATAATACCATACTAATCGACCGGTGGGAAGAGTTAGTAACCATGTGGTGTTATTAAGCACAAGTGAAAATTCTACTCTACCTATTGAGGGTGGGAGTTTCATGTGATTGATCTATCGCAAGGTAGCATATCTGTAGTGAAGTGCATGCTTGTGAGCCTTGAGACTTCGCCTCGTGACATGCATTACGCATCAATATTCGTAGTTACCATAACTTTAGGTTTTAGTGGAATGCATGTTGGTGACTACTCGCCTGCCATACACCCTTGAAGGGGCTTTCAGGATACTTTGTAGATGTAGATATTTTGTACATTTGATAAATTATTATTTTGGGGATTAGACAACGACGTAAGTTTTTGGATCAGGAAATTCTGATGCGATCGTGGACAAAGTGTTGATTTACCAATAAAAATGGGCGACAGGTAATGTTGGAATCATTCCCTCGATAACAACTCGGTAAACACAGCGTTAAATATCATTAATCGACGTCAATAACACCACAAACAAAACTAAACTCAATAGACGTACGTACAAACAATGAGGAAAGCGTCAGAAAATACCCTAGACGTATTCAAACTTCGCGAAACCACCTCCAATTCACTGCGACGTTGCCATTTTTCAACCAAAATCATTAACATGTTTACGAAAATCTATAAAACGGTTATTTTTCATCGTAGAACAACGATTAAAAGACGTGCGTATTTGCACGATTATCAGAAGTACGCTGAAAAATAGCATTTGTTACAATATGGCGTAGTTGTTAAAGTTTAAATTATACTGGGTAGGGTCAGTTTTTGTTGCGGTAGCCCCCCCACTGCGTGGGTCGGGGAGAGAGGCCAGCGTTGGGCCGAGTGCTCGGGAAAGGGTTTCGTATTTAGACCCTTCGCGAGGTGCACCACACCCAACTAGCGTATACCTGGGACATGGTCCCAGAAGATTACCACTAACCCATATCAGTTCTGTATTTAGTTGTGTTCAGTATTTATTAGAATCTTACTTTATCTCTTGGATGTGTTATTCTGAGAACTCACTGACCATAAGTAACGTTGGGTATGTTTGGGCAATTGGTTAATTTCTAGGAAAAGTAGAAAGTTTGAAATAAAACTAATTAGACAATTCTCAACGAATATCGCCTTGGGGTCACAAAGGATAATTAACGGAGCATTGCACTAGAAGAGATTATAATGCACTAACGTGTACCTACGTGAATTTGTAACAGTTGCTTTAAAAAACAAGGTGAATGTTTTCCGGACAATTCTCTTAATTACATAAAACACTTAAAAGAATGCAGTATTTAATTATTTTTATCAATTTTATTTTTCGCTTCGCTTTGCCCATTTCTACATCTACATCTACAAAATACCCTGCAAGCCACCTCAGGGGTGTGTGGCAGGGGGTGAGTATTCACCAACATGCAATACACTATACCATAAAGTTAGTGTAACTACTACCATTTATTGCGGTTTTAGCTCTAAATTCATCAATTTTTCTTCCTTTTCAACAAATAAATTTCCTTGTCTACCAGGGGTCTATCGCTATCGAATATATCTTATTCATAGCGATTTTATGGATGGCTATTAACTCCGGAAGCCTTGAAAGGCCATGTTCAGTGGCTAATTTGATAGTTGTACTCGAACGACTGCAGTTCCCCGTTCGCCTTTTCAATGACTATCAACAAGGCACAAGGTTAATCCTCTTCAGGGAGTGAATAAAACATGGAAAATCCATGACTTTCACATGGTCAGTTATATGTTGCAAGCTCACGACTGGGAAAACCGAAAAATTTATCTGTTTCATCAGAGGGCGTTAAACCAAAAATAATGTAAATCCCAAAGCACTTGAATGCATTTTTTCAACTATAATTGAATATACAAAAAACTCCTTGCCTTTCATTTATTTTGTGCATGTAAATTGGTGTGCTTTGTATATGTCTACCTATTTAGAAAGAAAAAGAGGTACTGAAACGCATGTCGGGCATTTTGAGGGAATGAGCAACTTTGGTACATGTTCATGAAAGCGAAAATGACGAAAAAGCAGGCGTATGCCTATCGGAGTGTCGCCACTGGACGGCCAGACACTATAGCAAGTGTGAGTAAAAATGTCCTACCAAACATAGACCCGACTCGGGAAGAACCGCGTAAATCATTTTTTTTTAATTCTGGTGGGAGTCCTGGGGCGAAGCCACCATTATGTGAGGGTCCAGAGGGCCTTGGTCCCCCTGGATAGCTGCTGTGTTGAGCAAAGCGAGACGTCAGCGGCTAGTACTCATCTGAAGGAAACTGGTCAAAACGAAGCTCAGGTTGTGAACGCGCTCTTGAATTGCACTGAGCTACACAACAATTTCGAATAGATTGGCATTTTATTGGTGAAAATGTTATACCACTGTCTGCCATCGCAAAATCCACAGTGAGATTAAGTAGCGAAAATACTACTCCTGATTCACTAATGGCTACTGCCAGCCGACAGAAAACTATTCTACATCTACATCTACAAAATACCCTGCAAACCACTTCAGGGGTGTGTGGCAGGGGGTGAGTAATCACCAACATAAATTACACTATATCCTAAAGTTAGTGTAACGACGACTAATTATGCATCAGCATAAATCGCTAATGCTTGTCATAAGGCGAAGCCTCACAAGCATGCACTACACTACACTACAGATGTCATCAAAATGGAGAGTGACCTCAATATACATGCATTCTACAACTACACAGATGGACAGGGACTCAAGACCCATGTAGAAAACATGCTAGGCGTGCTGTTAGTTTGTACTAGGTAACAGAAAAGGATTCAAGTATTAGGAGTACTACCACTACTAAAAGCTACACTACCTAACGACAAACCTAGATAAAAGTCTCATGGCAGCTATTATGGTCCCTTATCGTTCGTGAGAAAAATGACATCTTAAATCTATCCGTTCTGCAGTCTAGTTCCCTAATTTTATTCTCATGATCTGATCTACCGTAGTATGTCGGATTTCGTAAAATATTATCAACGCCGTCAGAGAATGGACCGGTTTGGAACTTACATAATAGATTTAGTCTAAATTTTAATCGACGGTCTGAAAGCTTTTCCCATCCCAGTTGCTGCAAAAGGTCAGTAACACTATCGAGATTATCATAACGGCCTTTAACATATCTTGCCGATCTTCGCTGCACTCGTTCTAACTCAGTATCCAAGCCTATCTCATAAGGATCCCAAATATTGACGGCATATTCTAAATGGGGTCTAACGAGGGAGAAGTAGCTGATTTCCCTAACTTTATCGTCGCACTTGCCAAGTACTCTTTTAACAAATCCCAATTTACGATTAGCTTGACCGGTAATTTCTCGAATATGTTTACTCCACGATAGATCATTAGTCAGTTTAACTCCGAGGTACTTAACTGATTCTACGGTGTCTAGTTTTATGTTGTTAATGCAATAGCTGTTACAAGGAGCGTTTTTCCGATTCCAAAAATTCACAACAACGCATTTTTTCAGGTTTAATTCTAGCTGCCACGCATCGCACCACTCTTGTATTGCCTCGAGGTCCTTAGTTAGCGCTTCCTTGTCATTAATGCTACGAATTTCTCTATACATCACTGCGTCGTCGGCAAATAATCTAAGCTTACTGTAAACTTTGTCACCGATGTCGTTTATGTACAAAAGGAACAGAAGCGGGCCTATGACACTTCCCTGGGGGACACCCGATGTGACTTTTACTTCATTAGAGATAGCGCCATCCAATACAACCCTTTACACGCGATTACTTAAGAATTCTCTAATCCAGGAAACTACGTCGTCGTCTTAACCGTAGGATTTTAATTTCATGAGTAGCTTAATGTGGGAAACTTTATCAAATGCCTTTTTAAAGTCAAGAAAAATTGCATCAACTGCAGCGTTATGTTCACCCGAGACTAAAATATCGTGAGCAAAAAGTGCTAATTGAGTTTCGCAAGATCTTCCCTTTCTGAATCCGTGTTGTGTTTTTGTTAACAAGTTTTCTATATCGAGGTGTCTCATAACTGAACTAACAATTGTATGTTCAAGGACTATGCAAGAGATAGATGTGAGAGATATCGGTCTGTAGTTCGATGGCTGTTCCTTATCACCGCTTTTGAATATGGGAGTGACATTTGCAATTTTCCAGTCCATGGGTACTTTGTGTTCGTTGATGGATTTACTAAATATATTCTGCAAGTATGGTGCTATTTCACAAGCTAATTCTCTATACACGCGGGCAGGAATTTCTTCAGGACCTGGGGATTTATTTGGACTTATAGATTTTAGCAAGTTTTCTATTCCGTGAGTGCAGATGTCGATAGGCGGCATCTTTTGCTGGAAGTGATCATTTAACTTTACGGATGTACTCTGCGTTGACTTGGTGAACACACTTTGAAAATAAGAATTTAATAAGTTGGCCTTGTCCGAACTGCTTGTTAATAATTCGCCATTTTCGTTTCGTAGTGGAATAACTGTTGATCTATTGCCTTGAACTTCCCTTACGTATGACCAAAATGCCTTTGGGTTGTCCTGTAATTGTTCTCCTAATGTTTTTCTTTTGAAATCCATGAATGCATTCCGAAAGGCTTCCTTTGTAGTGGCTTTTGATAATTTGTATTTTTCAAATATTAAATTTTGATCACTAGTGGACAAATCTCTACGAAGTTTTTTCATCTTGGCGTGGCATACTCTCTGACGTCTTAACGATTTTCTCACTTTTGCATTGTACCATCTTGGTTCGCTGCCCTCTTTTTTTACTTTACTTGGAATGTATTTTCTGATCCCTGAATGTTCAATCGAAAGAAAAGCTTTCCGACTACTCTCCGTGTCTAACTTTAAGCTTGATTCCTGGAATTCGGGAAGATAATTTTTTAGATGACTCTTAAACGCATTCAAATCGGCTTTTTTAAAATGTAGAATTTTCTTCTTTGTTTAAAACTTTTAATGAAACTCAAGGAGAACTTTGCGGTAACTACTCTATGGTCACTAATGCCCTCAACCGTGTTTACCTTAATTACTTGTTGCGGTATATTTGTTGCCAATAAATCAAGAATGTTGTCCCCTCTGTTAGGCGTCGTAGCTATCTGATGTAGGGCATTGGATGAGAACGTGTGCAGCAGGGACTCGCATATATCTTTGTCTCTTCCTCCTGATATGTAACTGTAGGTCCTCCAATCTATAGAGGGCGTATTGAAATCTCCACCTATGATTAAATTTCTTTCGGTGTTCCTGGATGTGATGTTCTTTATTTGTGCTTCGAGTTCTAAAATTGAGGTGACGTCGGTGTTAGGTGGCCTGTAGTATGCGCACACGAATATTGTTTTTGATTTTGGGCATCTAATAGAGCACCATACAGATTCTATGCTGGTATCTGGGACGGTTTCCGCTCGACTGACTATGGTTTTCTTTACAGCTATAAATACTCCGCCTCCGGTTCGGTTGGACCTATCTTTTCTGTAAACTTTGAATGATTTAGGAAATATTTCACTATCAGAAATATCGTCCGTCAGCCAACTTTCTGTGCCAATAATGACGTTACACTCCGTGCTATGAATAAGGTGGTGAAATTCTGGAATCTTATTTTTTAAACTACGGTGTTAACTACTGCAACGACTAATGCTTCATGATTATTGTTTATGCGATTCGGGGTAATTTCAAGATTGCTGTCTTCAAATAAGCTATTCTTGGACGCTATATTCAGAGTATTCTTAGGTAAATTACTAACTGGCAGCACATAATTATTGACCCCACTAATTGACCTGCCCTGTAGCCTACCGTCTATGTTAAACTCGACGAGTGTGCTCATGTATACTGCGCGCTACCTCCTGCGATGCCTCGTATGTATAGTGGACACCCGAGCGATTTATAGGCACCCGACACGAATCCAGCACCGGCCTGAGGTCCAAGAACTCCGCTCCCTCGCTCCCACAGACTTCACTGAGTCTCTGGTTTATGCCTTCCACTCGGCTCCAAACCATCGAACCCCGATCCGTCCTAGGTACCGAGCTGCATATGGTAAGCCTCAAGTTGGTACCAGACTCACCGCGAATACGGCGGAACTCGGAGCATAGGTCTCTCACAGAGCCTAAAATCCCCTCGGATCCCATAAACACGGCATCATTGGTCCCAACATGGGCAACCACATGCAACTTGGAGCAGTTCTCGCCCCTGACCGCCGACGTCATCGCCTTATCGCTATTCCCGACTAACGAACAAAAACTAAATGTTAAAAAACCCTCAGACATTATTTTACCATAAGATGAAAAAGAAAAGTACCTGAACAAGACTAAACTTCTTTTCGACGTAGTTGGTGATGCATTCTATCTTCCAAGCTAATGTGAAAGATGAGGTTACCTTGAGTGAATCATTGTCAGAAGCTGAGAATAACAGAAGTGAAGAATACCCTCATGAGAGTGAATCCTCAAACGACATTTTTTCCAATGTTGTGTCCTCACCACTTGAGATGGAATATCTGGTGACTCTATTTCAACCGTTCTTATGAATCTTTCTCCTAGCTCCATCTAATGAGACCTCTTGAATTGTTTTGATGATAAGTTATGGTTCCAAAATATATCCATATATTTAGTATATTTATATCTGCCATCCCCACAGTTGAGATCTGAGGTTACAGGTAACAGGGGTTCTCTCAGTAAGGAATTTACTGAATTGTCTTCTTGAGTCAGTTGCTTGAATTTTTCGTCCCACCGCGCGTTTTGATGTTTTATAATTTTTGCCGTTAATCAATTGTTTAGTGCCTTGTGAAATTGGTGATATTGGTGGAGTCTGGTGCGTTTCCATAGGGTTTTTGCTGCGTCTCTTCTGTTGATGAGTTGGGTGATGGTTGGCGGGAGAGCTGGACTGTCGGTGGCGATTGATTTTGGTGGTAGAGTCAGTTAGGGTTTTCTCTGTTAAATATTTTTCTGTTAGAGAGACGTTCTTTATCTACACTGCGTATTAACCTCAGGAGTAATGTTAGTAGGTATGTACGGTTAGCCAGAGCCAGATCCGAAGAAACCACATCGTGAGATCACATTGGATTCTGTCCTTCAGTCAAAAATCGCAAAATTTAAACTCAGTGCAAGAGATGTGAAACCTATGTATGAAATGATCATTTATATTTGATGTGAACAGCATGTTCAATTGTAAAAAATGAAGGAGAATTATTATTATTTTTTACTTGTATTTCTCTTCACATCAAGCGTGGGATTGAGCACAGAAATGTTCCCATATACTTAAAAAGAGTAGTAAATAACGTATTTAACTGAAATTTATTATGCTTTATTTAACATATAAAACTATTTTGACCAAAAACGCTGTCACCAACTTCGCGCCCGCATTGCGAGAAATCGACCATAACGCGGCCCTTGGTGTGACAAGGGAAGACAAGATTAACATCTAGGTTATCAATAATTCTTGAGAATTAAATGAAATGGTAATTTTTTCACAGTTTATTTCTATAAGTCGACCTGTTTCGTCGCATAGGTGACATCATCAGGTGCATGAGTATGGCAAGTGGCAGAATATATACAAGTTTTAAGAGGAGAGAGGGGAGGAGAGGGAAGAGGCAGTGGTAAGGGGTGGGGGTGTGAGGTGTGTAAGGGAACGTGGAACTAGGCGCTGGTGACTCGATGGGAGGGGTGATGGTGGTGGATGTAGGCTAAGTGGACGCTTGGTCAGGTACGCTGTTCACAGCGGGGGTTGGGGCGTCAGGTATTGAGAGTCAGGGGAATATCCAAGAGGGGGGAATGGCTCACAAAAATGTTTTCTTTAGCAATTTTTCCTGCCTTTAAGTGCTTCCTAATCTCCAGCTCCTCCAAACAGTTCATTCTTCTTCCCTTTTCCTCTAGGTGAAGAATCTCCGGGACAAAGTCGCTCTTGTGGTCACTTTCCCATATATGCTTGGCAAAATGAGATCTGTTTAACTCACAGTTTCGTAGATGTCTTCTGTGCTTCGTCTGCTCTCACTCTGAACGACCGCCCAGTCTGTTGGCCCACTTCCACCCATCGAGTCACCCACGTTCCCTCACACACCAACCCCCACAACCCTTACCACTGCCTCTTCCCCCTCCTCCCCTCTCCTCTTAAAACTTGTATATATTATGCCACTTGCCATACTCATGTACCTGATGATGTCGCCTATGCAACGAAACCGGTCGACTTATAGAAATAAACTGTGAAAAAATACCATTTCATTTAATTCTTTAGAATGGATTTTCACAAAGTGAAGCCTGAAACCATCGAGTTTAAAAATACTTGATTTGATGTCAGTCTGCTGGCACGCATTGGATTCACCATTGAAACCTTTTTTAGATCGCCTTAAATTATACGAAGTGAGGCATACTCAAGGCCAAAATTCGCTGCCGTAAATAATATGCTAAGTTCGCTGGTGAACTATCGGTTAGACAGGAATTGCAATTTCATCTATTTTACGGTATTTTTTTAATATGTCGTTATGTTTAGGACCCATCCAAACAGAAAAGAATTTATTAAACAAATCGAATCACATTAAATTGATCCATCACAACAATTTATACTCTCTTGAAAAACTTACGTAATCTTTAACAGAATTAAAACAGTTCTCCAAAACATTTTGTTTTAGTTTAGATTTAAATTTTCTTGGCATTAATGAATACAGGATGGTCGAGAGTTGGTTGCCTACCGAAAAGGCCAGGGAGCGGTAAAGTGACCGATGGGCATTTTTCAATGACAAGTCTTGATCTCGATGCATTTCTACATCTACATCTACAAAATACCCTGCAAGCCACCTCAGGGGTGTGTGGCAGGGGGTGAGTATTCACCAACATGCATTACACTATACACTAAAGTTAGTGTAACTACGACTAATTATGCATTAGCATAAATCGCTAATGCTTGTCATGAGGCGAAGCCTCACAAGCATGCAACACTACACTACAGATGTCATCAAAATGGAGTGACCTCAATATACATGCATTCTACAACTACACAGATGGACAGGGACTCAAGACCCATGTAGAAAACATGCTAGGCGTGCTGTTAGTATGTACTAGGTAACAGATAAGGATTCAAGTATTAGGAGTACTACAACTACTAAGAGCTACACTACCTAACGACAAACCTAGATAAAAGTCTCATGGCAGCTATTATGGTCCCTTATCGTTCGTGGGAAAAATGACATCTTAAATCTATCCGTTCTGCAGTCTAGTTCCCTAATATTACTCTCATGATCTGATCTACCGTAGTATGTCGGATTTCGTAAAATATTGTCAACGTCGTCAGAGAATAGACCGGTTTGGAACTTACATAATAGATTTAGTCTAAATTTTAATCGACGGTCTGAAAGCTTTTCCCATCCCAGTTGCTGCAAAAGGTCAGTAACACTAACGAGATTATCATAACGGCCTTTAACATATCTTGCCGATCTTCGCTGCACGCGTTCTAACTCAGTTTCCAAGCCTATCTCATAAGGATCCCAAATACTGGCGGCATATTCTAAGTGGGGTCTAACGAGGGAGAAGTAGCTGATTTCCCTAACTTTATCGTCGCACTTGCCAAGTACTCTTTTAACAAATCCCAATTTACGATTAGCTTGACCGGTAATTTCTCGAATATGTTTACTCCACGATAGATCATTAGTCAGTTTAACTCCGAGGTACTTAACCGATTCTACGGTGTCTAGTTTTATGTTGTTAATACAATAGCTGTTACAAGGAGCGTTTTTCCGTTTCCAAAAATTTACAACAACGCATTTTTTCAGGTTTAATTCTAGCTGCCACGCATCGCACCACTCTTGTATTGCCTCGAGGTCCTTAGTTAGCGCTTCCTTGTCATTAAAGCTACGAATTTCTCTATACATCACTGCGTCGTCAGCAAATAATCTAAGCTTACTGTCAACTTTGTCACCGATGTCGTTTATGTACAAAAGGAACAGAAGCGGGCCTATGACACTTCCCTGTGGGACACCCGATGTGACTTTTACTTCATTAGAGATTTAAATGTCGCTTCTAAATATGTTTTACAATTATAAGTGTTTTTCACTCGTCATCTTGACCGTTGATGGTATTCCAAAGTGAGTATAGTCTTACTTGTGACGAGTTTTCCGTTTTTCAAGGTAGTAAAAGACGTGAGTAATTACACCTCAGTATCAATATTAAAAAAACTTTATCTCAGTAAAGGTACATAAGACTTGTTTATTCTACTCTATGAAATGAAACAATTTAAAAGTAGTGTTTTATAGGAAAAAATCATTTTATGAAGAAAGAACAATCTTCTGACAAAACATTTTACGGTGAAAAATTGGATGTTCTGGAGAACAAATAAATTTTGCGGGTGAATGCAAATATCACCATTTAATGGAAGTGTTACGATATCAACTTAAACTAATTATCATTTTAGTTTAATTAACGCAGAACAACATATATGTTGTTTTGCGTTACGATAAAATAATAAAAATGAAAAATCTTGCCATGTTTTTTTCAGAAAGACGAAAAAAAAGAATCGTGTACAGAAAACATGCATTTTCTTCTTTCTTGAATCCTTTTCTGTTACCTAGTACATACTAACAGCACGCCTAGCATGTTTTCTACATGGGTCTTGAGTCCCTGTCCATCTGTGTAGTTGTAGAATGCATGTATATTGAGGTCACTCCATTTTGATGACATCTGTAGTGTAGTGTTGCATGCTTGTGAGGCTTCGCCTCGTGACAAGCATTAGCGATTTATGCTAATGCATAATTAGTCGTAGTTACACTAACTTTAGGGTATAGTGTAATGCATGTTGGTGAATACTCACCCCCTGCCACACACCCCTGAGGTGGCTTGCAGGGTATTTTGTAGATGTAGATGTATCCTGCGCGCTACCTCCTGCGATGCCTCGTACGTATAGTGGACACCCGAGCGATTTATAGGCACCCGACACGAAGCCAGCACCGGCCTGAGGTCCAAGAACTCCGCTCCCTCGCTCCCACAGACTTCACTGAGTCTCTGGTTTATGCCTTCCACTCGGCTCCAAACCATCGAACCCCGATCTGCCTAGGTACCAAGCTGCATATGGTAAGCCTCAAGTTGGTACCAGATTCTCCGCGAATACGGCGGAACTCGGAGCATAGGTCTCTCACAGAGCCTAAAATCCCTTCGGATCCCATAAACACGGCATCATTGGTCCCAACATGGGCAACCACATGCAACTTGGAGCAGTTCGCGCCCCTGACCGCCGACTTCATCGCCTTCGTCACCTGTGGCACCTTTCCTCCCGGTATACACAAGGAGGTGACCCGTGGTTCTCCTCCTTCCCGTCGGGCCTTTCCGCGCATCGGGGACACTATACGCCGGACATTGGAGCTACCTATCACTAAAATTCCCTCCCTTCCCTCTCCACTCCCACTCGGCGACCCACCTCCCAGCTCTAGCTCCGATGGCTCAGCCTCCGCCAGCACATCGAACCTATTGCTGACGGGGATTGACTCAGCCTCCGCCCCTGCCAATCCTCGTTTTCGGAGGGTGACCCCGTGGCTACGCCTCGAGACCACTTTCCATGTCCCCGAAGAAACGGAGGGAGACGACACCGGAGGCACGGAAGTCCGAGAAAGGTCCTCCACTCTCCATCCCGCGACAGAGCCTGGGCTTCCCCTGGCCTTGACGCGTTTGGAGCGCTTAGGGCCCTCCTCATTCCTCCGCGACCTTCCAGGACCTTCCACCAGCCGCTCCACCAGAGCACGGAGCTCGTCCACCGTCTTCTCAAGCCCAGCGATCCGGGCCACCAAGGACTCGCGATCGGGTGAGCCCCTGAAGAGGTTAAGAGCAGTCCTAATGGGAGTCATTCTATTCTCAAAAACCCTTTCACGAGTGCAGAAGGCTTTACGACTTTATTCCCTTAAGGGGATGGGCTAATGGGCTGACAGCGGGTGGTAACTGACTTCACTCCTAGAGTGTTGTTGTTGGGGGGGGGGGGGGGGAGTCGGTGGACAGATGACGCAAGTGAGCTGTGGAGGGGTTCTATGCGCAGGTGTAAGGGGTGAACAATAGAAGCCTGTTTATACCTTGCGTGTGGGGCGGACTAGAGTTTAAAAAGTTTTTAAATTCACAAGGCTCTACTAACGCTAGTTTCTACACGAGTGATTAGTAGTCAGATGGTAGACCTAAGACTGTGTTGATAAAATAATAAGTTACGAGTTGATTAGTAACTTGGAGAGAAAAAACTACCCTTTCTTCGAACTAGGTACGATTCAACCTAAATAAAATATATTGAAGTAGATTAACGCTAGAAAATCTATCGATATTTTAACAGTCTATATATGTTAGATTTTACTAGATATTAGTGGTCTAACCTAAATTTATATAATTTATTTAATCTATATAAAAATCAAAGGGTGAAAATGGAGTGTAAACAATCTACATATGACAAAAAATAACTATATTAAAATATTAAATGGCGATAAACAGTACTTAGAACTAAAAATGCACTAAGATTATAACAATGGAATAAAAACCACTAAATATAGGATAAATGAAGCGTGAAAATCTATATCCAATGCGTGAAAAGCGTGAAAATCCAATCCAATCTATCCAATTTTTACTTTACTTGGAATGTATTTTCTGATCCCTGAATGTACAATCGAAAGAAAAGCTTTCCAACTACCTCCAGCCTACCAGCCTCCAGCCTACCAGCCTCCGTGTCTAACTTTAAGCTTGATTCCTGGAGTTCGGGAAGAGAATTTTTTAGATGACTCTTAAACGCATTGAAATCGGCTTTTTTAAAAATGTGGAATTTTCTTCTTTCTTTAAAACTTTTAATGAAACTCAAGGAAAACTTTGCGGTAACTACTCTATGGTCACTAATGCCCTCAACAGTGTCAACCTTAATTACTTGTTGCTGTATATTTGTTGCCAATAAATCAAGAATGTTGTCCCCTCTGTTAGGCGTCGTAGCTATCTGATGTAGGGGATTGGATGAGAACGTGTGCAGCAGGGACTCGCATATATCTTTGTCTCTTCCTCCTGATATGTAACTGTAGGTCCTCCAATCTATAGAGGGCGTATTGAAATCTCCACCTATGATTAAATTTCTTTCGGCGTTCCTGGATGTTATGTTCTTTATTTGTGTCATGTTTTGATTGTACGTCATTGAAGTTGCATCAGACTTAGTTAAACTGCTGATTTTATTACCTCGTATTGCGTGTACTTTAAAAAGCATTTAAGGCGATTTAAGTTTTTCCCGGTGAATAATATTTAAAAAATTCTGCTCGGGCTCAGCACCAGGTAATTGGCTTCATATTGGCCGACGTTTCGATGACAGGCTGAACGGTTGAGACGAGGCTGAGAGAGCACCGAAGGCATTTTAGATTAGCTCAACCAGAGAAGTCGGCAGTGGTGGAGCATAGCATCAATGAAGATCATGCCATTCGATGGGAAGATGCAAAAATTCTTTGCCGCTCACAACGCTACTGGAACCGCATAACCAAGGAAGTGATCGAAATCCGCCTAAATCAAAAAAAGATTCAATCGTGATACGGGCTTTCATTTTAGCAATACCTGGGCACCTTTAATAAATTGCATGTAAAACATAAGGAAAGAACAGAAGAGATTTCAAAAGAACATCAGCCAATAAGACGACACCTGAGCTTAATTGTTGGACTGGTCAAACGGTCAATTCAGTTCAGTGTATAATCCTACACAGAGAGAGCGTTATACGCCTTGAGAATGGAAAACAAGTCGTTTTCTGAAACGTCGGCCAATAAGAAGCCAATTACCTGGTGCAGAGCCCGAGAAGAATCCCTAGCTATTAAAGCGTTTCTTTATTCCTAGCTATTAAAGCGTGGCGTGGTGTGGTCGAAATTAATGGTCCCAGGTCACTTTTCTTTTATAACCTGAAACGCTTATGGAAATGTTTCGGGTAATAAATGAAAAACATAGAATTCCACGTACAAAATTAAAAGTCTAAGTAGTAGGTCAACTACGGCGTAGATTTCGTCGCTGAGTGATATGATCAGCTAACATCCTGATGGACTTGCACAAAATTCGCCACTGCCACGGGTAAAGGCCAAAAACCCTTGAGGTAGCTTCCAAGGTATTTTGTAGATTTGCTAGCAGCCTCCTCTCCCCCCACCTTCTCCCGAACACGTGTTCGGGAGAAGGTGGGGGGAGAGATTTGTTGTGCAAACATGAGTCACGACTATCGCAGTAGGAGGAAGTTGTAGGGTGAGGGTACGGAGGGAAAACGGTGACCTCAATGGCGATGGGAGGTTAAGCAGAGGGGATTGGTGGTGAAAAATAAAGTCATTAGGGACGATACATAAATAGAAGAATAGAAATAATAGAATAGTGAAGTTCAATACCTCAAGAGGTGTTCTTAGTCATAGTCCCTGTTCTGTTTGTTGGTAAGGGAACGACGGTCGATGGCCCAAATAGTGACGTAGGAATGAGAGGGGATGATGTTAGTAGGAAAGAAGGTGAGGGATTTTCTCAATGTGGCGAAGATTGGACTGCCATCTAGTGGACGACATTTAAAGGTCAGCTGCTCGCGACTTCTTGCAGCTCACTCGCCTAGCAAACATCTTGGGTTTAACAACTCTCGACATTTCTAATATGTCTGCGTCGCTTCATTGTCAAGGTTGTGACACGCTACCGGTCTCTAGTCTGTGCCTATGAGGCGATCTTTCAGCGGTCAATTTCCTGTTTCTCACACGTAGGTATTCACTCTCGTATAATCACTGGTATTACTTCGTATTGCCACATTGCCGAAGTCGTAAATTCCAACTTGTAGTGCGCATTCACCATAAACCAACTGGGTAGAATCTAATCGTTCCTCAATGGGACTCATTCAGGTAATTATGCAGTAGGACATGCATATTTTATGCAAAAGATTTCCGAAGAACGTTTCTTCTATGTACTTAAATATTCTTCATCCCTTGTATGTTTTTCCCAAAAAAATAGTGATTCTTTTTCCTGTTTGTACATTCGCATAATTGCGGTAACATGTAGCGGTGGTTATCATGACTTTATGGTATTTTTTCTTCTCCCGTATCCGTTTCAACGAAGAGGTCGACATTTATTTCATTAGATCGTGAATTATTATTTCATTCAATTCTAATTTCTGGTGTTCAGTATCTGATATTTCCTAATTCCTCTATTTTTTATACATTTGGTCTATAGTATGTACGTGACATGAAGAAACGTCTGCAATGATAGTATTTATTACATTATAATATAACCGATTACTATCACGGAAGGGAAGTCTAAAGATTTTGTAAATTTAGATAACAGGAAAATTTAAAGTGTCTACTTCTTGCAATTAAAAAATATATATTGCAATTAACTCCCTGCCAGACACCCTTGAGGTGGCTTTCTGGGACTGTGGACATGGCATATTATTACTGCTTTAATTGTTGTTCTCTGAAAATGCTTATGTTTTACTTTTTGGTTTATGGGAAGTATTGCGATTCATTTTGTGGTACTTATCCGAGAAAATTGTCATAACTCTATTTTAAGTATTGAATGTTTTTCAATGTAATTCGCAGGTAGCATCTCCTTCTGGCTGGATATCTGTGGGAGGACCCCTATTTTCGTCAACGAAACAGGTGATCAACACATCCGTTCTTAAGTCCTGGTAAGTGCATGCTCATCCACTCATGTGTACTTTTCACATTCTCACGAGTGGGACAGCCGAAAAATTTATTTATTTTTGTAGAGGGCGGTACGATCAAAAATTATGTGTATCCTTAAGCAATATAATATATATTTCAACCTTAATTTAAAACTATAAAATAATTTTCTTTCAGAATGAATAAGAGGCATTGCAAGGCATGCCGGGCACAGCTATTATTCGATATTTGTTATTAGGGACATCTTCTACTTAGATATTCCGTATAGCCTGTAAAAAGATTTTTAAATCTTAATTTAATACTTTAAAAATAGTATCTTTCATTTATTTTGTACATGTCTGTTTTGTATATGAATGCATACTTAAAATGAGGAAGGGACATTGCAACGCAACAGGCTCAGCTAGTATGAGATATTTGTAATTAGGGACGTACGAAGACACATTTTATTTAAATATTCAGTATAGCCTGTAACTATAATCATTGCCTCAGATTTTATAGTTTATAAGTATTTTACAACGGACAGTTATTTATTACGTGTTATTTACGAAAGTATGTATGTAGCATTTGATTATCTTTTTCCCGTTTCTTTTAGGTAAGCGCTCTTTCCTTTCCTCATGGCAAGCAACACCTTTGTTAGTTCCAACACAGAACTTAATGTACTTGAGTGTTTGACTATCGGATTAAGTAGTCCCATTCAGCAATTTGAGTGTTTGTTGGGGACACTGGAAGACGTAAACATGAATGCGGTAGGTCAAAGTACCCTGCTGCATCTAGGGGTCAAGATGGGTAAATTAGATTGGGTGGAGGGACTGCTTGGGGAGGGTGCAGACCCTGGGTTAAGGGGAGGTGGTCACAAGACGGCTGTCGAGATGGCGGAGGAGTTGGGGCGAAGGTACCCTGAGGATAGGGAACGCAAGGATATCCTGCGATTGATCCGGCTGGTGCACAAGAGGGAAAACGCCATTAGGCGTCGCCGTGCATTACACGGGGGAGACGATGTGGAAACTACATTGTTCGACTTCTCTCAGGGGATGGCAGAGTTATCGGCCTTAAAGGAGTCCATCAATTCCCTCAAGGCGGAGATGTCGTCGTTTGGTCGTCAGATGGTTGAGGAAGTGAAACAGTTGAGGAGGGATTTATACGAGCGGGACGTTCTCTTGGAGTGCATAAAAAGGGCCGTGACGTCATCGGCGGAGGAATTAAGGGCGCTAAAGGAGTGCCTGAGGGAAATATCTGATGCGGGAATAGGTGTTCTGGGTTCTAATATTGTCGTGACCCGTTTTTTCCTTTCCCTCCGTTTCAAGGAGGCCCTGGTTATTTTTCTAAGGAGCCTCGGACCAAGGCAGGTCCCTCTACTCTTGGTCACGATTTGAATTAGCCCATTGCCTATTTTGGTATTGGATCCATGGCCACGCACAGCCGGACCGACAAGCTTAGGATGTACAATTCTAATATAATTAGCTGTCATGATTCAGTATTTTTCCACACGGAACATCTCTCTACGGGCGGTCGTCATTCTCACTGTTTCTTAAGACATACGAAACCGCAGGTTCCGTCCGGCCCCTCATACTCCTTGTCACTCGATAATATAATTCTCGTCAACATCTAATTACGCAAGCAGCATGGGAACTTTCCAGAGGTTCTCTGTCTTACCAAATAAGGTTAGGCTTGCCATGGACAACGCCCTAAGAACCTTCTAGAATAAGGAGGGGGATCAGGGAGGGTTAGAATATAAAAACCCTTTTCGGACGAGGACGCGCTCTCTGTCTGCGACGCTCTCTGTCTGCTCTACTCTCTGCGCTCGGTCCACTGCTGCACGCTGCGATCCTCGCCATCGGTTACTCGACCAACGACCACGCCCGTACTCCACAGACGCTGCTAGAGGTCATCCTTCCCATTCGTCCGTTTTCGACTATCTTCACTACAAGATGTACGGCATGGAGTAAGCATAACCTAACATGTACTAATTGTTAATAAATGGATTTTACTTAAGAATGGAGAGTGAGTTCTCTTTGACTGATTTCCCGAGGTTTTGATCCTTGAAACGTCTAAGTTACGACCCCTAACCAGTCGACCCTAACCGGGCCACGACAAATGGTGGATATGCGCCGGGTAAACCTTTTTAGGGAATCAGTCGGAAAGAACGCACTACGCACTTTGTGCATAGAATAGTTTAGTTATGCTATTTTTGACTTTTTTAATTTTTGCACGCTTGTAGTAGTAGTTTGAAAGTGCCTAGTTATGTGTATTATGCTTTTTCGTAGACGTGTTTGGTGCTCTTTCTTTTTGTGATGTTTTTAGCATAGTTGTGCTAGGATTTATGTTTTAGGCAGGGTTTTTTCTTTCAGGAGTGCTTTTATCCTTATGATTTGCGTGTGAAATGCGTAATTTTAAGTTTTTCTCAGTGTTTCTTATATGCTTCGCTTTCGCTCTGTTGGTTAATCGCTACGTTTATGTAAGAATTCGGAAGTATAATTTCTCCCCAATTCCCGAAGTTCAGAGTCCTTTAGTCCATTAAATTGAGTCACGTATGACGCAACGCACTCCCCCCCCTGAACGGAAAAGCAACCGATTAGCGGGAAAGGCGCCCGTTTACCACATTGCCGTTAAGCCTAACGTAAGGAGGGCAATAGAGGAGGAAATCCTACCAGATCAGTCAGAAAAGGAGGACGAAAGGCCTGTAAGTGGTTTACGGAAAGAATTTGCACAACTAACCATTTCCGAAATGTCTGGTACAGACGAAGCGGGTGAGGAGATAGGATTGGGGGCCGTAGCTAGTCCCACATCTCCTCCAAATCAGACGCCAAATCGCGGAGAGGACCATAGGATGAGAATAGGTGGGATACACTTAACACCTCCTACATTTCAAGGGTTAGCGAACGAGGATCCTACGCGGTACCTCGCTCAGTTCAATAAAATAGCTAACGCTAATGGATGGGACGAAACTGCAAAATTACGTCTTTTCCCGTGCTTTTTGGGAGGAACCGCTCAACGCTGGCTTCAATCGCTAGCAAATTACAATGTAGAGACGGGAGTCTTAGAAGGGGAATGGGAGAACCTAGTGGCTGCATTCAAAACAGCCTTCAAGGGGACGATGTCAGAGGAGATGAGGGCTCATCGACTCAATGAGAGGACGCAGGGACCATTTGAAACGTCGGAGAGTTATTTTTATGATGTAACCGCGCTCTGTAAAGAAGTAGACGCGGAAATGAGGGAAGCCGAGAAAATTAGGAATATATTAAAGGGCCTACGCCCTGATATTGTAAGGACAGTACTCCCGATGAAGCCTAAAACATGCGATGAATTGCTAGAATTCATCAAGCTCCAAGAAGCGGCCATTTTGGTCGCGGAAACGGTAAAAGAAAAGAGCACACCAAAGAAGGTGGTAGAAGAATCAAGTGCTTCCGTTAGTCGCCTAGAGAGGGAAGTGTCGCGCCTACGGAATGAATTAGAAAGGAGTCGGAGGAACGATAGGGCGTTTCCCGGGCCGGGGCAAGGTGGAAATTACCCGAATAGACAGACCAATAATGCGCGCTTCACGCAAGGAAGACCCGGAGAATTCAATCGGTATACACCACCGAGACCGCAAGGACGAGCGAATGCCATGCAGACACCCGATCGCCCTCCGTACGAACGTAACACACGAACGGCCGAAGGTCGCCTGATTTGTTATAATTGCGGGGTCAGCGGCCATTATGCGTCGGTCTGCCCACGAAGGACAGGGGCGACGCCTAGGCCCGCCCCTCGCGATAAAAAACCAGCGGAAAACTAATTCTCGCGGGCGCAGCTGGAGGACCGCCCGTGGGAAATTTTGACGTAAGGGACCTCCTTCTGATTAAAGGCGAGATAGAAGAGGGAAAAAATAATACTATATTGGTAGACACGGGATCAGGGGTATGTGTTATTAGGTCAAATTATGTTAAGTCCCCAATTGAACCAACAACTAGTGGGGTAAGGGGTGCTAATGGTGCGAAATTAGACGTCATAGGAGCGACATTCGTGAAGATTAAGCTTAACGGGCATGAATTTCAATTGAAGGCATTAGTAATTAAAAACGTCCTATTTCCTCTTGTTTTGGGAATGGATTTCCTAAGGAGGGAACAGATGACGTTGGACCTTCGTTCGGGAGTCTTGCAATTGGGTCGCGAGGGTCATACAGTTAAAATTCAAACGAATTTCGACTCGGAGTTCGATGCGGAATGTGATACAAATCCCGTTATTAATTCGAGGAAGGATTCCGACTTAGATACGGAAGGCGACGCCCTTGTTGAGCAAGATTTTTATGGGAAACTTCGCCTCGAGTATGACGTAATAGTTCCCCCCAGAGCGCGAATAAAATGCGAATGTACCTCAAGCCCGCCTAGAGGCGAGGAAGTGCTAATTGCATCCGCTATCTTAGCGAAAAGAGGGGTGAGTGTCGAGTTACCAAGCGGAAAGGGGGATAAGATTACTGCGACGCTCCATAATCACCGGTATATACCGCAGAAATTGTTTAGAGGAACGGCGCTGGGGAAAAGAATTAACCGCGAACGTAATGAGGAAGAAAGAATTGATTTTCAGGAATCGCAGGAAGTAGATTTTGAACGTGATTCGCGCCCACCCTTAGATATTAACCCAGGACTTAAAGGAAAAGAGCGGGGAAAATTAGATGCGCTACTGACGGAGTTTCGTGATATTTTTGCGTGGAAACCCAGTGACATGGGAAAGACCCATTTAATTGAACACACGATACCGACGGGTGACGCAACCCCGATTCATCAACACCCTTATAGGGTCTCTCATAAGGAAAAGGAAATAATTAGGAATCAGGTGAAGGAAATGTTGGAATTAGGCGTCATACGTCCGTCTAAATCAGCTTGGTCAAGCCCCGTAGTGTTAGTAAAAAAGAAAGATGGCGGTATTAGGTTCTGTGTGGATTATAGGAAGCTTAACACGGTAACTAGAAAGGATGTTTATCCACTTCCGGTCATTGACGACTTGTTAAGCTATCTAGGTAAGGCTAAATATTTCACCAGCCTGGATTTATTCAGTGGGTATTGGAAAATACCGGTTAAGGAAGAGGATAAACCAAAGACAGCTTTCGTGACCCCGGAGGGCCATTATGATTTTAACGTTCTTAGTTTCGGCTTATGTTCGGCTCCAGCCACCTTCCAAAATTTAGCAGATAACGTACTTTCCGAATTGAAATGGAAGAAGGCACTTGTCTATCTAGATGACATAGTAGTATTCGCAGAGACTTTTGAAGGACTCTTAGAAAATATGAGGGAAGTGTTTCAGAAATTAAGGGAAGCTAACCTCACTCTTAAGCCGTCGAAGTGCCACTTTGCCCAAAATAGTATTAAAATGTTGGGATATGTCGTAGGCGCGGAAGGTATAAAGCCGGATTTGGATAAGGTTAAGGCGATTACTGACTTTCCGCGACCGACTAAGGTGAAAGCGGTACAGAGTTTCGTCGGTTTATTAAATTATTACAGGAAGTTTATTCGCGATTTTTCTAAGATCGCCCGTCCGCTACATGAACTCACGCGGAAGGATAAGTTGTTCGAATGGGGAGAGCCACAGGAAGCAGCTTTTCAAGCCTTGAAGGAGGCAATGGTTTCCGCCCCCGTCCTAGCCCACTATGACCCAGAATTGCCAATAGAATTACGCGTTGATGCGTGCGGCACGGGCCTAGGAGCGGTATTATTACAAGGGAAGGATCCTAAAGAAATGCATCCCGTGACTTTTGCATCCCGCTCGCTATCTAAAGCCGAACGAAATTATTCAATTAGCGAATTGGAGTGCCTCGCGGCAGTTTGGGCGTTGAACTACAATCGAAGTTTAGTCTGGGGAAAGAAGGTGAACATAGTAACTGATCACCATGCCCTCTGCTGGTTAAAGTCAGTAAAAGACCCAGCAGGGCGCTTAGCGCGGTGGAGCCTTCGTCTCCAAGAGTTTGATTATCAAATCACTTATAAGGCGGGACGCTTACACTCAGATGCTGACTGTCTGTCACGACACCCAGTATCTGAACCTACGGCTGAAGATATTGACGGGTCAAACGAAATACCTTTTTTAATGCTTTCAGTAGACAATTTAAGGGATAGACAAAGAGAAGACTCTTTTCTAAGGCCATTGATAGAGGCATTGGAGAATCCAAAGGACGCGGAACCCAAGATGGAGAAAATATCGAGAGGATATGTACTTATAGACGGGGTTCTTATGAGAAAGAACGCAGGACTGCGCGGAAAAGATTATTTAACCGTTATCCCGCAAGACTTAAAGCGAGAAACTTTATTTTCACATCACGATGACCCACTTTCGGGGCATTTAGGATTTGCTAGGACTTATGATAAATTAAAAACTCGTTATTTTTGGGTCGGAATGAAATCCGACATTTTGAATTACGTGCGCAGTTGTCCGGATTGCCAATGTAGGAAGGGACCTCATGTTAAGCCGGGAGGCTTTTTACAACCTATAAAACCGGGAAAACCCTTTGAGAAGATAGGCATCGATTTATTGGGACCATTTAGACGAAGTTCGTCAGGGAAAACAATGATTGTGGTCGCTACTGATTATGCGACCCGCTACGCAGAAACGAGAGCGCTCTCAAATGGGACGGCTCCACAAGTAGCCCGTTTTATATTAGAACAAATAATTTGTCGACACGGGTGTCCCGCGACCATTCTCTCAGATAGAGGGAAAGTTTTCCAATCCGAAATAGTCACTTCTCTCTTGAAAAGTATGGGAGTTGTGAGTACTTTTACCACAGCCTATCATCCTCAGACAAACGGGTTAACGGAAAGATTGAATAAAACAATAGCCGAAATGCTATCGGCTTTTACAGGTACGGAACAAACGGATTGGGACCTTTTTCTCCCCCAAGTAACTTTTGCCTATAATACAGGCATTCAGGGTACGCTCGGAGAAACGCCGTTTTATCTCGTACATGCAAGGGAAGCCGTCTTACCGGCCGAAATTTCCCTATCATTAGACGATGCGAACGAAGGAAGTAAGGAAAGGACTCGTTGGGAGGAAGCCCAACAAATAGCCTTGAGACGTCTTGAGGAACGTCAGTCGAAGGATGTAATTCGCTATGATGAGAAGCATAGAGACGTGACGTTTAAGGTCGGCGATAAAGTACGTATTTATACGCCCACGCGGAAAGTAGGGAAGAGCGAGAAGCTTTTGCCCCAGTATCACGGACCATTTGAGGTCACTAGGCAAGTTGGGCCGGTGACGTATGAGGTCCGCGTAAAGAAAGGTAAATTAGATACGGTACATGTGTCCCGCATGTCACCGTATCACTCTCGAAAGTAAGAGACAGCACCCCGATCGGCCAAAGGAGGGCCGACTCATGGGAGGAGAGCTACGGCTGGAGGTGAACGGTAAGGTAATTATGAGTAAAAGATTATTTACTTACAGGAGCGCATACGCCCAAGATGAGTGGGAGGATCCCCGAGTTCCGGGGACCTTCAGGGTTTTCATCCCGGGAGGGGTGAGGGGGCAGGAGATTCCCGCAATCCCCCTGGACTTCGTGTCCAGGGCATCCTTGGTGGCCTCCCACCTTTTTCCTAACTCCACCCCGGGGGAAAGGGTGCGATACACCCTAACTTTAGACGGGGAGGAGGTGGTGATGTGGGCGGTGGTAGAAGAAGATTTGAGATTCCCGATAGTATTGGGGTCCGACGTCCTCTGGGACCTAGGGGCGGTCCTAGATATAAGACGGCGGACCCTAAGGCTACGGACTCGAAGGGCCGTTCTCCCTGTATTTCCTTACATGGGGGAAGCGGTTCCTGGAAGACAGGGGTGGTATTATAGAACGACGCCCCTGGGGGAAGTCAGGTCATGGGCGCACCACTCGCCCCGTAGGGCGGACTCGCGGCGCTCATGGAGTGCGGACGACGGGAGTTCGCCCTGGACTATGCCGGCCTTCGCGCCGCCTACGGCGGCCGTTAGCCCGCTGCCTAGGCGATCATCACCAACGGAGAGCGGGTCGGGGGTGGGGCTCGGCGAGGGGGTGGGAGTGGGGGCTCATGAGGGACTCCCTCTCTCCTCCCCGGATTCCGGAAGGGGTCCGGCGGAGGACGAAGTCAGGCCCTCTCTTCGATCTATCCTCGCGCGGGGCTCTGCCCGCGGCCGAGCTGTCATAGAGGCGGCTGAGAGGGCGAGCGGCGTGGAAGTGGAGAGAACGCCGTGGTCGGCAGGGATTGGTAGAGGCGCGTGGCGGTGGCCACGGCCGGAGCGAAGGCCGGGCGGGGGTCATCGGGACGATGCCCCCGGGGCAGCCTGAACGTAGCCCTGGGCGCCCTTGGCTTGACATACCACGCTCATATCGCCTCCTCCGTTGAGGCCTTCCCCTACTCTTCCCCGAGAGAAACTCCCCCTCACTCCATGACTACCTCCTCCTCACCGCCTCCTCCCCCGCATCCATGCCGAACAGACTTGGTTCCACATAAGCTTCGGCCGAAGAAGAAAAAGGTAGACATTTTTTGTTCTTTTCTTTTATAGATACATCTAAGGAGGAGAAGGAGCTGAGGAAAGAACAGAGACTTCCAGCGGGATCACCAGACCTACCTTGAATATTACCTCTCCGAGCCAATTCACCACACCTACCTTCCCAAACCTCCTTAATTTTTCCTTAAGCAGGAAAATACGAAAGTCGCTCGAGACGACGAGCGAAGAAAGAATTTAAAGGGGTAATCTCTCGAGAAAAAAGAAGAAGAAAGATAACGGGACATTTCGAGCAGCGAGGAGGAGTTTTATTTTTTTTGAGGAGATAACGCGAGTCGAGTACAGACGAGAGAGAGACGAAAAATGTAACCCATACCGGGATGAACTTTGTTCTCTTGAAGCCGCCCGAGATCCAGGCACCCTACCTATGCGCTGCGCGCGTCGGGTGGCCCTGGGTGGCACCGCCGCAGAGGTGGCGAATGAGTGTCCTTTAATTTGTGCACGGTCTACTGAAACCCGTGTAATTACATTAAATCCATTCACCTACATGGTAACCCACCCCCCATCAGACGCGGAAATCCGGTGTACGGATAGCCGTTGGGGTGGGTGGAGCGGGGAGAAGAAGGGGTCCTTCCAAATTTCCCTGCCCTGCGACTGTCGTCTATCCCTCAATGGGAGTGACGTCACTCCGGGCTTCCCTTGCCTCCCCTCTACCGCCCCTACCCTCTCCATCCGGCGGATCATTCCCGCCGCATGGTCGACTCTACACTCCCTAAACCTCCCCCCCTTCTCCCTCGCACACTCGTCGTCGTGTGACGACCTTCACGAATGTATTAGATCGACTTGGAAGCCAGAAGAAGAAGCACCTTGGGTCCCGCCACCGTGGCTACCAATTCTGAATTTGGCCGTAATTGTCTTGCTGTGCATCCCTTCCCTACTCCTGACCCTACGATTGTATATAGATTGCTCCAATCCACCTGACCCTTTCTACCTGAGAGATGGCCTCACGAGTGTGCCAAGTTCCCCCACTTCTATTCCACCACCCACGCCGCTTCGACGTCTTCCCCCGTCATCTCCCCCACCGGCTGTTCCAACATCCACTACTAGCTTCCGCCGCCCACCGCAATCCCTGGTTGCCGAAGTACCTGTGTACGAAGTGATTCAAGAAGCGACTTATATCCCCATGTGCCCCTCGCCAATGAATAGGCAATAAGTGGAGTGATAGTTCTTAAGTGGTTAATTCCGACGAAGTCGACCTGAATTTTTGACATTTGTTCTTAGAAGTGCTGTGCATTTCTTCGATCAAATTTTTGTATGTGTGTGTTCCTGCTTATGCTGAAAGTCTATTCGTATGTAGGTATGTGTGTTCGGTAGGTCCAGGTTAACGCAACCACGGACCGTCCGACGGGGGCCCCGTCCCCGGCCTCGGCCGAGGGCGTGGGCGTCGGGCCGAAATAATTATTTAAGCGAATGAGTTTTACTTGTTCGCAGGGCGACCCATACGCGGTTGCCCATTAAAAATGATTCTCCGGTGTGGTTGACGCCACACCGGGTCCCGTGAATTATTCACAGCCGGGGGGGGCGCACAATTTTTCTTGCTCTGCTCTGTGCCTTCGTTCGACGGGTCCTGTTCGATGGGGTCGGAGACCTTTGGAATCTTGGACCTAATTATGTCGTCCCACGGGCAGAGAAATTTTCAATTTTTAGCTTACCACAACCTCTTTTAAACCGCGCCCCTCCCCTTCTTGGCGTCGGAGGGAGTTCGCGTCAAGCGTAAGGGTACCAAATCCTTTGGATGCGATCCCTGCCAATTGAGGCTTAAACCGTTCTGATATTATTGAATCTACCTCATGTACGTTGTTCACATTTTGCATTTTTTGTAATTTTTGATATTTGGTATTTGGGTCACATGTAATTTCATTTTTGTGGGAATTGGGTTTACCTGCATTGTGCTGGGTTCTAGTTTATTGTGTGTACTCAACATTTCAATATTTGGATTTACATTGGAGCTCTGGGACTTTTTTTTGATTGATCGGGCTCTGGCTGGGTTCAGCCATGTTTTTCATTGGATTTTGGCTTTTTTGCATTGAATCGATTGTCTTTGTGTTCAATATTTTGATTGAATCATTTGTCTTGTGTTCATTAATTTTGGCCGGCTTGCTTGATTATGTTTCACCTTATTTGAACTTTTTGTTTTACTGCTGGCTCGGACATTGTTTTTACAATCGTCCTAATGGTTGTATTTTTTGGTGGTAGAGTATTCGGTGTTTCGGTTATATCGGGTTTTTGCATTTTGTTGCTTCCACCTTGAGTGGCGCATTTTTTTTTATGTATTCACTAGTACTCGGCTTCACCGATTTGGAGGCGTATAAGACGCTCTCTTGTTGTAAAATATGTCGGTATGTTGGTATACTTTGGCTTAATTGCCGCGTTGGGGGCATAGTCCTCCTTTCTCAGGTTATGTTTTGGTAAATTGTTTTGCTTACTCCGTGCGGCATCTATGTCCCCTAGTTATTAGTTGACCCACCTTTCCGCGTGCTTCGGCCAGGGGTCCGAAGTTTGTGGAGGGGGGTGATGTCGTGACCCGTTTTTTCCTTTCCCTCCGTTTCAAGGAGGCCCTGGTTATTTTTCTAAGGAGCCTCGGACCAAGGCAGGTCCCTCTACTCTTGGTCACGATTTGAATTAGCCCATTGCCTATTTTGGTATTGGATCCATGGCCACGCACAGCCGGACCGACAAGCTTAGGATGTACAATTCTAATATAATTAGCTGTCATGATTCAGTATTTTTCCACACGGAACATCTCTCTACGGGCGGTCGTCATTCTCACTGTTTCTTAAGACATACGAAACCGCAGGTTCCGTCCGGCCCCTCATACTCCTTGTCACTCGATAATATAATTCTCGTCAACATCTAATTACGCAAGCAGCATGGGAACTTTCCAGAGGTTCTCTGTCTTACCAAATAAGGTTAGGCTTGCCATGGACAACGCCCTAAGAACCTTCTAGAATAAGGAGGGGGATCAGGGAGGGTTAGAATATAAAAACCCTTTTCGGACGAGGACGCGCTCTCTGTCTGCGACGCTCTCTGTCTGCTCTACTCTCTGCGCTCGGTCCACTGCTGCACGCTGCGATCCTCGCCATCGGTTACTCGACCAACGACCACGCCCGTACTCCACAGACGCTGCTAGAGGTCATCCTTCCCATTCGTCCGTTTTCGACTATCTTCACTACAAGATGTACGGCATGGAGTAAGCATAACCTAACATGTACTAATTGTTAATAAATGGATTTTACTTAAGAATGGAGAGTGAGTTCTCTTTGACTGATTTCCCGAGGTTTTGATCCTTGAAACGTCTAAGTTACGACCCCTAACCAGTCGACCCTAACCGGGCCACGACAATATTCCCATAATGGACATTAGAAGTGTGTGCGTGCAGGGCATGATGGGAAGGACAATCATTCGGAACAGTGACGAGGGGAAGGAACTACACGTCCGGGGTCTGTATGAAACATTATATAATGTTAGTCAAATTACGTCATGCGTGCTATTGTTCTTGAGTAAACAATCTTCCGTAAGTCTAATGGTTGACTGTGACTCTGATCGCATCGGAAATATGAAGGCGAAGGTCACGGATCACGATGGAGTTGAGTGGAGTGGGAGTGGTAAAAGATCATTCGCTAACTTCTCCGAAATGAGGGTGTATATCGGAGGGAAGTTGGGGGATAGTAAGCTGGAAATTCTCCTACGTGTGTTTGCAAGGGTGTTGGCTCAGATGTCCTTCCTCTTAGCTTTCCGTAATGAAGGAAATCCTTACGAACGAGGCGACGGAGTCCACGAGCTAGAGTTTAAAAGAGCACTCGTGGAGACGGAAAAGGAAAAGAGGAAGAGGGGAGGGGGATTACATGGATACATTGAATGGGCATTGAATAGGAAGACTCAAGTTGGAAAAGAAATAGAACTCGCATCTGTCGTCCCTAGGATTATCGCTTATCATGGATCGACGAAGGGGACGTCTTTGCTGCGAGATCAAGTTCCATCACTCTTGAAATTCTACGAGGAGCACGTGATGACGACACTCCTCAACAAGGCGAGGGTAAGTCTCGACCCCAACCGGATATATATTCTCAAAATTTCACTCAATAATATCCTTTTCTCACTCAAAACAAGTCAGTCGATTAAATTTCCAATTTTTTTTAAATTTTGTCTTTCGTTTCCAATCGATGATCGATGATGATGTTTTGAATATTGATATTTTTTATTTGTTGCAGTGGAGTATAATTGGCGGTTTCGGCACATCTCTTAATTTCAGACATCCACATACGTAACTCACTCAGTTGCACACACACATTCTTGCCCACTTTCGTGAGGCCTAGGCAGATGAAATTATGCACGAACCTTCGTCTATTAGATTATAAGGAATATAATGACCGAAAATGGCAAATATGTATATAGAATTATTAAAGCCTAAAAATTCGATGAAATACTGTTTTTAATTGATAAATTTAGAATACCGAAGTTATGGCCTTTAAAGTTCGAAGGCGTATGCATTTTGATATTTTATTGTCGGAGACAGTCAAAATTAGGAATTATTGTCATTATATCAGCAAAAATAATAAAAAATGGCTTACTTTTATTCCGACGGTTGTGGAGACTTCTAATTTTCAGTCAATATCCTCTTATCCGTAAATAAATGTTCCATGTTGTATATTCCTTCTTGATGATACTCAATTTGGCAAAAATGTGTTATTCCCGCTTCAGTACAACCCTTATGACGGTCTTCCGACAATGGCAGTATATCAGATTATTACATAGATGAAAACGAACTTAACACCTTTAAGTTCAATATCTCTGCGTTACATTTCTCTCCACTTGTAGTCGTATCCGCATTCAGCTTCCCTCTTCCGTATATTAGGATTCGGCTTCGTTAAGTTTGTGCTATGTTCTTGGACAATTGATACGTTGATACACCATTGATTACATTAGCGATCTTTGGTGTTCATTACTATTTCTCTCTGTGACTGTGATATGGTCTGCGAAGTAGAGCATGTTTATTTCTTTTCCGTTAATCTTTATCCTGTATACTCTGAATTTTTGTGCTTCTCGTATTGCCTCTTCCAAGCATATTTTGAACATTTCTTGTGAGAGGTAATATCTCTTTTTTCTCCGTTTTGTTATTTTGACTTTTTTATCTCTCATTCACATTGTGTCACCTTGCCTCTTGAATATTTCGGTGATTATTGTTCTGCCCTTTTACTCTTATCCGAATTATTCCCACAGTCCGAACATATTGTTCCGCCTTACGTTTTTTAATGCTTCTTTTGAAATCTATTCTCTCTTAGGTAGTGCTCAATTTCTATGGTATTTTGTTATTTCAATATCCATGATGACTTTCCAAGAGAATTGTCTTTAATTTTCCCTAACATCCATCGGCTTATTATACGAGTATATTTTTTTCTCGCAGGCATCATGAAACTCTTCTGTGCTGCTGAAATTTCAGGCTCTGTCTTTATTCCGATTGGCAATAATTTGAAATTCATTCGGTAGTCTGTCTCTCTCTGTTTACCTTTCATTTTTTTCGTGCTGGTTTTCCCGGGTATTTCTTCCGATGATCTTAAAAATATCTCCGCTTTGTGGTCTTTGCCAGTTACATAGCCATTCTTAAGATATTTTTGTGCTGTCGAATTTGCTTTTAAGTAAATCTGAACCCAGGCCGGCCTCAACGAATTCGCTCTTCTTTAATCAGGTTTCAATCCAGTGGTCTTCGCTTTTTTTAATACTTCGATGTTTTGCTTCCAACTTTTCACTGTGTCTTAGCTCTCTATATCTCGATTTACATTGCAGATGCTTGTCTCTCACAGAAGTGTCTCTTCATTTGCATGTATATTGAACAGGTTTTCCCCTTCCTTATATTCTTGCCTTCTCGAATGAGTTATTTCCTAAGCATCTTTAAAATGCTTGCTTCTCCTACATTACTGATTATTAGTACTTTATTCTTTATTATTTTAGTCCTTGTGTTAATCCACGGCTAATTTTTTCAGGCAATACATTTGTTCTTTTTGACTCATCCCATTTTCTTTCGGGGCCTGTTTCCCTAATTTCTTTAGTCTGTTGACTACAGTGGAGAATATGAGTGAAAGAAATATTTCCATGCAAAATGTTTTTTTTTTCAAATTGAGCATTGTAACACTTGCTTGAACCAAGTGATAATTTTAAGTTCATTTCTATTATACACGTCATTTTTTTCTCTTTTTAGAATGAATATTAATGCGAATACATCAGCTTCGCGTGAAGAGATTATCTCGCCTGCTGTAACGGAGATCTTTGTGGCCCGCTTCTTCGTCTGATGGCATTCATCTTCTTTCTTTCATTCTTAAACCCCCTGTTATTAAGTATAAATATATGATTTACACCTTTTATAGTGATATCTTATTGTAGTAAAGTAGTCTACTTCGTACTTTTTATAATGTAGAGTTAGGTTTTGAATTTTACAAACTGTAAGCTCACGGTTTATTTTGTTTTTGTTTCTTTTAATTTTTTGATCATTAATGATCTGCCTGTATACACATGGTGTCACCTAAATAGTTCACCGTAAATCACTACAGTAGGAAAAAATAATGTTTTCATTTTCTGTCTTTTTTAAGGTACCTTTGTTTACAAAAAACATCAGTTTTGCATTGCAAATTTTCTTTTTATATTTAATGCCATATTTGCTGTAATTACAAAGACTATATTTGTCCATGTATTGAATTTTTTGTGATTATTTCGGCAAGGTGGCCGTTGAAAAAAAATCATACTACATTTTGTTGTTATGAACGCTAGTGATATAATATATTGATTAAATGTTTTTTAAATTATTTTTTTCATTGAAGTAAATTATTTTCGGGAAGTATTTATATGTATCACAATTATTTACTGAATTACTTGAGCCAGGTGTTCCTTATAATGTAGGATGTGAATTATTGATTGCCAAACTATATGCTCGCAAATGTTTTTCATTCTTAGATTTTTTTAGGAATGTTTCTTACGTTGTAATGGTACATTTTGGGACATACGAATGTTTTTGCTGCTTTGTGATTATACTGTTGAACGTTTTGGAGTGACAGTTGAAGATAATATATTTATTTACTTCACTGCTTTGGTTGTAAGACTTATTCCGATACATGTTTCCATTCCATCAATTTCCATGATATTACTTTGGAAATACCAAATACTGGAAATGTGGTTTTTTTGTTCAAATGAATTAATAAAGTATTACTAGTGAAATTTATAAAAAAACTTTCACTGTTTAAATATTTTGTAAAATTTATTTAATATTTTTAAATTTCTTCGTGTCTTTGCACAAATAAAGTCTATGTATAAGTTATCTTCATTATTTCATGCATATCAATAATTTGAAGTAAATTAAAAAAAAATACAATTTCAATCGTATATGTTCCATTGTTGTCTTTTTTATTCACGTTAAATGATTTTCTTTTTGATATTTTTCCCATTTTTATTCAAAGTCTTTGACCTCTTGTTCAAATGTTAATATTTTTTACATCTTTAAAATGATACACTTTCGGATTCGCTTCAACATTTGGATGATAGTTTTCAGTCTGCAGTTCCAGGGCGAGGGCAACTGGAAGGAAAAAGTTCTTTTGTAAGTCTAATAAACCAATTGTCTTAATGATTTTGACTTAAATTAGTAACAGTCTCATGGACTATATTTATTTTTTTAGTTTCATTCTCTCCTAGTCCAAAGGTATTTCTCAATTTATCATAAAACATTGTAATTAATGGTTTTTTAAATGTCTATATCGAGATATATGGAGGCAATATTGGGGTTATCGTATCACCGCCACATGCGAACGATGTTTTCCTGCAAAGAGGTTTTCTTAATTTGGAAACCAGAAATCCATTGCATAAAAGTAACAGCGAAGAAATTAATTAAAGCACATAAGATTAGACACCTAAACGAAGGAGTACATTCTTGGGCTTGTTGCCTGAAATCCTGTGGCTGAAGTTACCCCATTCCATTCCGCCTTCTGTTTGCTACAGAGCAAGGGTTTTGTACCACAGGGGATTACCCCCCCTCACCCGAGGGAAATAAATGAGGGAATTGGGTCCGCATCCTGACAATTGAAATTTAAGGTCGTTAACCAAAAATGTGTTTAGTACGGGTTTGTTGGATTTATTTTGTTACGATTAAGTTTATAAAAGCAACGTATTAAAGTTATTGATAAACTGTTGCATGAATAATAAAAGAAGAATTGGACTGTCATTTGATAGTATTTGCTAGGAAGTGGGAAATATTATCTGCGCTTTGAGACTGGAGGAATTTCGAAAAAAACAGGTTTGAAGTTAACTGGAGTTAGGTAAAGTGTCCGCTGTAGTCGCATTTCACCTTGGATTGATCAAAGCATTGTGCGCATAATACAGGCCACCTAACACCGACGTCACCTCAATTTTAGAACTCGAAGCACAAATAAAGAACATCACATCCAGGAACACCGAAAGAAATGTAATCATAGGTGGAGATTTCAATACGCCCTCTATAGATTGGAGGACCTACAGTTACATATCAGGAGGAAGAGACAAAGATATATGCGAGTCCCTGCTGCACACGTTCTCATCCAATGCCCTACATCAGATAGCTACGACGCCTAACAGAGGGGACAACATTCTTGATTTATTTGCAACATATATACCGCAACAAGTAATTAAGGTAAACACTGTTGAGGGCATTAGTGACCATAGAGTAGTTACCGCAAAGTTCTCCTTGAGTATCATTAAACAAAGTTTAATGATACTCAAGGATATCATTGAGTTTTAAACAAAGAAGAAAATTCTACATTTTTAAAAAAGCCGATTTCAATGCGTTTAAGTGTCATCTAAAAAATTCTCTTCCCGAATTCCAGGAATCAAGCTTAAAGTTAGACACGGAGGGTAGTTGGAAAGCTGTTCTTTCGATCGTACATTCAGGGATCAGAAAATACATCTACATCTACAAAATACCCTGCAAGCCACCTCAGGGGTGTGTGGCAGGGGGTGATTAATCACCAACATAAATTACACTATATCCTAAAGTTAGTGTAACTACGACTAATTATGCATCAGCATAAATCGCTAATGCTTGTCATGAGGCGAAGCGAAGAGAGGAATGACTCAAAATCAACTTAAGTCTATCACATCCATTTATTCGATATACATAACATTGTTTTCATATGCCTCACTACATGCTACGCTTCTAGCAACCTATCGACAAGCCTGTTTCAACCAATTCTGAATTTTCTCTTACACCTTATCCTCGGGGACAGAGTTCATTCAAAGGTGGCAGACAACTGCACCAAATGCATCTTTAAATGAATAAGAAACGAATGAACATGGAATACATTCTGGTAATAAAACAACAAATAAACTATAAAATGAGAATTTGGTACATCTACATCCACATATTACCCTGCGAGCCACCTCTAGGGTGTTTGGCAGGGGGTGACAAGTCACCAAAATGCAGCATGCAAGCGGACCGCCACATGCACACCGCACGGTGATCAATATTAAGGATACTAACCAATTCCATCATTAACTAAAAACCATCATGCAGCATGCAAGAGAATGGTATTGTTATTGGCATGCACTGCGCCTCACCTATGTCATATTTTGTTAGGATATGTTATGTTTCATTGTGTTTCACGCCTGGCATGCCTGGTGTGGAATCACCCCGAGCCACACACTTTTTGCATAATGTTGTATGAGACAACTGAAAGAGAGTCTACAAATTTATTATATCGCTTAATGCGTGTGTAAAATAGCATTATCGTGGTACATTACACTGGACGAGCGGAATACCATGCAGACATATCATGTCTGCCACACACCCCTGAGGTGGCTTGCAGGGTATTTTGTAGATGTAGATGTATCATCATCTTAATATGCGGAGTATTGGTCGCCAGCTTGGAATGACGGCTGATGTCCCAAGGATTGACACGAGAAAGTTCATAGCAAACATTTGGCAACACTGGCACGCGTTGGTCGGGGACCTCATGCCGTGAGTGGCTTTGGCGGTGACAGTTGGGGTGGAGTGAAGCGACCGCGGTCGGGAACCTCTCGCGCCCCGAAGACAGATTTACACTTATTTTTCAACGTTTGAAGTCATATTTACACTAACAATAAGTTTGAACAAGAATCGCTACGCGAAAACCCCTGCCACACACCCTTGACGAAGCTTGCAGGGTATTTTGTATATGATTGCAGTCTTGGAACTAGAGCTGGGGCTGTTTTTCCATCTTTCGTGTATGCATTTGCGTTAGAATTCCAGTAAACCCCGATTTACACGACGCAACTTTCAATGCTAATTCATGCATTCATAATAATTTACTACAATGTTTCTAATGAAGAACGGCGACGAACATTGGTGCTCTCCGTCTGCCAGGAAATACCGTGAGTTGCTCAACTCCTCCACGGCAGTCACCTTGTGAGACCGTCAAGGTTCAATGTTTCGAAAATACCTCGAGACGAGAACCGTCTCGAAGATGCGGGTCACAACGAAATGCACACCTTGATACACAGGCTACATCTTGCTTGAATTTCCTTCTTTTCACATTATCTCATGGAATGAACTATAGTATCATGTCTCATGGTATGCGTGAATATTAAGATGAAGTGGAAAATAGTAAGAAAACATCATTGAATGTAATTAATTGAGGTGGAAACCGATGTTATTTCCCTTTCTCAAACGTATATTAGTTAAGTTCAATAACCGTGTAAGTATTATCGCATAGGAGTGCATTAGTTCGTCCAATGGGTATGACTTGTGGTAGCCTGAGGAATGACGTCAGAAGGGGATAGGAGGGGTCGAGGTTTTAAGGAGGGGAGGGAACCGGACTAGCCTGCATCCTATCCGGAGCATTTAAGTCAACGCCGGTTCTCCTGCCACCTAGCGGAATTCATTGGAAGGTTAGGCGCTCGTGAACTGTCATTGCTCACTTGCTTGGCGTCCATCCCGGGAAGAGGAAGTGGCAAAGGTTCTCTTAAGATCCAAGGTCGTCTTGAATCCATTCTTGAGTTTTCGACGTCCAGCTCTCAGTTCTGTGTTGAAAGTGTATCCATCCCTGTCTTCCTGCTATTCTGTCGTAAGTACCGACTTATTTATTCTTTTTCACGATGTTTTTTTCATCTTCATATTTTTCAACGGCGTCTGCAAGCGTTATGATAAAGGAAAAATGGCTTTCTCAGGTTGTATTTGTAAACATCTAAGTTCTTCTTAATAAGATTTGTGTTGAGGTGGTTTTAAATTCGTTGATAACTGTGTAATAGAATTGCGTAATCAACTCATGATAGTTTCTTCCCTAGACAAGTGTTCCAGGTTATTTAATGTTATTTTCTTGTTATTAAACTAGCGAAACTCGAGTACCGTAATCATTTTTTTGTGCGAAGGTGCGTATAGTGCTTTCTAGTTATGTGGAGTAATCGTGTGTTTTGTATGGGAATGTTGATTTCTGACCGCGACTATTCCATAGTTGTCCAGACTTTGCATTTAGAGATACTTTCTTCTATCATCGTCATTCCGGTTGGAAAACCCGACAGAGCAGCCTACGCATAGTTAATATTTATTTCGAAGGCTAGTTGAAGAATTTTAAAGGACTTTTTGTGCGGCGAAAGCTTTTCTACATACGAATATACGTGAGATTGTACGTTTGTCGCAGGTTCTATTTTCCGTGCAGGCATTCAAGACATTCAAATAAGCGTTCATCTAATTTGCCGCCTAACACAAAGTATTTCGCCCCATGCAAGGGTTCACGGGAGAGTTTGTACAAACAAATACGCGCAGGAACTTAGCCCCCAAAAAATTCCACCCCAAGTTCCAATCCACAGTGCTGCCAACATAATTCAATACTTTTCATTTTTCGCTCTTAAATTACACCATTTCACTTCTAAACCGTCAAATAACACGCCACGTCCTTAAATAACACGCATACCCTGAAATAATTACCATAAATATACTACTCTTTACAAAAATTGCACATATTCCCAGACCAGCCAGCGCGAGTCATACGCGAAGCAAGCGCTGACATACCTGCTAATTACGGAGTTATCCGTATAGAGATCCAATTAAAATTTATTGTACGTACTACTGGTGATGTACCCTTTAAGACAGATTAAACAAATATTATTCTTATTCCAAACTTTGTGGCCCAGGGCCGGCTAACCACGTAATCCCCCAGCCTCACACGAGGCAAGCGCCCATACATCGGCTTATTACGGCGTTATCCGTCCAGTGATCCTATTTAAATTCATAGTACTTACTGGCAGTAATGTACTCTTATGGTATGATTAAACAAAAGTTATTCATATTCCCAAGTTTGACACCCAGGGCCGGCTAACCATGTTCCCGCCCCACGCGAGAAATACGCGAAGCAAGCGCTGACATAACGGGTAATTACGGAGTTATCCGTCCAGAAATCCTATATAAATTCATAGTACTTACTGGTAGTAATGTATTCTTCAAGAAGAATTAAACAAAATATATTCATATTCCCAAGTTTGACAACCAGGGCCGGCTAACGAAGTCACCGCCCAGCGCAAATAATACGCGAAGCAAGCGCTAACATTCCGGCTTATTACGTAGTTATCCGTCCAGAGATCCTGTTTAAATTCATACTAAGTACTAACAGTAATGTATACTTCAAGATGAAATAAACAAAATATATTCATATTCCCAAGTTTGACAACCAGGGCCGGCTAACCACGTCACCGCCCAGCGCAAATAATACGCGAAGCAAGCGCTGACATATCGGGTAATTACGAAGTTATCCGTCCAGAGATATTATTTAAATTCATAGTACATACTAACAGTAATGTATTCTTCAAGATAAATTAAACAAAATATATTCATATTCCCAAGTTTGACAACCAGGGCCGGCTAACGAAGTCACCGCCCAGCGCAAATAATACGCGAAGCAAGCGCTGACATTCCGGCTTATTATGGAGTTCTCCGTCCAGAGATGTTATTTTAATTCATAGTACGTACTAACAGTAAAGTATTCTTCAAGATGAACTAAACAAAATATATTCATATTCCCAAGTTTGACAACCAGGGCCGGCTAACCACGTCAATGCCCGGCGCGAATAGTACGCGAAGCAAGCGCTGACTTTCCGGCTTATTACGGAGTTATCCGTCCAGAGATCCTATTTAAATTCATAGTACTTACTAGCAGTAATATATTCTTCAAGAAGAATTAAACAAAATATATTCATATTCCCAAGTTTGACAACCAGGGCCGGCTAACGAAGTCACCGCCCAGCGCAAATAATACGCGAAGCAAGCGCTGACATTCCGGCTTATTATGGAGTTATCCGTCCAGAGATGTTATTTTAATTCATAGTACGTACTAACAGTAAAGTAATCTTCAAGAAGAATTTAACAAAATATATTCATATTCCCAAGTTTACAGCCAGGGCCGGTTAACGAAGTCACCGCCCAGCGCAAATAATACGCGAAGCAAGCGCTGACATTCCGGCTTATTACGGAGTTATCCGTCCAGAGATCCTATTTAAATTCATAGTACATACTGGTGGTAAAGTAATCTTTAGGAAATATTAAACAAAAGTTATTCATATTCCCAAGTTTGAAAGCCAGGGCCGGCTAACCACGTCACCGCCCAGCGCGAATAGTACGCGAAGCAAGCGCTGACTTTCCGGCTTATTACGGAGTTATCCGTCCAGAGATCCTATTTGAATTCATAGTACTTACTAGCAGTAATATATTCTTCAAGAAGAATTAAACAAAATATATTCATATTCCCAGGTTTGACAACCAAGGCCAGCTAACCACGTCACCGCCCAGCGCGAATAATACGCGAAGCAAGCACCCATATATCGGCTTATTACGGAGTTATCCGTCCAGAGATGTTATTTAAATTCATTGTACTGACTAACAGTAATGTTCTCTTCAAGCCAAATTCAACAAAAGTTATTCATATTCCCAAGTTTGAAAACCAGGGCCGGCTAACCTCGTCACCGCCCAGTGAGAATAATCCGCGAAGCAAGCGCTGACATTCCGGCTTATTACGGAGTTATTATTCCAGATATGTTATTTAAATTCATAGTACGTACTAATAGTAAAGTAATCTTTTAGAACAGTTAAACAAAATATATTCATATTCCCAAGTTTGAAAACCAGGGCCGGCTAACCACGTCACCGCCCAGCGCGAATAAACCGCGAAGCAAGCGCTGACGTTCCGGATTATTACGGAGTTATCCGTCCAGAGATGTATTTTAAATTCATAGTACATACTGGCAGTAAAGAAATCTTTGGGAAATATTAAACAAAATATATTCATATTCCCAAGTTTGAAAACCCGGGCCGGCTAACCATGTTCCCGCCCCGCGCGAAAAATACACGAAGCAAGCGCTGACATATCGGGTAATTACGAAGGTATCCGTCCAGAGATCCTATTTAAATTCATAGTACTTACTAGCAGTAATATATTCTTTAAGAAGAATCAAACAAAATATATTCATATTCCCAGGTGTGACAACCAAGGCCGGCTAACCACGTTACCGCCCAGCGCGAATAATCCGCGAAGCAAATGCTGACATTCCGGCTTATTATGGAGTTATCCGTCCAGAGATGTTATTTTAATTCATAGTACGTACTAACAGTAAAGTATTCTTCAAGATGAACTAAACAAAATATATTCATATTCCCAAGTTTGACAACCAGGGCCGGCTAACCACGTCAATGCCCGGCGCGAATAATGCGCGAAGCTAGCGTAGGCAACTGCTTACGGAGTTATGCCATATTATTCACCGAGGGCCAGGTAAGCTCGTTACCGGCCAAGCACCTCACGAGACAAGGGGTCACCTTCCGACTGCATACGGAGTTATCCCAAGTTTTACACCGAGGGCCGGCTAACCACGTCACCGCCCAGCGCAAATAATACGCGAAGCAAGCGCTGACATTCCGGCTTATTATGGAGTTATCCGTCCAGAGATGTTATTTTAATTCATAGTACGTACTAACAGTAAAGTAATCTTCAAGAAAATTTTAAAAAAATATATTCATATTCCCAAGTTTGAAAGCCAGGGCCGGCTAACCACGTCACCGCCCTGCGCGAATAGTACGCGAAGCAAGCGCTGACTTTCCGGATTATTACGGAGTTATTCTTCCAGATATGTTATTTAAATTCATAGTACGTACTAATAGTAAAGTAATCTTTTAGAACAGTTAAACAAAATATATTCATATTCCCAAGTTTGAAAACCAGGGCCGGCTAACCACGTCACCGCCCAGCGCGAATAAACCGCGAAGCAAGCGCTGACGTTCCGGATTATTACGGAGTTATCCGTCCAGAGATGTATTTTAAATTCATAGTACATACTGGCAGTAAAGAAATCTTTGGGAAATATTAAACAAAATATATTCATATTCCCAAGTTTGAAAACCCGGGCCGGCTAACCATGTTCCCGCCCCGCGCGAAAAATACACGAAGCAAGCGCTGACATATCGGGTAATTACGAAGGTATCCGTCCAGAGATCCTATTTAAATTCATAGTACTTACTAGCAGTAATATATTCTTTAAGAAGAATCAAACAAAATATATTCATATTCCCAGGTGTGACAACCAAGGCCGGCTAACCACGTTACCGCCCAGCGCGAATAATCCGCGAAGCAAATGCTGACATTCCGGCTTATTATGGAGTTATCCGTCCAGAGATGTTATTTTAATTCATAGTACGTACTAACAGTAAAGTATTCTTCAAGATGAACTAAACAAAATATATTCATATTCCCAAGTTTGACAACCAGGGCCGGCTAACCACGTCAATGCCCGGCGCGAATAATGCGCGAAGCTAGCGTAGGCAACTGCTTACGGAGTTATGCCATATTATTCACCGAGGGCCAGGTAAGCTCGTTACCGGCCAAGCACCTCACGAGACAAGGGGTCACCTTCCGACTGCATACGGAGTTATCCCAAGTTTTACACCGAGGGCCGGCTAACCACGTCACCGCCCAGCGCAAATAATACGCGAAGCAAGCGCTGACATTCCGGCTTATTATGGAGTTATCCGTCCAGAGATGTTATTTTAATTCATAGTACGTACTAACAGTAAAGTAATCTTCAAGAAAATTTTAAAAAAATATATTCATATTCCCAAGTTTGAAAGCCAGGGCCGGCTAACCACGTCACCGCCCTGCGCGAATAGTACGCGAAGCAAGCGCTGACTTTCCGGATTATTACGGAGTTATTCTTCCAGATATGTTATTTAAATTCATAGTACGTACTAATAGTAAAGTCATCTTTTAGAACAGTTAAACAAAATATATTCATATTCCCATGTTTGAAAACCAGGGCCGGCTAACCACGTCACCGTCCAGCGCGAATAATCCGCGAAGCAAGCGCTGACGTTCCGGATTATTACGGAGTTATCCGTCCAGAGATGTAATTTAAATTCATAGTACATACTGGCAGTAAAGTAATCTTTCGGAAATATTATACAAAATCTATTCATATTCCCAAGTTTGAAAACCCGGGCCGGCTAACCATGTTCCCGCCCCGCGCGAAAAATACACGAAGCAAGCGCTGACATATCGGGTAATTACGAAGGTATCCGTCCAGAGATCCTATTTAAATTCATAGTACTTACTAGCAGTAATATATTCTTCAAGAAGATTCAAACAAAATATATTCATATTCCCAGGTGTGACAACCAAGGCCGGCTAACCACGTCACCGCCCAGCGCGAATAATCCGCGAAGCAAGCGCTGACATTCCGGCTTATTATGGTGTTATCCGTCCAGAGATGTTATTTTAATTCATAGTACGTACTAACAGTAAAGTATTCTTCAAGATGAACTAAACAAAATATATTCATATTCCCAAGTTTGACAACCATCGCCGGCTAACCACGTCAATGCCCGGCGCGAATAATGCGCGAAGCTAGCGTAGGCGACTGCTTACGGAGTTATGCCATATTATTCACCGAGGGCCAGGTAAGCTCGTTACCGGCCAAGCACCTCACGAGACAAGGAGTCACCTTCCGACTGCATACGGAGTTATCCCAAGTTTTACACCGAGGGCCGGCTAACCACGTCACCGCCCAGCGCGAATAATCCGCGAAGCAAGCGCTGACATTCCGGCTTATTATGGAGTTATCCGTCCAGAGATGTTATTTTAATTCATAGTACGTACTAACAGTAAAGTATTCTTCAAGATGAACTAAACAAAATATATTCATATTCCCAAGTTTGACAACCAGGGCCGGCTAACCACGTCAATGCCCGGCGCGAATAATGCGCGAAGCTAGCGTAGGCGACTGCTTACGGAGTTATGCCATATTATTCACCGAGGGCCAGGTAAGCTCGTTACCGGCCAAGAACCTTACGAGACAAGGAGTCACCTTCCGACTGCATACGGAGTTATCCCAAGTTTTACACCGAGGGCCGGCTAACCACGTCACCGCCCAGCGCGAATAATACGCGAAGCAAGCGCTGACATATCGGGTATTTACGGAGATATCCGTCCAGAGATGTTATTTAAATTCATAGTACTTACTAACAGTAATGTATTCTTCAAGATAAATTAAACAAAATATATTCATATTCCCAAGTTTGACAACCAGGGCCGGCTAACGAAGTCACCGCCCAGCGCAAATAATACGCGAAGCAAGCGCTGACATTCCGGCTTATTATGGAGTTATCCGTCCAGAGATGTTATTTTATTCATAGTACGTACTAACAGTAAAGTAATCTTCAAGAAGAATTTAACAAAATATATTCATATTCCCAAGTTTACAACCAGGGCCGGTTAACGAAGTCACCGCCCAGCGCAAATAATACGCGAAGCAAGCGCTGAAATTCCGGCTTATTACGGAGTTATCCGTCCAGAGATCCTAATTAAATTCATAGTACATACTGGTGGTAAAGTAATCCTTATGAAATTTTAAACAAAAGTTATTCATATTCCCAAGTTTGAAAGCCAGGGCCGGCTAACCACGTCACCGCCCAGCGCGAATAGTACGCGAAGCAAGCGCTGACTTTCCGGCTTATTACGGAGTTATCCGTATAGAGATCCTATTTAAATTCATAGTACTTACTAGCAGTAATATATTCTTCAAGAAGAATTAAACAAAATATATTCATATTCCCAGGTTTGACAACCAAGGCCAGCTAACCACGTCACCGCCCAGCGCGAACAATACGCGAAGCAAGCACCCATATATCGGCTTTTTACGGAGTTATCCGTCCAGAGATGTTATTTAAATTCATTGTACTGACTAACAGTAATGTTCTCTTCAAGATAAATTCAACAAAAGTTATTCATATTCCCAAGTTTGAAAACCAGGGCCGGCTAACCTCGTCACCGCCCAGTGAGAATAATCCGCGAAGCAAGCGCTGACATTCCGGCTTATTACGGAGTTATTCTTCCAGATATGTTATTTAAATTCATAGTACGTACTAATAGTAAAGTAATCTTTTAGAACAGTTAAACAAAATATATTCATATTCCCAAGTTTGAAAACCAGGGCCGGCTAACCTCGTCACCGCCCAGCGAGAATAATCCGCGAAGCAAGCGCTGACATATCGGGTAATTACGAAGGTATCCGTCCAGAGATGTTATTTAAATTCATAATACTTACTGGCTTTAGAGTAATCTTCAGGAAATATTAAACAACATATCTTCATATTCCCAAGTTTGAAAACCAGGGCCGGCTAACCACGTCACCGCCCCGCGCGAAAAATACACGAAGCAAGCGCTGACATATCGGGTAATTACGAAGTTATCCGTCCAGAGATGTTATTTAAATTCATAATACATACTGGCTTTAAAGTAATCTTCAGGAAATATTAAACAACATATATTCATATTCCCAAGTTTGAAAACCAGGGCCGGCTAACCACGTTCCCGTTCCGCGCGAAAAATACACGAAGCAAGCGCTGATATATCGGGTAATTACGGAGTTATCCGTCCAGAGATGTTATTTAAATTCATAGTACTGACTAACAGTAATGTTTACTTCAAGATAAATTCAACAAAAGTTATTCATATTCCCAATTTTGAAAACCAGGGCCGGCTAACCTCGTCACCGCCCAGCGCGAATAATCCGCGAAGCAAGCGCTGACATATCGGGTAATTACGAAGTTATCCGTCCAGAGATGTTATTTAAATTCATGGTACATACAGACTTTAAAGTAATCTTAAGGAAATATTAAACAAAATGTATTCATTATCCCAAGTTTGAAAACCAGGGCCGGCTAACCTCGTCACCGCCCAGCGAGAATAATCCGCGAAGCAAGCGCTGACATATCGGGTAAATACGAAGTTATCCGTCCAGAGATGTTATTTAAATTCATAATACTTACTGGCTTTAAAGTAATCTTCAGGAAATATTAAACAAAATATATTCATATTCCCAAGTTTGAAAACCAGGGCCGGCTAACCACGTCACCGCCCCGCTGCGAAAAATACACGAAGCAAGCGCTGATATATCGGGTAATTACGGAGTTATCCGTCCAGAGATGTTATTTAAATTCATAGTACTGACTAACAGTAATGTTATCTTCAAGATAAATTCAACAAAAGTTATTCATATTCCCAAGTTTGAAAACCAGGGCCGGCTAACCTCGTCACCGCCCAGCGAGAATAATCCGCGAAGCAAGCGCTGTCATTCCGGCTTATTACGGAGTTATTCTTCCAGATATGTTATTTAAATTCATAGTACGTACTAATAGTAAAGTAATCTTTAAGAACATGTAAACAAAATATATTCATATTCCCAAGTTTGAAAACCAGGGCCGGCTAACCACGTCACCGCCCAGCGCGAATAATCCGCGAAGCAAGCGCTGACGTTCCGGATTATTACGGAGTTATCCGTCCAGAGATGTAATTTAAATTCATAGTACATACTGGCAGTAAAGTAATCTTTGGGATATATTAAACAAAATATATTCATATTCCCAAGTTTGAAAACCCGGGCCGGCTAACCATGTTCCCGCCCCGCGCGAAAAATACACGAAGCAAGCGCTGACATATCGGGTAATTACGAAGGTATCCGTCCAGAGATCCTATTTAAATTCATAGTACTTACTAGCAGTAATATATTCTTCAAGAAGAATTAAACAAAATATATTTATATTCCCAGGTGTGACAACCAAGGCCGGCTAACCACGTCACCGCCCAGCGCGAATAATCCGCAAAGCAAGCGCTGACATTCCGGCTTAATACGAAGTTATCCGTCCAGAGATGTTATTTAAATTCATAATACTTACTGGCTTTAAAGTAATCTTCAGGAAATATTAAACAAAATATATTCATATTTTCAAGTTTGAAAACCAGGGCCGGCTAACCACGTCACCGCCCCGCGCGAAAAATACACGAAGCAAGCGCTGATATGTCGGGTAATTACGGAGTTATCCGTCCAGAGATGTTATTTAAATTCATAGTACTGACTAACAGTAATGTTCTCTTCAAGATAAATACAACAAAAGTTATTCATATTCCCATGTTTGAAAACCAGGGCCGGCTGACCACGTCACCGCCCAGCGCGAATAATCCGTGAAGCAAGCGCTGACATATCGGGTAATTACGGAGTTATCCGTCCAGAGATGTTATTTAAATTCATAGTACTTACTGGCAGTAAAGTAATCTTCAGGAAGAATTTAAAAAAATATATTCATATTCCCAGGTTTGACAACCAGGTCCGGCTAACCACGTCACCGCTCAGGGCGAATAATACGCGAAGCAAGCGCTGACATTCCGGCTTCTTACGGAGTTATCCGTCCAGAGATCCTATTTAAAGTCATACTACGTAGTAACAGTAATGTACTCTTCAAGAAGAATTAAACAAAATATATTCATATTCCCATATATGCATATTCTTGTGTATAATATTCTGTGTAGGACTTACCCCTTATGTATGCTTTCACTTTTTGCTCTTTGGTTATTCCACATCACCCGTTGAGGTTACCAGATAGATGCGTTTCTCTTTTTATTGGGTTGCACCCTTGCGGAAGAGATCCCCTGTCGGCCTATGAGAAACCGCCTGGCAGCATTTACCAGAGTTCCCACTTGAGGATGTCAAGGAGGACATCCATCCCCCACGAGTTTAGATGTATTCCATCCCTTCGTATCCTTCTCCCTGTTCCCATCCACCTGAAAGGAGAAAGGGTCCCATTAAGTTAAGATTTCTAATGATAATTAATATTATATTTTCTTTATAATGAATTATTTTCCAAATATTTGAATGAACATTACATGGTGGCCATTTAAGAACCTTTTGACACTGTTGCGAAACATACCTCTCAAAATACTCCTCCCTTACAGCATTCTGTCTTATTAGATAAGGGAATTGGTCAATGACCCTCACTCCGTCTATGGAAGAGGATTGTGGAATGTTAGGCAATCGTATCTTAGTCATATTCGGTTACAATTAATGTACATACCTGCATACCGAGGCTAACCATATGTTCATTATGTATAAATACAAAATTACATCCTATATGGATGCCATGCATTTCATTAGTTCACCCCTTTTCTACATATACTCTATTCCTAGTGATATTAGTTACAATATTATCAGTATCATCAAACATACATCGCTCATATCGGAATAACCATCGGTTGAACGCCAGTAGTGTCCTCCGGTAGCTGGGGTTTCCCCACATGGCTGGCGCCGGGGGAACGGTCAGTAGGACCACCCTTGGCGCCAGTCTCATCAGGGACACAAGGAGGCCGTTCATCGACCCCCGAAGGCTTCCCAGTTTGCAGCCCTGAAATATACGAGTTGTTGTTTACAATGTTTGCAACGGACTGATAATGGAAATCGTGGTACATTTCGTTTACTTACATTCCGCAGATCGTTGCTCCCGATCAACACCAGCACCGGGTATATGAATGGGCCGTGTCTCTCCACGGCCTCTCGCAACGTTTGCACATTCTGGCCTGACACACATAGCCCTATCCGCCGTGGATGCACTGTAAGGAATAACATATTATACTATGTACAAGTTGACTACACGTAGGAATTCAATTATGCAAATATGGATTGGATAATCTTACCACTTTCCAGCGGGTACCCCAAACGATTCCCTAATCTCACGAAGTGAGAGTCCCCTAGCAGTTGGTGACCGAAAACCATAGGGGTCGCCATTGTTGATCCTGAGGATAACATAAAGAAGGCGTCAGCTTTTCCTTCAACAGACCCTCGACATGAACCATTCCTTTACTTCAGTAAGCTTCCTGAAGGATTTTATGTTAAACATTGCATCCACAACATTAAAATAGAAGGCTGATGCCTACGACAGACACCACAATGGACTTCCCTTTGTATCCTTGCGTTTATACTTCCCTCCTGTCAGAGCGGCATTGCGGAATATTTACCAATGCGCAGGATGAAATGTTCAAGTGAGATATTCAATATTTTAAGCGGTGCTGCAATAAGGGACCGCACGTTAAAACATATAGCTTTATAGATGACTGATTGATGCTCAATGGCTTGATTCCTTCATTGAGTGTTAACGTCTTGCCTCTTCTTCACTGGTTATTCCCCGTCACCTCAGAGGTTACCAGTTAGACGCGTTTCTCTTTTTTAAAGGGAGTGACCCTTACGGAAAAGAGATCCCCTGTAGGTATATGAGAAACCAAGATATACATCCTTGCCCATACACGGATGTATGCCTGCACGGAGAGAAAGTGCCACGGAAAGGACGAGCAATTAAAATTTAACCCCCAATCAACCAATTAATTTCAAGTAACCCCCTTCCTCCTCCAGGCTACCCGATTCCGATGTAACCTGGAGCGGGTTTCGTAGGCAGTATTACCTTACACCTCCCCTACCTAATTCTTCGTAACCTCCTTCTTCCTCCAGGCTACCCGATTCCGATGTAACCTGGAGCGCGTTTCGAAGGCAGTGAACTCCGTATTACCTTACACCTCCCCTGTGGTCTTCTAATTTCTTGATCATGTTTGTATGTGTAATGTTTAATAATTATGAATGTTTTAAACTCCCGCACCTTCCTTTTGTTTCCCTTTCCTTTTCACCCATGTTGCGCAGGGATCGCAAACCCATGACCTCGTCTCATAACCTTCCCTTTTCGAATTGCCGTCTATGCATTTTACATGATACCACCTCGAACAGATGTCACACAAAACCCAAGAGCCCTTATGTTGTACGGTGCCCCTATCGCATATTGAACAATTTTCTTCAACCTTGAACATGCCCTTCAATAACTTTACCTTAATTTTATCGCGGTACTCATCGGCATCAATGTCCTCGTTCGTTCCCCTACCAACAGCAATTTGACTAATGAGAAAACACACATGTACACCACAGTTATACCCGTCCCTTTGCTCAGAAAAAGGCAATGGTTTCAATTCCCATCCCTTAACCCTAATTTGTTCCTCGCTCACATAATTTCGCATCCTTAGGAATGTCAAAAATCGAATGAAGTCCTTCCGATCACTGGTGCTCCTTAGTGGGTCGAAATACGTCACGATGAATTTGTCAAAGTCAGCAAAATAAAGACACCAGTGATTTCCCGTTTTGTTATACGGCATGAGTACCTTCCTACCCTTTAAATTATCCTTGACGATTTTGGACTCGGAGGTCATATCTGCATTTAGTGCATAAGTGGCAATTTCGCAGGGGAAATATAGAATGTCGCTGTCACATTCGTGCAAAACTACGGCCGCGAAAGCATCGATTACGAAATTGCACAGCCATTTACTACAATACAAGGTTGAAAAATCTTCGTAATAAACTGGAGTGTTACCAGTCAGGTATCCTAAAACAAAATCCTTGTTAAAACCCTCATTACAGTTGTAATAATTAATGTCTGCAACTATACCGTTTTCATGCAATTGCAAGGGACAGTGTCTAACGGGCATTTCAACTCCCCCCTTAATACACTTCTTACCCCCTATGAAGTCTTCTACTGGCTTTACGGCAAATTCCATTTCATCCCCAGAATACAAAGTGATCACCTCGGAGCGGAAAGAGATGTCCTTCCGTTTCCCTGTTCTCCTTACACGCTTTCCCCACCCCTCCTTAGCCATTAACGCTTTTTCTTCCTCTCCTAAGGAACGCCTGCGGCGCCTTTTCTGGACTTTAGGTATTTTAAATCTAATTTCCTTAGCTCGTGAAAGTACATGTGGTTTCATTGCGCGAATAAAGCGTCCCGGTCTCATGTGTATATTCCCTTCTAAAATTAAGTTTTTTACCACGCCAAACCAGTTTTCAACGACCGCATTGCTAAACCGGGGTCCGAATCCTGTTCCTGCGTTTTTACCCTTTAAAATGTTAGACCACAGGGGAAGGTATGGAATATATCTTTTTAAAAACAAATTGAAAAACCTAGGGCTATAAAATTCGTTCACCGAGCCTACGCTATCGGTTTCCACGTCATTTGAAAGTGCTTTAAATCTTTGATAAAAGAAACTCCTTCTGAAGTTCTAGAGTTGGATAGACAGGTGAAGCGTCTCGCACGTCAAAATAACGAAAATAATATAATTATCGGTGGTGATTTCAACGTTCCCTCGATTGACTGGAAGACATATAGTTTCAAAATTGGCGGCAAAGATAAAGAGTTGTGCGAGACTCTACTCCACACATTCACTTCTAATTCCTTACATCAATTAGTCACAACACCGACCAGAGGAAACAACGTTCTAGATCTTTTGGCGACTAACATACCTGAAAGCGTCCTTAACGTAGTAACAGTGAACGGAATTAGTGATCACAGAGTGGTAAATGCTAGATTCCATATTAGTACTGACAAAAAGGCATCCATAAAGAGGAGGGTATATTTATTTCACAAGGCGGACTTCGAAGGCTTAAAACAAGAACTATTGACCTCGTATAAAAATTGAGTGATATTAGTGAAAACAGTTGTACTGACTCTACATGGGATACTTTTCGTAACATCACACAACTAGCCATAACTAGCGCAATACCAAGTAAACTTAAAAAGGTCAATACTGAACCTAGGTGGTATAATGCGGACGTCCAGAAATCTCTCAAGCGACAACGAATACAGCACGCAAAAATGAGGAACGCACGTCAGGATCTCCCCGAAGAGGAGTATAAGAAGTTATGCGACAAATACAAGAAAACGAAAACAGCAGCTAAGGCAGCCTTTCAAAATGCATTAACGAATTTCAAAAATAAAATATTGGGCGAATATTTAGAGGACAAACCAAAGGCTTTTTGGTCATACGTGAGGAAAGTTAAAGGCTGCAAATCAACAGTAACGTCACTAAAGAACAATCTAGGAGAAAGAGCAAACGACAAATTAGATAAAGCAAATATCCTCAACGCCTTTTTCCAAAGCGTCTACACCAAATGCTCTCCAAACGACACCACTACAATGCCTAGGCTATATAAGCACCCAATGCAGTCTATTAATATCACTAGTCGTGGAATAGAAAGTCATCTGAAATCCATTAATTCCAAGAAATCACCCGGTCCCGATCAAATTCCAGCCCGTGTTTATAAAGAATTAGCATCAGAAATAGCACCATGCCTTAAAATAATATTTGAAAAATCTTTAACACAACATCGTGTTCCTTACGATTGGAAAATCGCGAACGTTACACCAATATTTAAAAGTGGCGATAAGGAAGAGCCCAGTAACTATAGACCGATTACCCTTACGTCAATCTCGTGCAAGATATTGGAACATATAATCGTCAGTTCGATTATGGGGTACTTGGATAGTCAAAACTTGTTAATGCCAAATCAGCACGGACTCCGGAAAGGCAGGTCATGCGAAACCCAGTTGGCCCCCTTCCTTCACGACATTCTTTCCTCGGGAGAAAAACTTCTCCAAGTAGACGCAATATTTCAAGATTTTAAAAAAGGTTTCGATAAGGTCCCTCATTCAAAGTTACTCGTTAAGTTGGAAGCATACGGAATACACCACGACGTAATATGTTGGATAAAAGAGTTCTTAGCCGACCGCGAACAGAGGGTAGTTCTACATGGCGTTAGCTCAGATGTAGTGAAAGTTACATCAGGTGTACCTCAGGGAAGTGTCATCGGTCCCTTATTGTTCCTTTTGTATATTAATGATATCACTACCGTTGTTACTAGCAGAATTCGCCTCTTCGCAGATGATGCAGTGTTGTACAGGGATCTAGACAATGAGTCAGACAAGATTGCGCTACAAAAAGACCTAGATGCTATAAATGAATAGTGCAATACTTGGCAGTTAGAATTGAATTTTAAAAAGTGCGTTGTTATGAATTTTTGGAAAAAGAATAACTCGGTCAACGATACGTACACAACAGACTTATCAAATGTAGAGTCAGTTAAATACTTTGGTGTGACCCTTACTCAGGACCTGTCTTGGGGGAAACACGTTCGGGAAATATGCGGACATGCTAGTCGCAAATTGGGATTTATCAAGAGAATATTAGGAAAATGCGACGGGAAAGTTGAAGAGCGATGTTATTTTTCACTCGTGAGACCTCACTTGGAGTACGCCGCTAGCATATGGGACCCTTACGAAGTAGGACTAATCTCTGAAATAGATAGAATACAACGGAGAGCAGCAAGATTTGTGAAAGGTTGTTACGATGAACTTAGCAGTGTTACCGAGTTGTTGAAGTAATTAGGGTGGGAAACTTTAACTGATCAAAGGGAGAAATACAGGTTAAATCTTTTGCGCAAACTCGGAGCAGACAGTTTCTTGCCGGACGTTCAACACATACTGCTAGAGCCAACGTACTACGGTTGAAGCGATCACAGGAATAAAATAAAGGAAATTGACTGCTGAAGCGATAGATTCAAAATGTCATTTTTCCCACGTACAATAAGGGATCATAATAGTTGCGATAGATCAATCATATGAAACTCCCACCCTCAATAGGTAGAGTAGAATTTTCACATGTGCTTAATAACACCACATAATTACTAACTCTTCACACCGGTCGATTAGTCTGGCATATTTTATTTTTTTCTTTGCATGAGGTAGCATCTCGTAGTATTCATAAAATAACAGTATCCGTCATAAAAAATGCTCACACAATGTCAATGTTTAAACTCTTACTTTCCCCCCAACCCCCAACACCACTGACGTCATGCTTCTTCTTTAACCGTCTCCCTAATACCAGTAAACCCTCTCTCCTCGGCGTTGGAACCCCACGGCGTTAGATCTCCTGACTCGCAAGTTGACGTTCTGAATCCTCTCCCCCCGCCATGTATTCGTCACCTTGACCCTGCTTTCGCTAATTAGTTTGATCCCCGTGGTGAGGGTGTAACAAGGGTATGGGTGGTCATTATGACGCAGTGGAAAGAATAGATATGCGGAAAGGAGCTAAAGGATTCCCCTATGTCACCCTCATGCTTATATTTTCAACTGATATTTTAAACGTAGTTTGGAAAAAAGCGTTGTCATATTTGAATTGTTTCCAGGAAGAAACAAATGTCAACTCTATGATCAAAGTGGTGTCTAACGACGAAATTACGTCGTCGTGCAAACCGTAGAGATAGGTGTGAGAGATACCGGTCTGTAGTTCGGTGGCTGTTCCTTTCACCACTTATCAACAACTTAGCCGGCCCTGGGCCACAAAGTTGGGAATATGAATACATTTTTTTTAATTCATCTTGAAGAGTAGATTACTGTCAGTAAGTACTATGAATTTAAATATGATCTCTGGAAGGATAACTTAGTAATTACCCGATAAGTCAGTGCTTGCTTCGCGTGTTTCTGGCGCGGGGTGGGAACATGGTTAGCCGGCCCTGGGTGTCAAACTTGGGAATATGAATAACTTTCGTTTAATCAAACCATAATATTACATTACTGCCAGTAAGTAGTATGAATGTAAATAGGATCTCTGGGCGGATAACTCCGTAATAAGCCGATATATGGAGGTATGCCTTGTGCGAGGCTGGTAGGTCACGTGGTTAGCCGGCCCTGGGCCACAAAGTTGGGAATATGAATACATTTTGTTTAATTCATCTTGAAGAGTAGATTACTGTCAGTAAGTACTATGAATTTAAATATGATCTCTGGAAGGATAACTTAATAATTACCCGATAAGTCAGTGCTTGCTTCGCGTGTTTCTGGCGCGGGGTTGGAACAAGGTTAGCCGGCCCTGGGTGTCAAACTTGGGAATATGAATAACTTTTGTTTAATCATACCATAATATTACATTACTGCCAGTAAGTAGTATGAATTTAAATAGGATCTCTGGACGGATAACTCCGTAATAAGCCAATATATGGACGTATGCCACGTGCGAGGCTAGTGGGTTGCGTGGTTAGCCGGCCCTGGGCCAAAAAGTTGATAATATGAATACATTTTGTTTAATTCATCTTGAAGAGTAGACTACTGTCAGTAAGTACTATGAATTTAAATAAGATCTCTGGAAGGATAACTCCATAATTACCCGATATGTCAGCGCTTGCTTCGCGTATTATTCGCGCTGGGCGGTGACATGGTTAGCCGGCCCTCGGTGTAAAACTTGGGATAACTCCGTATGCAGTGGGAAGGTGACCCCTTGTCTCGTGAGGTGCTTGGCCGAATACAAGTTTACCTGGCCCTCGGTGAATAATATGGCATAACTCCGTAAGCAGTCGCCTACGCTAGCTTCGCGCATTATTCGCGCCGGGCATTGACGTGGTTAGCCGGCCCTGGTTGTCAAACTTGGGAATATGTATATATTTAGTTTATTTCATCTTGAAGAATACATTACTCTCAGTAAGTACTATGAATTTAAATAGGATATCTAGACGGATAACTCTGAATTAGCCGGAGTGTCAGCGCTTGCTTCGCGTATTTCTCGCGCCGGTAGGGAACATGGTTAGCCGGCCCTGGGCCACAAAGTTGGGAATGTGAATACATTTTGTTTAATTCATCTTAAAGAGTAGATTACTGTCAGTAAGTACTATGAATTTAAATAGGATCTCTGGAAGAATAACTTAGTAATTACCCGATATGTCAGTGCTTGCTTCGCGTGTTTCTGGCGCGGGGTGGGAACAAGGTTAGCCGGCCCTGGGTGTCAAACTTGGGAATATGAATACATTTTGTTTAATCATCCCATAATATTACATTACTGCCAGTAAGTAGTATGAGTTTAAATAGGATCTCTGGAAGGATAACTCCGTAATAAGCAAATATATGGACGTATGCCTCGTGCGAGGCTAGTGGGTTGCGTGGTTAGCCGGCCCTGGGCCAAAAAGTTGGAAATATGAATAGCTTTTGTTTATTACATCTTGAAGAGTATATTACTGTTAGTACGTACTATGACTTAAAATAGGATCTCTGGAAGGAGAACTCCATAATTACCCGATATGTCAGCGCGTGCTTCGCGTATTATTCGCGCTGGGCGGTGACGTGGTTAGCCGGCCCTCGGTGTAAAACTTGGGATAACTCCGTATGCAGTCGGAAGGTGACCCCTTGTCTCGTGAGGTGCTTGGCCGGTAACGAGCTTACCTGGCCCTCGGTGAATATAATGGCATAACTCCGTAAGCAGTCGCCTACGCTAGCTTCGCGTATTATTTGCGCTGGGCATTGACGTGGTTAGCCGGCCCTGGTTGTCAAACTTGAGGATATGTATATATTTTGTTTATCTCATCTTGAAGAATACATTACTGTCAGTAAGTACTATGAATTTAAATAGGATCTCTGGACGGATAACTCCGTAATAAGCAAGTATGTCAGCGCTTGCTTCGCGTATTTCTCACGCCGGGAGGGAACATGGTTAGCCGGCCCTGGGCCACAAAGTTGGGAATATGAATACATTATGTTTAATTCATATTGAAGAGTAGATTACTGCAAGTAAGTACAAAAAATTTAAATAAAAACGCTGGACGGATAACTTAGTAATTACCCGATATGTCAGTGCTTGATTCGCGTATTTCTCGAGCGGGGCGGGAACATGGTTAGCCGGCCCTGGGTGTCAAACTTGGGAATATGAATAACTTTCGTTTAATCAAACCATAATATTACATTACTGCCAGTAAGTAGTATGAATGTAAATAGGATCTCTGGACTGATAACTCCGTAATAAGCCGATATTTGGAGGTATGCCTTGTGCGAGGCTGGTAGGTCACGTGGTTAGCCGGCCCTGGGCCACAAAGTTGGGAATATGAATACATTTTTTTTAGTTCGTCTTGAAGAATAGATTACTGTCAGTAAGTACTATGAATTTAAATATGATCTCTGGAAGGATAACTTAGTAATTACCCGATAGGTCAGTGCTTGCTTCGCGTGTTTCTGGCGCGGGGTGGGAACATGGTTAGCCGGCCCTGGGTGTCAAACTTGGGAATATGAATAACTTTCGTTTAATCAAACCATAATATTACATTACTGCCAGTAAGTAGTATGAATGTAAATAGGATCTCTGGACGGATAACTCCGTAATAAGCCGATATATGGAGGTATGCCTTGTGCGAGGCTGGTAGGTCACGTGGTTTGCCGCCCCTGGGCCACAAAGTTGGAAATATGAATACATTTTTTTTAATTCATCTTAAAGAGTAGATTACTGTCAGTAAGTACTATGAATTTAAATATGATCTCTGAAAGGATAACTTAGTAATTACCCGATAAGTCAGTGCTTGCTTCGCGTGTTTCTGGCGCGGGGTGGGAACAAGGTTAGCCGGCCCTGGGTGTCAAACTTGGGAATATGAATAACTTTTGTTTAATCATACCATAATATTACATTACTGCCAGTAAGTAGTATGAATTTAAATAGGATCTCTGGATGGATAACTCCGTAATAAGCCAATATATGGACGTATGCCTCGTGCGAGGCTAGTGGGTTGCGTGGTTAGCCGGCCCTGGGCCAAAAAGTTGATAATATGAATACATTTTGTTTAATTCATCTTGAAGAGAAGACTACTGTCAGTAAGTACTATGAATTTAAATAAGATCTCTGGAAGGATAATTCCATAATTACCCGATATGTCAGCGCTTGCTTTGCGTATTATTCGCGCTGGGCGGTGACATGGTTAGCCGGCCCTCGGTGTAAAACTTGGGATAACTCCGTATGCAGTAGGAAGGTGACCCCTTGTCTCGTGAGGTGCTTGGCCGGTAACAAGTTTACCTGGCCCTCGGTGAATAATATGGCATAACTCCGTAAGCAGTCGCCTACGCTAGCTTCGCGCATTATTCGCGCCGGGCATTGACGTGGTTAGCCGGCCCTGGTTGTCAAACTTGGGAATATGTATATATTTTGTTTAATTCATCTTGAAGAATACATTACTGTCAGTAAGTACTATGAATTTAAATAGGATCTCTGGACGGATAACTCCGTAATAAGCAAGTATGTCAGCGCTTGCTTCGCGTATTTCTCGCGCAGGGCGGGAACATGGTTAGCCGGCCCTGGTTGTTAAGCTTGGGCATATGAATATAATATGTTTATTTCATCTTGAAGAGTACATTACTCTCACTAAGTACTATGAATTTAAATAGGATATCTAGACGGATAACTCCGAATTAGCCGGAGTGTCAGCGCTTGCTTCGCGTATTTCTCGCGCCGGTAGGGAACATGGTTAGCCGGCCCTGGGCCACAAAGTTGGGAATGTGAATACATTTTGTTTAATTCATCTTGAAGAGTAGATTACTGTCAGTAAGTACTATGAATTTAAATAGGATCTCTGGAAGAATAACTTAGTAATTACCCGATATGTCAGTGCTTGCTTCGCGTGTTTCTGGCGCGGGGTGGGAACAAGGTTAGCCGGCCCTGGGTGTCAAACTTGGGAATATGAATACATTTTGTTTAATTATACCATAATATTACATTACTGCCAGTAAGTAGTATGAGTTTAAATAGGATATCTGGAAGGATAACTCCGTAATAAGCAAATATATGGACGTATGCCTCGTGCGAGGCTAGTGGGTTGCGTGGTTAGCCGGCCCTGGGCCAAAAAGTTGGAAATATGAATAGCTTTTGTTTATTACATCTTGAAGAGTATATTACAGGTAGTTCGTACTATGACTTAAAATAGGATCTCTGGAAGGAGAACTCCATAATTACCCGATATGTCAGCGCTTGCTTCGCGTATTATTCGCGCTGGGCGGTGACGTGGTTAGCCGGCCCTCGGGGTAAAACTTGGGATAACTCCGTATGCAGTCGGAAGGTGACCCCTTGTCTCGTGAGGTGCTTAGCCGGTAACGAGCTTACCTGGCCCTCGGTGAATATAATGGCATAACTCCGTAAGCAGTCGCCTTCGCTAGCTTCGCGTATTATTCGCGTTGGGCATTGACGTGGTTAGCCGGCCCTGGTTGTCAAACTTGAGGATATGTATATATTTTGTTTATCTCATCTTGAAGAGTACATTACTGTCAGTAAGTACTATGAATTTAAATAGGATCTCTGGACGGATAACTCCGTAATAAGCAAGTATGTCAGCGCTTGCTTCGCGTATTTCTCACGCCGGGAGGGAACATGGTTAGCCGGCCCTGGGCCACAAAGTTGGGAATATGAATACATTATGTTTAAATCATATTGAAGAGTAGATTACTGCAAGTAAGTACAAAGAATTTAAATAAAAACGCTGGACGGATAACTTAGTAATTACCCGATATGTCAGTGCTTGATTCGCGTATTTCTCGCGCGGGGCGGGAACATGGTTAGCCGGCCCTGGGTGTCAAACTTGGGAATATGAATAACTTTCGTTTAATCAAACCATAATATTACAATACTGCCAGTAAGTAGTATGAATGTAAATAGGATCTCTGGACGGATAACTCCGTAATAAGCCGATATTTGGAGGTATGCCTTGTGCGAGGCTGGTAGGTCACGTGGTTAGCCGGCCCTGGGCCACAAAGTTGGGAATATGAATACATTTTTTTTAATTCGTCTTGAAGAGTAGATTACTGTCAGTAAGTACTATGAATTTAAATATGATCTCTGAAAGGATAACTTAGTAATTACCCGATAAGTCAGTGCTTGCTTCGCGTGTTTCTGGCGCGGGGTGGGAACAAGGTTAGCCGGCCCTGGGTGTCAAACTTGGGAATATGAATAACTTTTGTTTAATCATACCATAATATTACATTACTGCCAGTAAGTAGTATGAATTTAAATAGGATCTCTGGATGGATAACTCCGTAATAAGCCAATATATGGACGTATGCCTCGTGCGAGGCTAGTGGGTTGCGTGGTTAGCCGGCCCTGGGCCAAAAAGTTGATAATATGAATACATTTTGTTTAATTCATCTTGAAGAAAAGACTACTGTCAGTAAGTACTATGAATTTAAATAAGATCTCTGGAAGGATAACTCCATAATTACCCGATATGTCAGCGCTTGCTTCGCGTATTATTCGCGCTGGGCGGTGACATGGTTAGCCGGCCCTCGGTGTAAAACATGGGATAACTCCGTATGCAGTAGGAAGGTGACCCCTTGTCTCGTGAGGTGCTTGGCCGGTAACAAGTTTACCTGGCCCTCGGTGAATAATATGGCATAACTCCGTAAGCAGTCGCCTACGCTAGCTTCGCGCATTATTCGCGCCGGGCATTGACGTGGTTAGCCGGCCCTGGTTTTCAAACTTGGGAATATGTATATATTTTGTTTAATTCATCTTGAAGAATACATTACTGTCAGTAAGTACTATGAATTTAAATAGGATCTCTGGACGGATAACTCCGTAATAAGCAAGTATGTCAGCGCTTGCTTCGCGTATTTCTCGCGCGGGGCGGGAACATGGTTAGCCGGCCCTGGTTGTTAAGCTTGGGCATATGAATATAATATGTTTATTTCATCTTGAAGAGTACATTACTCTCACTAAGTACTATGAATTTAAATAGGATATCTAGACGGATAACTCCGAATTAGCCGGAGTGTCAGCGCTTGCTTCGCGTATTTCTCGCGCCGGTAGGGAACATGGTTAGCCGGCCCTGGGCCACAAAGTTGGGAATGTGAATACATTTTGTTTAATTCATCTTGAAGAGTAGATTACTGTCAGTAAGTACTATGAATTTAAATAGGATCTCTGGAAGGATAACTTAGTAATTACCCGATATGTCAGTGCTTGCTTCGCGTGTTTCTGGCGCGGGGTGGGAACAAGGTTAGCCGGCCCTGGGTGTCAAACTTGGGAATATGAATAACTTTTTTTTAATTATACCATAATATTACATTACTGCCAGTAAGAAGTATGAATTTAAATAGGATCTCTGGAAGGATAACTCCGTAATAAGCAAATATATGGACGTATGCCTCGTGCGAGGCTAGTGGGTTGCGTGGTTAGCCGGCCCTGGGCCAAAAAGTTGGAAATATGAATAACTTTTGTTTATTACATCTTGAAGAGTATATTACTGTTAGTACGTACTATAACTTAAAATAGGATCTCTGGAAGGATAACTCCATAATTACCCGATATGTCAGCGCTTGCTTCGCGTATTATTCGCGCTGGGCGGTGACGTGGTTAGCCGGCCCTCGGTGTAAAACTTGGGATAACTCCGTATGCAGTCGGAAGGTGACCCCTTGTCTCGTGAGGTGCTTGGCCGGTAACGAGCTTACCTGGCCCTCGGTGAATAATATGGCATAACTCCGTAAGCAGTCGCCTACGCTAGCTTCGCGTATTATTCGCGCTGGGCATTGACGTGGTTAGCCGGCCCTGGTTGTCAAACTTGGGAATATGTATATATTTTGTTTATCTCATCTTGAAGAGTACATTACTGTCAGTAAGTACTATGAATTTAAATAGGATCTCTGGACGGATAACGCCGTAATAAGCAAGTATGTCAGCGCTTGCTTCGCGTATTTCTCACGCCGGGAGGGAACATGGTTAGCCGGCCCTGGGCCACAAAGTTGGGAATATGAATACATTTTGTTTAATTCATATTGAAGAGTAGATTACTGCAAGTAAGTAAAAAGAATTTGAATAAAAACGCTGGACGGATAACTTAGTAATTACCCGATATGTCAGTGCTTGATTCGCGTGTTTCTGGCGCGGGGTGGGAACAAGGTTAGCCGGCCCTGGGTGTCAAACTTGGGAATATGAATAACTTTCGTTTAATCAAACCATAATATTACATTACTGCCAGTAAGTAGTATGAATGTAAATAGGATCTCTGGACGGATAACTCCGTAATAAGCCGATATATGGAGGTATGCCTTGTGCGAGGCTGGTAGGTCACGTGGTTAGCCGGCCCTGGGCCGCAAAGTTGGGAATATGACTACATTTTGTTTAATTCATCTTGAAGAGATAAGTACTGTTAGTACGTAGTATGACTTTAAATAGGATCTTCGTACGGATAACATCGTAATAAGCAAGTATGTCAGGGCTAGCTTCGCGTATTTCTCGCGCGGGGTGGGAACATGGTTAGCCGTGCCTGGGTGTCAAACTTGGGAATCTGAATAACTTTTGTTTATCCTATCTTTAAGAGTAGATTACTGCCAGTAAGTACTATGAATTAGAATCGGATCTCTGGACGGATAACTCCGTAATATGCAAGTATATCAGCGCTTGTTTCGCGTATTTCTCGCGCGGGGCGGAAACATGGTTATCCGGCCCTGGTTGTCAATTTTGGGAATACGACTTACTTTTGTTTAATCATACCATAAGAGTATAATTCTGCCAGTAAGTACTATGAATTTAAATAGGATCTCTAGACGGATAACTCCGTAATAAGCCGGTATGTCACCGCTTGCGTCACGTATTTCTCGCGCGGGGCGGGAACATGGTTAGCCGGCCCTGATTGTCAAAGTTGGGAATATGAATATACTTAGTTTAATTTATCTTGTGGAGTACATTATCGCCAGTAAGTGCTTTGAATTTAAATAAGATCTCTGGACGGATAACTCCGTAATAAGCCGATATATGGGCGCTTGTTTCGTGTGAGGCTGGGGGGGTTACGCGGTTATCCGGCCCTGGGCCACGAAGTTGGGAATATGAATATACTTTGTTTAATTCAACTTAAAGAGTACCGTACTGCCAGCACGTGCAATAAATTTAAATAGGATGTCTGGACGGATAACCCCGTAATACGCCGAAATATGGGCGCTTGCCTCCTGTGATGCCGGGGGGATTTGGGGTTTGTCGGCCCTGTGTGTGAAACCTGTTCATATGAATAACTTATCTTTAATCCATTAAGTACAGTACTCTCCTGTAACCATCTACTATTATTTTCTCTACCATTCATGGACCTTTACACTCACTACATGTGCGCTTTCCTTGCGCCATACGTTGTTTCAACATCTCACTGGGGAACGATGTTGGCAGCACTGCCGTTTTCGACTTTGGGGTGCGGAGCGCCTGGGCTGAAATCACGTCGCCCAAACAAATGTACCGTGTAAAACGGCCTTTTGACAGCTTCCCGCATTTTTAAGCTGGAATTGTTTAACTATACGGATTGTAATTAAGAATATTTCCGTAGATATGTCACTCTTCAGTTTTCAGTCACGTCTCCTCCTTATTCACTCTTGGTTGAAATTGGAAGAACTTATCTTTGAAAAGTTACTTCAGTATAATACCGGATGGTAACCTCAAGGTGACTGTGTTTTTTTTAAAGTGCAGAATTAGTCATTATATTGAAGAATAATCTATTTAAGTAATTCATCGTCGTTTGTCATTCCACTTGGCAGAATCCATTGGAAGGTGAGGCGTTCGCTCACACGCGTTATTCGCTCGCCTGTAGTGAACCATCCTTGGAGAATGATATGATATCAATTGTCTTGTGTTAGGAGCCTGTGTGTGCATTCATTTGTGAACAGGTCTATCTGAAGGAAATCGTCTCACTGCTTCTCAATCGCAGGTATGGTCACTCATATTTTATCTTCTGGTTTCGCAATGCCAATTTACAGTTTTTAGGTAAGGATCACGAGCATCATCATTAATAGTGTTTATTTACCTAAGTTTATGGCCGGAATATTTTTTATTCGATCTACGAAAATCAATTTTATGCTGACAGACAGGAATATCGTTATAACTGTGTAATGCTACATAGTGGCGTGGTTATTGACAGAAATTGTTTGCATGGAAGGATTTTAACTTTTTTTAAATCCAGTTTGTGAATGGCGCATGTGATATTGTGTATATCAATGTGCATATGCATTTTCCAAAGCGTAACCTCGAGTGTACTATGATTTGACTTTCTTATATGGAAAGAGTAGTTTTATCGTATCGTGTATCACTACCGAAAATAGCTGACGGACAAAATAATATTAGGTACCTACTTTTGGGTTTAAGAATAAAATATTTTTTAAAGAAATTAATTTATAAGATAAATCATCCTCTTGGTATGCGGTGTATTGGTCGCCAGTTTGGAATGACCGTTGATGGCCAAAGGATTGACGCGAGATATTATTGACGCACATCTACATCTACAAAATACCCTGCAAGCCACCTCAGGGGTGTGTGGCAGGGGGTGAGTATTCACCAACATGCATTACACTATACCCTAAAGTTAGTGTAACTACGACTAATTATGCATTAGCATAAATCGCTAATGCTTGTCATGAGGCGAAGCCGTGTTGAGAGTTTGTTAACAAGTTTTCTATATCGAGGTGAAAATAATAATCGACGTTTCCTGTCTATTATTTCACCAATATCGTTGATATAGAGTGGAAGAATTCCCACGTAAAATAAGGGATCATTATAGTTGCGATAGATCAATCACATGATTCTACCACCCTCAATAGGTAGAGTAGAATTTTCACTTGTGCTTAATAACACCACATAATTACTAACTCTTCACACCGGTCGATTAGTCCGGCATTATTTTATTTTGTTCTTTGCATGAGGTAGCATCTCGTAGTATTCATAAATCAACAGCATCAGTAATATTAACCACTAGATGTGTCTATAGCATTTTTCTGCATGTTTGTATGTTCTTTTACGTATCACTCTCCCAGTTTCCGGTTAGACTGCGCACTGTTCTCCTGACTGCTTGTGGCCTGCGCCTAGACTCTGAATATAGCGTCCAAGAATAGCTTAATTGAAGACAGCAATCTTGAAATTACCCCGAATCTCATAAACAATAATCATGAAGCATTAGTCGTTGCAGTAGTTAACTGCCGTAGTTTAAAAAATAAGATTCCAGAATTTCACCACCTTATTCATAGCACGGAGTGTAACGTCATTATTGGCACAGAAAGTTGGCTGACGGACGATATTTCTGATAGTGAAATATTTCCTAAATCATTCAAAGTTTACAGAAAAGATAGGTCCAACCGAACCGGAGGCTTAGTATTTATAGCTGTAAAGAAAACCATAGTCAGCCGAGCGGAAACCGTCCCAGATACCAGCATAGAATCTGTATGGTGCTCTATTAGATGCCCTAAATCAAAAACAATATTCGTGTGCGCATACTACAGGCCACCTAACACCGACGTCACCTCAATTTTAGAACTCGAAGCACAAATAAAGAACATAACATCCAGGAACACCGAAAGAAATTTAATCATAGGTGGAGATTTCAATACGCCCTCTATAGATTGGAGGACCTACAGTTCCATATCAGGAGGAAGAGACAAAGATATATGCGAGTCCCTGCTGCACACGTTCTCATCCAATGCCCTACATCAGATAGCTACGACGCCTAACAGAGGGGACAATATTCTTGATTTATTGGCAACAAATATACCGCAACAAGTAATTAAGGTTGACACTGTTGAGGGCATTAGTGACCATAGAGTAGTTACCGCAAAGTTTTCCTTGAGTTTCATTAAAAGTTTTAAAGAAAGAAGAAAATTCTACATTAAAAAAAAAGCCGATTTCAATGCGTTTAAGAGTCATCTAAAAAATTCTCTTCCCGAATTCCAGGAATCAAGCTAAAAGTTAGACACGGGGGGTAGTTGGAATGCTTTTCTTTCGATTGTACATTCAGGGATCAGAAAATACATTCCAAGTAAAGTAAAAAAGAGGGCAGCGAACCAAGATGGTACAATGCATAAGTGAGAAAATCGTTAAGACGTCAGAGAGTATGCCACGCCAAGATGAAAAAACTCCGTAGAGATTTGTCCTCTAGTGATCAAAATTTAATATTTGAAAAATACAAATTGTCTAAAGCCACTACAAAGGAAGCCATTCGGAATGCATTCATGGATTTTAAAAGAAAAACATTAGGAGAACAATTACAGGACAACCCAAAGGCATTTTGGTCATACGTAAGGTGAGTTCAAGGCAATAGATCAACAGTTATTCCACTACGAAACGAAAATGGCGAATTATTAACAAGTAGTTCGGACAATGTCAACTTATTAATTTCTTATTTTCAAAGTGTGTTCACCAAGTCAACGCAGAGTACATCCGTAGAGTTAAATGATCACTTCCAGCAAAAGATGCCGCCTATCGACATCTGCACTCACGGAATAGAAAACTTGCTAAAATCTATAAGTCCAAATAAATCCCCAGGTCCTGAAGAAATTCCTGCCCGCGTGTATAGAGAAATAGCTTGTGAAATAGCACCGTACTTGCAGAATATATTAAGTAAATCCATCAACGAACACGAAGTACCCATGGACTGGAAAATTGCAAATGACACTCCCATATTCAAAAGCGGTGATAAGGAACAGCCATCGAACTACAGACCGATATCTCTCACATCTATCTCTTGCAAAGTCCTTGAACATATAATTGTTAGCTCAGTTATGAGACACCTCGATATAGAAAACTTGTTAACAAAAACACAGCACGGATTCAGAAAGGGAAGATCTTGCGAAACTCAATTAGCACTCTTTGCTCACGATATTTTAGTCTCGGGTGAACATAACGCTCCAGTTGATGCAATGTTTCTTGACTTTAAAAAGGCATTTCATAAATTTTCCCACATTAAGCTACTCATGAAATTAAAATCCTACGGTTTAGACGACGACGTAGTTTCCTGGATTAGAGAATTCTTAAGTAATCGCGTGCAAAGGGTTGTATTAGATGGCGCTATCTCTAATGAAGTAAAAGTCACATCGGGTGTCCCACAGGGAAGTGTCATAGGCCCGCTTCTGTTCCTGTTGTACATAAACGACATCGGTGACAAAGTTGACAGTAAGCTTAGATTATTTGCTGACGACGCAGTGATGTATAGAGAAATTCGTAGCTTTAATGACAAGGAAGCGCTAACTAAGGACCTCGAGGCAATCGTAAATTGGGATTTGTTAAAAGAGTACTTGGCAAGTGCGACGATAAAGTTAGGGAAATCAGCTACTTCTCCCTCGTTAGACCCCACTTAGAATATGCCGCCAGTATTTGGGATCCTTATGAGATAGGCTTGGAAACTGAGTTAGAACGCGTGCAGCGAAGATCGGCAAGATATGTTAAAGGCCGTTATGATAATCTCGTTAGTGTTACTGACCTTTTGCAGCAACTGGGATGGGAAAAGCTTTCAGACCGTCGATTAAAATTTAGACTAAATCTATTATGTAAGTTCCAAACCGGTCTATTCTCTGACGACGTTGATAATATTTTACGAAATCCGACATACTACGGTAGATCAGATCATGAGAGTAAAATTAGGGAACTAGACTGCAGAACGGATAGATTTAAGATGTCATTTTTCCCACGAACGATAAGGGACCATAATAGCTGCCATGAGACTTTTATCTAGGTTTGTCGTTAGGTAGTGTACCTCTTAGTAGTGGTAGTACTCCTAATACTTGAATCCTTATCTGTTACCTAGTACATACTAACAGCACGCCTAGCATGTTTTCTACATGGGTCTTGAGTCCCTGTCCATCTGTGTAGTTGTAGAATGCATGTATATTGAGGTCACTCTCCATTTTGATGACTACTGTAGTGTAGTGTTGCATGCTTGTGAGGCTTCGCCTCATGACAAGCATTAGCGATTTATGCTAATGCATAATTAGTCGTAGTTACACTAACTTTAGGGTATAGTGTAATGCATGTTGGTGAATACTCACCCCCTGCCACACACCCCTGAGGTGGCTTGCAGGGTATTTTGTAGTTGTAGATGTAGAAGAGTGGTGCGATGCGTGGCAGCTAGAATTAAACCTGAAAAAATGCGTTGTTGTAAATTTTTGGAAACGGAAAAACGCTCCTTGTAACAGCTATTGCATTAACAACATAAAACTAGTCACTGTAGAATCGGTTAAGTACCTCGGAGTTAAACTGACTAATGATCTATCGTGGAGTAAACATATTCGGGAAATTACCGGTCAAGCAAATCGTAAATTGGGATTTGTTAAAAGAGTACTTGGCAAGTGCGACGATAAAGTTAGGGAAATCAGCTACTTCTCCCTCGTTAGACCCCACTTAGAATATGCCGCCAGTATTTGGGATCCTTATGAGATAAGCTTGGAAACTGAGTTAAAACGCGTGCAGCGAAGATCGGCAAGATATGTTAAAGGCCGTTATGACAATCTCGTTAGTGTTACTGACCTTTTGCAGCAACTGGGATGGGAAAAGCTCTCAGACCGTCGATTAAAATTTAGACAAAATCTATTATGTAAGTTCCAAACCGGTCTATTCTCTGACGACGTTGATAATATTTTACGAAATACGACATACTACGGTAGATCAGATCATGAGAGTAAAATTAGGGAACTAGACAGCAGAACGGATAGATTTAAGATGTCATTTTTCCCACAAACGATAAGGGAACATAATAGCTGCCATGAGACTTTCATCTAGGTGTGTCGTTAGGTAGTGTAGGTCTTAGCAGTGGTAGTACTCCTAATACTTGAATCCTTATCTGTTACCTAGTACATACTAACAGCACGCCTAGCATGTTTTTTACATGGGTCTTGAGTCCCTGTCCATCTGTGTAGTTGTAGAATGCATGTATCTTGAGGTCACTCCATTTTGATGACATCTGTAGTGTAGTGCTGCATGCTTGTGAGGCTTCGCCTCATGACAAGCATTAGCGATTTATGCTAATGCATAATTAGTCGTAGTTACACTAACTTTAGGGTATAGTGTAATGCATGTTGGTGAATACTCACCCCCTGCCACACACCCCTGAGGTGGCTTGCAGGGTATTTTGTAGATGTAGAGCCAGGGGGAGCGTGCGAGGTTCGGATTTGTTCTGGGACGAGTGCTGCATGCCTGGTGTGGAATCACCCCGTGCCACACACCCTAGTGGTGGCTCGCACGGTACCTCGTAGATGTAGATGAAGAGGAGTGGGCCTATGACACTACCCTGAGGGACGCCAGATGTGACTCTAACTTCGTTGGAAGCTACGCCGTTGAATACCACTTTTTGCATGTGATCGCCAAAAGTTCTCTGATGCAGGAAATTACATCATCGTCTAGGCCGTATGATTTTAGTTTTACTATTAACTTTCCGTGGGGCACTTTATCAAATGCTTTTTTGAAATCAAGAAAAATCGCATCCACTGGAATGTTTTCCTCTCCGGAGACTAAAATATCTTTGGCAAACAGCGCTAACTGAGTTTCGCATGATCTACCTTTCCTGAATCCGTGTTGAGTTCTCATTAACAAGTAATGCGTGTCTAGGTGTTTCATTACAGAGCTGACAACAATGTGTTCAAGGATTTTGCATGATATGGACGTTAAAGATACTGGTCTGTAATTACATGATTCTTCCTTGTCTCCACTTTTGAATATGGGCGTTACATTGGCAATTTTCCAATCACTTGGTACTCCGTGTTGCTTTATATATTTTGAGAATATTACCTGCAAGTATGGGGCATTTTCTGACGCTAGTTCTTTATACACGCGAGAAGGGATTTCATTTGGACCCGGTGACTTATGTGGACTGAGCAATTTCAATAAAATTTCTATTCCGTGAGCAGTAATATCAAGGGGAGGCATCTTTCGTATGCAGCGATTTTCAACCGCCACGGATGAATTCTGAGATGACTCGGTGAACACGCTCTTGAAGTAGGAATTTAATAAATTGGCTTTATCGAAACTGTTTCTTAACAAAGCTCCATTATCGTTTCTTAGCGAACAAACGGTAGATCTTTTATCTTGAACTTTCCTAACATAAGACCAAAATGCTTTTGGGTCATCCCGTAACTGCTCTACAAGTGTTTTCCATTTTACTGCGTGATTACATTCCTGAACGCTTCCTTTGTAGCGGCTTTAGACACCTTTTGTTTATTAATTATGAACTCTCGATCACTATGAGATACATCATGAATGATTGTTTTCATCTTAGCATGGCACGCACTTAACGCCTTAACGATTTTCTGACTACCGCGTCATACCATCTCCGTTCGCTATCTACTTTTTTATTTTACTAGGCCAAAAGTTCTCTGATGCAGGAAATTACATCATCGTCTAGGCCGTATGATTTTAGTTTTACTATTTAGTTTAGTTTAGTTTATATCATGTCTGCCACACACCCCTGAGGTGGCTTGCAGGGTATTTTGTAGATGTAGATGTATCATCATCTTAATATGCGGAGTATTGGTCGCCAGCTTGGAATGACGGCTGATGTCCCAAGGATTGACACGAGAAAGTTCATAGCAAACATTTGGCAACACTGGCACGCGTTGGTCGGGGACCTCATGCCGTGAGTGGCCTTGGCGGTGACAGTTGGGGTGGAGTCAATCGACCGCGGTCGGGAACCTCTCGCGCCCCGAAGACAGATTTACACTTATTTTTCAACGTTTGAAGTCATATTTACACTAACAATAAGTTTGAACAAGAATCGCTACGCGAAAACCCCTGCCACACACCCTTGACGAAGCTTGCAGGGTATTTTGTATATGATTGCAGTCTTGGAACTAGAGCTGGGGCTGTTTTTCCATCTTTCGTGTATGCATTTGCGTTAGAATTCCAGTAAACCCCGATTTACACGACGCAACTTTCAATGCTAATTCATGCATTCATAATAATTTACTACAATGTTTCTAATGAAGAACGGCGACGAACATTGGTGCTCTCCGTCTGCCAGGAAATACCGTGAGTTGCTCAACTCCTCCACGGCAGTCACCTTGTGAGACCTTCAAGGTTCAATGTTTCGAAAATACCTCGAGACGAGAACCGTCTCGAAGATGCGGGTCACCACGAAATGCACACCTTGATACACAGGCTACATCTTGCTTGAATTTCCTTCTTTTCACATTATCTCATGGAATGAACTATAGTATCAAGTCTCATGGTATGCGTGAATATTAAGATGAAGTGGAAAATAGTAAGAAAACATCATTGAATGTAATTAATTGAGGTGGAAACCGTGGTGAGTGTAATGTGAATGTAATTAATTGAGGTGGAAACCGAAAGGGAAATGTTATTTCCCTTTCTCAAACGTATATTAGCTAAGTTCAATAACCGTGTAAGTATTATCGCATATGCGTGCATTAGTTCGTCCAATGGGTATGACTTGTGGTAGCCTGAGGAATGACGTCAGAAGGGGATAGGAGGGGTCGAGGTTTTAAGGAGGGGAGGGATCCGGACTAGCCTGCATCCTATCCGGAGCTTTTAAGTCAACGCCGGTTCTCCTGCCACCTAGCGGAATTCATTGGAAGGTTAGGCGCTCGTGAACTGTCATTGCTCACTTGCTTGGCGTCCATCCCGGGAAGAGGAAGTGGCAAAGGTTCTCTTGCGATCCAAGGTCGTCTTGAATCCATTCTTGAGTTTTCGACGTCCAGGGGGCTTATTCTCTAACTCGAAGCATCGGAGCTTTCTGGCGAAAAGATGCTTCAATAAGCTACTTGCTCCCATCGGTATTCTCTATCATGGAAGCTACCGGAGAAAGAGCAAGCAGAAGCTACCGGTAGCATATTAGGCTCCCACCCATATTCTGTAAATGTCACGAAGCTACTTCCGTAGCCCCAATAAGCTCCCACGGTAGCCTTACGAAGCGCGGCCTCCGTATACCCTGCTTAAATATTGGTCATTTTCTAACGCTTATCTATCTATAATTATCCAACTCACGGGTATGTTTCTTACATTTATTAAATGCGCATTCTTTGCACTTTCACTGTGTTACTTTGTCATTTTCGCCATTAGCGGGATTTTTCACAAAAAAAGATATCAACTGGAGTGACGGAAAGCCATATTTACCTTGGGTGAGTTACGTGATTCCAGCCCATAATGGGATACTTTTCGGGCCGTGGTAGCGAGTATCACCTTCGCATTTCTTTTGAAAGTTTCATCTTCGTATAATATTTAAATGATTTGAAGAAACGAGTAATCGACGAAAGCAAATAGCACGAATCATATTGAACCATATCATCGACATGAACCCTAATTCCCGAATATATTTACGAACAATCTTATTTCAAGTGATCAAAACAGCCAAGATGGACGTTGTGCGTTCCTATTCAAGACATTGTTCACGAGATTATGTAAGCAAAAATAGAACATTTTTAAGATTTTGCTTGTATGATTTTTAATGCGTGGCATTTTTCGCTAAACACGATACAAGAGCATCTTCACCGTCTAAAACGGCTTTAAAACATGTTTCACCAGTTATATCCACGGAAAAACATTGAGACAAGCTTTCCCATTGGTTCTAAGAATGACGTCACCAGTAATGAAGTTCCCGCAGATTTGGTTTAAAAATATTCTCATACCCGCCTTTCATCAAACTTCTCTCCACTTCCTTTTACGCTCTTGAGAAAGCTCCCGCGAGTTAGAGAATATGGTTGGTAGCCAATTCTGGTAGCTTATTCGAAGCAACCGCATCGGTAGCTTCGAGATAGAGAATAAGCCCCCAGCTCTCAGTTCTGTGTTGAAAGTGTATCCATCCCTGTCTTCCTGCTATTCTGTCGTAAGTACCGACTTATTTATTCTTTTTCACGATGTTTTTTTCATCTTCATATTTCTCAACGGCGTCTGCAAGCGTTATGATAAAGGAAAAATGGCTTTCTCAGGTTGTATTTGTAAACATCTAAGTTCTTCTTAATAAGATTTGTGTTGAGGTGGTTTTAAATTCGTTGATAACTGTGTAATAGAATTGCGTAATCAACTCATGATAGTTTCTTCCCTAGACAAGTGTTCCAGGTTATTTAATGTTATTTTCTTGTTATTAAACTAGCGAAACTCGAGTACCGTAATCATTTTTTTGTGCGAAGGTGCGTATAGTGCTTTCTAGTTATGTGGAGTAATCGTGTGTTTTGTATGGAAATGTTGATTTCTGACCGCGACTATTCCATAGTTGTCCAGACTTTGCATTTAGAGATACTTTCTTCTATCAGCGTCATTCCGGTTATGAAACCCGACAGAGCAGCCTACGCATAGTTAATATTTATTTCGAAGGCTAGTTGAAGAATTTTAAAGGACTTTTTGTGCGGCGAAAGCTTTTCTACATACGAATATACGTGAGATTGTACGTTTGTCGCAGGTTCTAATTTCCGTGCAGGCATTCAAGACATTCGCATAAGCGTTCATCTAATTTGCCGCCTAACACAAAGTATTTCGCCTCATGCAAGGGTTCACGGGAGAGTTTGTACAAACAAATGTACCGTGTAAAACGGCCTTTTGACAGCTTCCCGCATTTTTAAGCTGGAATTGTTTAACTATACGGATTGTAATTAAGAATATTTCCGTAGATATATCACTCTTCTGTTTTCAGTCACGTCTCCTCCTAATTCACTCTTGGTTGAAATTGGAAGAACTTATCTTTGAAAAAATACTTCAGTATAATACCGGATGGTAACCTCAAGGTGACTGTTTTTTTTTAAAGTGCAGAATTAGTCATTATATTGAAGAATAATCTATTTAAGTAATTCATCGTCGTTTGTCATTCCACTTGGCAGAATCCATTGGAAGGTGAGGCGTTCGCTCACACGCGTTATTCGCTCGCCTGTTGTGAACCATCCTTGGAGAATGATTTGCTTTCAATTGTCTTGTGTTAGGAGCCTGTGTGTGCATTCATTTGTGAACAGGTCTATCTGAAGGAAATCGTCTCACTGCTTCTCAATCGCAGGTATGGTCACTCATATTTTATCTTCTGGTTTCGCAATGCCAATTTACAGTTTTTAGGTAAGGATCACGAGCATCATCATTAATAGTGTTTATTTTCCTAAGTTTATGGCCGGAATATTTTTAATTCGATCTACGAAAATCAATTTTGTGCTGACAGACAGGAATATCGTTATAACTGTGTAATGCTACCTAGTGGCGTGGTTGTTGACAGAAATTGTTTGCATGGAAGGATTTTAACTTTTTTTAAATCCAGTTTGTGAATGGCGCATGTGATATTGTGTATATCAATGTGCATATGCATTTTCCAAAGCGTAACCTCGAGTGTACTATGATTTGACTTTCTTATATGGAAAGAGTAGTTTTCTCGTATCGTGTATCACTACCGAAAATAGCTGACGGACAAAATAATATTAGGTACCTACTTTTGGGTTTAAGAATAAAATATTTTCACTCTTGTATTGCCTCGAGGTCCTTAGTTAGCGCTTCCTTGTCATTAAAGCTACGAATTCCTCTATACATCACTGCGTCGTCAGCAAATAATCTAAGCTTACTGTCAACTTTGTCACCGATGTCGTTTATGTACAAAAGGAACAGAAGCGGGCCTATGACACTTCCCTGTGGGACACCCGATGTGACTTTTACTTCATTAGAGATAGCGCCATCTAATACAACCCTTTGCACGCGATTACTTAAGAATTCTCTAATCCAGGAAACTACGTCGTCGTCTAAACCGTAGGATTTTAATTTCATGAGTAGCTTAATGTGGGAAACTTTATCAAATGCCTTTTTAAAGTCAAGAAAAATTGCATCAACTGGAGCGTTATGTTCACCCGAGACTAAAATGTCGTGAGCAAAAAGTGCTAATTGAGTTTCGCAAGATCTTCCCTTTCTGAATCCGTGTTGCGTTTTTGTTAACAAGTTTTCTATATCGAGGTGTCTCATAACTGAACTAACAATTATATGTTCAAGGACTTTGCAAGAGATAGATGTGAGAGATATCGGTCTGTAGTTCGATGGCTGTTCCTTATCACCGCTTTTGAATATGGGAGTGACATTTGCAATTTTCCAGTCCATGGGTACTTCGTGTTCGTTGATGGATTTACTAAATATATTCTGCAAGTAGGGTGCTATTACACAAGCTAATTCTCTATACACGCGGGCAGGAATTTCTTCAGGACCTGGGGATTTATTTGGACTTGTAGATTTTAGCAAGTTTTCTATTCCGTGAGTGCAGATGTCGATAGGCGGCATCTTTTGCTGGAAGTGATCATTTAACTCTACGGATGTACTCTGCGTTGACTTGGTGAACACACTTTGAAAATAAGAAATTAATAAGTTGGCCTTGTCCGAACTACTTGTTAATAATTCGCCATTTTCGTTTCGTAGTGGAATAACTGTTGATCTATTGCCTTGAACTTCCCTTACGTATGACCAAAATGCCTTTGGGTTGCCCTGTAATTGTTCTCCTAATGTTTTTCTTTTAAAATCCATGAATGCATTCCGAATGGCTTCCTTTGTAGTGGCTTTAGACAATTTGTATTTTTCAAATATTAAATTTTGATCACTAGAGGACAAATCTCTACGGAGTTTTTTCATCTTGGCGTGGCATACTCTCTGACGTCTTAACGATTTTCTCACTTCTGCATTGTACCATCTTGGTTCGCTGCCCTCTTTTTTTACTTTACTTGGAATGTATTTTCTGATCCCTGAATGTACAATCGAAAGAAAAGCTTTCCAACTACCCTCCGTGTCTAACTCTAAGCTTGATTCCTGGAATTCGGGAAGAGAATTTTTTAGATGACTCTTAAACGCATTGAAATCGGCTTTTTTAAAATTGTAGAATTTTCTTCTTTCTTTAAAACTTTTAATGAAACTCAAGGAAAACTTTGCGGTAACTACTCTATGGTCACTAATGCCCTCAACAGTGTCAACCTTAATTACTTGTTGCGGTATATTTGTTGCCAATAAATCAAGAATGTTGTCCCCTCTGTTAGGCGTCGTAGCTATCTGATGTAGGGCATTGGATGAGAACGTGTGCAGCAGGGACTCGCATATATCTTTGTCTCTTCCTCCTGATATGTAACTGTAGGTCCTCCAATCTATAGAGGGCGTATTGAAATCTCCACCTATGATTAAATTTCTTTCAGTGTTCCTGGATGTTATGTTCTTTATTTGTGCTTCGAGTTCTAAAATTGAGGTGACGTCGGTGTTAGGTGGCCTGTAGTATGCGCACACGAATATTGTTTTTGATTTAGGGCATCTAATAGAGCACCATACAGATTCTATGCTGGTATCTGGGACGGTTGCCGCTCGGCTGACTATGGTTTTCTTTACAGCTATAAATACTACGCCTCCGGTTTTGTTGGACCTATCTTTTGTGTAAACTTTGAAAGATTTAGGAAAAATTTCACTATCAGAAATATCGTCCGTCAGCCAACTTTCTGTGCCAATAATGACGTTACACTCCGTGCTATGAATAAGGTGGTGAAATTCTGGAATCTTATTTTTTAAACTACGGCAGTTAACTACTGCAACGACTAATGCTTCATGATTATTGTTTATGCGATTCGGGGTAATTTCAAGATTGCTGTCTTCAATTAAGCTATTCTTGGACGCTATATTCAGAGTCTAGGCGCAGGCCACAAGCAGTCAGGAGAACAGTGCGCAGTCTAACCGGAAATTGGGAGAGTGATACGTAAAAGAACATACAAACATGCAGAAAAATGCTATAGACACATCTAGTGGTTAATATTACTGATGCTGTTGATTTATGAATACTACGAGATGCTACCTCATGCAAAGAACAAAATAAAATAATGCCGGACTAATCGACCGGTGTGAAGAGTTAGTAATTATGTGGTGTTATTAAGCACAAGTGAAAATTCTACTCTACCTATTGAGGGTGGTAGAATCATGTGATTGATCTATCGCAACTATAATGATCCCTTATTTTACGTGGGAATTATTCCACTCTATATCAACGATATTGGTGAAATAATAGACAGGAAACGTCGATTATTATTTTCACCTCGATATAGAAAACTTGTTAACAAACACACAACACGGCTTCGCCTCATGACAAGCATTAGCGATGTATGCTAATGCATAATTAGTCGTAGTTACACTAACTTTAGGGTATAGTGTAATGCATGTTGGTGAATACTCACCCCCTGCCACACACCCCTGAGGTGGCTTGCAGGGTATTTTGTAGATGTAGAGCCAGGGGGAGCGTGCGAGGTTCGGATTTGTTCTGGGACGAGTGCTGCATGCCTGGTGTGGAATCACCCCGTGCCACACACCCTAGTGGTGGCTCGCACGGTACCTCGTAGATATAGATGTAGATGAAGAGGAGTGGGCCTATGACACTACCCTGAGGGACGCCAGAAGTGACTCTAACTTCGTTGGAAGCTACGCCGTCGAATAACACTTTTTGCTTGCGATCGCCAAAAGTTCTCTGATGCAGGAAATTACATCATCGTCTAGGCCGCATGATTTTAGTTTTACTAATAACTTTCCGTGGGGCACTTTATCAAATGCTTTTTTGAAATCAAGAAAAATCGCGTCCACTGGAATGTTGTCCTCTCCGGAGACTAAAATATCTTTGGCAAACAGCGCTAACTGAGTTTCGCATGATCTACCTTTCCTGAATCCGTGTTGAGTTCTCATTAACAAGTAATGCGTGTCTAGGTGTTTCATTACAGAGCTGACAAAAATGTGTTCAAGGATTTTGCATGATATGGACGTTAAAGATACTGGTCTGTAATTACATGGCTCTTCCTTGTCTCCGCTTTTGAATATGGGCGTTACGTTGGCAATTTTCCAATCACTTGGTACTCCGTGTTGCTTTATATATTTTGAGAATATTACCTGCAAGTAGGGGGCATTTTCTGACGCTAGTTCTTTATACACGCGAGAAGGGATTTCATTTGGACCCGGTGACTTATGTGGACTGAGCAATTACAATAAAATTTCTATTCCGTGAGCAGTAATATCAAGGGGAGGCATCTTTCGTATGCAGCGATTTTCAACCGCCACGGATGAATTCTGAGATGACTCGGTGAACACGCTCTTGAAGTAGGAATTTAATAAATTGGCTTTATCGGAACTGTTTCTTAACACAGCTCCATTATCGCTTCTTAGCGAACAAACGGTAGATCTTTTATCTTGAACTTTCCTAACATAAGACCAAAATGCTTTTGGGTCATCCCGTAACTGCTCTACAAGTGTTTTCCATTTTACTGCGTGATTACATTCCTGAACGCTTCCTTTGTAGCGGCTTTAGACACCTTTTGTTTATTAATTATTAACTCTCGATCACTATGAGATACATCATGAATGATTGTTTTCATCTTAGCATGGCACGCTCTTAACGCCTTAACGATTTTCTGACTTCCGCGTCATACCATCTCCGTTCGCTATCTTCTTTTTTATTTTACTAGGGCTATATCTTTTGATTCCTGAATTTATGAGCGAAATAAAAGCTTTCCAAGTCCCTTCTATATTTAACTCCATTACTGATTTTGAAACGCGGGAAAAGCATTTTTCAGATTACTCCATGAACCCATCAAAGTCAGCTCTTTTAAATATGAAAACTTTTCGTTCTCGTTTAAAACTTTTTGCATAATGTTGTATGAGACAACTGAAAGAGAGTCTACAAATTTATTATATCGCTTAATGCGTGTGTAAAATAGCATTATCGTGGTACATTACACTGGACGAGCGGAATACCATGCAGACATATCATGTCTGCCACACACCCCTGAGGTGGCTTGCAGGGTATTTTGTAGATGTAGATGTATCATCATCTTAATATGCGGAGTATTGGTCGCCAGCTTGGAATGACGGCTGATGTCCCAAGGATTGACACGAGAAAGTTCATAGCAAACATTTGGCAACACTGGCACGCGTTGGTCGGGGACCTCATGCCGTGAGTGGCCTTGGCGGTGACAGTTGGGGTGGAGTCAATCGACCGCGGTCGGGAACCTCTCGCGCCCCGAAGACAGATTTACACTTATTTTTCAACGTTTGAAGTCATATTTACACTAACAATAAGTTTGAACAAGAATCGCTACGCGAAAACCCCTGCCACACACCCTTGACGAAGCTTGCAGGGTATTTTGTATATGATTGCAGTCTTGGAACTAGAGCTGGGGCTGTTTTTCCATCTTTCGTGTATGCATTTGCGTTAGAATTCCAGTAAACCCCGATTTACACGACGCAACTTTCAATGCTAATTCATGCATTCATAATAATTTACCACAATGTTTCTAATGAAGAACGGCGACGAACATTGGTGCTCTCCGTCTGCCAGGAAATACCGTGAGTTGCTCAACTCCTCCACGGCAGTCACCTTGTGAGACCTTCAAGGTTCAATGTTTCGAAAATACCTCGAGACGAGAACCGTCTCGAAGATGCGGGTCACCACGAAATGCACACCTTGATACACAGGCTACATCTTGCTTGAATTTCCTTCTTTTCACATTATCTCATGGAATGAACTATAGTATCAAGTCTCATGGTATGCGTGAATATTAAGATGAAGTGGAAACTAGTAAGAAAACATCATTGAATGTAATTAATTGAGGTGGAAACCGATGTTATTTCCATTTCTCAAACGTATATTAGCTAAGTTCAATAACCGTGTAAGTATTATCGCATAGGCGTGCATTAGTTCGTCCAATGGGTATGACTTGTGGTAGCCTGAGGAATGACGTCAGAAGGGGATAGGAGGCGTCGAGGTTTTAAGGAGGGAAGGGAACCGGACTAGCCTGCATCCTATCCGGAGCATTTAAGTCAACGCCGGTTCTCCTGCCACCTAGCGGAATTCATTGGAAGGTTAGGCGCTCGTGAACTGTCATTGCTCACTTGCTTGGCGTCCATCCCGGGAAGAGGAAGTGGCAAAGGTTCTCTTGCGATCCAAGGTCGGCTTGAATCCATTCTTGAGTTTTCGACGTCCAGCTCTGTTCTGTGTTGAAAGTGTATCCATCCCTGTCTTCCTGCTATTCTGTCGTAAGTACCGACTTATTTATTCTTTTTCACGATGTTTTTTTCATCTTCATATTTCTCAACGGCGTCTGCAAGCGTTATGATAAAGGAAAAATGGCTTTCTCAGGTTGTATTTGTAAACATCTAAGTTCTTCTTAATAAGATTTGTGTTGAGGTGGTTTTAAATTCGTTGATAACTGTGTAATAGAATTGCGTAATCAACTCATGATAGTTTCTTCCCTAGACAAGTGTTCCAGGTTATTTAATGTTATTTTCTTGTTATTAAACTAGCGAAACTCGAGTACCGTAATCATTTTTTTGTGCGAAGGTGCGTATAGTGCTTTCTAGTTATGTGGAGTAATCGTGTGTTTTATATGGAAATGTTGATTTCTGACCGCTACTATTCCATAGTTGTCCAGACTTTGCATTTAGAGATACTTTCTTCTATCAGCGTCATTCCGGTTATGAAACCCGACAGAGCAGCCTACGCATAGTTAATATTTATTTCGAAGGCTAGTTGAAGAATTTTAAAGGACTTTTTGTGCGGCGAAAGCTTTTCTACATACGAATATACGTGAGATTGTACGTTTGTCGCAGGTTCTATTTTCCGTGCAGGCATTCAAGACATTCGCATAAGCGTTCATCTAATTTGCCGCCTAACACAAAGTATTTCGCCTCATGCAAGGTTTCACGGGAGAGTTTGTACAAACAAATGTACCGGGTAAAACGGCCTTTTGACAGCTTCCCGCATTTTTAAGCTGGAATTGTTTAACTATACGGATTGTAATTAAGAATATTTCCGTAGATATGTCACTCTTCTGTTTTCAGTCACGTCTCCTCCTAATTCACTCTTGGTTGAAAATGGAAGAACTTATCTTTGAAAAGTTACTTCAGTATAATACCGGATGGTAACCTCAAGGTGACTGTGTTTTTTTTTAAAGTGCAGAATAAGTCATTATATTGAAGAATAATCTATTTAAGTAATTCATCGTCGTTTGTCATTCCACTTGGCAGAATCCATTGGAAGGTGAGGCGTTCGCTCACACGCGTTATTCGCTCGCCTGTTGTGAACCATCCTTGGAGAATGATATGCTATCAATTGTCTTGTGTTAGGAGCCTGTGTGTGCATTCATTTGTGAACAGGTCTATCTGAAGGAAATCGTCTCACTGCTTCTCAATCGCAGGTATGGTCACTCATATTTTATCTTCAGGTTTCGCAATGCCAATTTACAGTTTTTAGGTAAGGATCACGAGCATCATCATTAATAGTGTTTATTTACCTAAGTTTATGGCCGGAATATTTTCAATTCGATCTACGAAAATCAATTTTGTGCTGACAGACAGGAATATCGTTATAACTGTGTAATGCTACCTAGTGGCGTGGTTATTGACAGAAATTGTTTGCATGGAAGGATTTTAACTTTTTTTAAATCCAGTTTGTGAATGGCGCATGTGATATTGTGTATATCAATGTGCATATGCATTTTCCAAAGCGTAACCTCGAGTGTACTATGATTTGACTTTCTTATATGGAAAGAGTAGTTTTCTCGTATCGTGTATCACTACCGAAAATAGCTGACGGACAAAATAATATTAGGTACCTACTTTTGGGTTTAAGAATAAAATATTTTTTAAAGAAATTAATTTATAAGATTTATCATCCTCTTGGTATGCGGTGTATTGGTCGCCAGTTTGGAATGACGGTTGATGGCCAAAGGATTGACGCGAGATATTATTGACGCACATCTACATCTACAAAATACCTTGCAAGCCACCTCAGGGGTGTGTGGCAGGGGGTGAGTATTCACCAACATGCATTACACTATACCCTAAAGTTAGTGTAACTACGACTAATTATGCATTAGCATAAATCGCTAATGCTTGTCATGAGGCGAAGCCGTGTTGTGTGTTTGTTAACAAGTCTTCTATATCGAGGTGAAAATAATAATCGACATTTCCTGTCTATTATTTCACCAATATCGTTGATATAGAGTGGAAGAATTCCCACGTAAAATAAGGGATCATTATAGTTGCGATAGATCAATCACATGATTCTACGACCCTCAATAGGTAGAGTAGAATTTTCACTTGTGCTTAATAACACCACATAATTACTAACTCTTCACACCGGTCGATTATTCCGGCATTATTTTATTTTGTTCTTTGCATGAGGTAGCATCTCGTAGTATTCATAAATCAACAGCATCAGTAATATTAACCACTAGATGTGTCTATAGCATTTTTCTGCATGTTTGTATGTTCTTTTACGTATCACTCTCCCAGTTTCCGGTTAGACTGCGCACTGTTCTCCTGACTGCTTGTGGCCTGCGCCTAGACTCTGAATATAGCGTCCAAGAATAGCTTAATTGAAGACAGCAATCTTGAAATTACCCCGAATCGCATAAACAATAATCATGAAGCATTAGTCGTTGCAGTAGTTAACTGCCGTAGTTTAAAAAAAAAAATTCCAGAATTTCACCACCTTATTCATAGCACGGAGTGTAACGTCATTATTGGCACAGAAAGTTGGCTGACGGACGATATTTCTGATAGTGAAATATTTCCTAAATCATTCAAAGTTTACAGAAAAGATAGGTCCAACCGAACCGGAGGCGTAGTATTTATAGCTGTAAAGAAAACCATAGTCAGCCGAGCGGAAACCGTCCCAGATACCAGCATAGAATCTGTATGGTGCTCTATTAGATGCCCTAAATCAAAAACAATATTCGTGTGCGCATACTACAGGCCACCTAACACCGACGTCACCTCAATTTTTGAATTCGAAGCACAAATAAAGAACATAGCATCCAGGAACACAGAAAGAAATTTAATCATAGGTGGAGATTTCAATACGCCCTCTATAGATTGGAGGACCTACAGTTCCATATCAGGAGGAAGAAACAAAGATATATGCGAGTCCCTGCTGCACACGTTCTCATCCAATGCCCTACATCAGATAGCTACGACGCCTAACAGAGGGGACAACATTCTTGATTTATTGGCAACAAATATACCGCAACAAGTAATTAAGGTTGACACTGTTGAGGGCATTAGTGACCATAGAGTAGTTACCGCAAAGCTTTCCTTGAGTTTCATTAAAAGTTTTAAAGAAAGAAGAAAATTCTACATTTAAAAAAAAGCCGATTTCAATGCGTTTAAGAGTCATCTAAAAAATTCTCTTCCCGAATTCCAGGAATCAAGCTTAAAGTTAGACACGGAGGGTAGTTGGAAAGCTTTTCTTTCGATTGTACATTCAGGGATCAGAAAATACATTCCAAGTAAAGTAAAAAAGAGGGCAGCGAACCAAGATGGTACAATGCAGAAGTGAGAAAATCGTTAAGACGTCAGAGAGTATGCCACGCCAATATGAAAAAACTCCGTAGAGATTTGTCCTCTAGTGATCAAAATTTAATATTTGAAAAATACAAATTGTCTAAAGCCACTACAAAGGAAGCCATTCGGAATGCATTCATGGATTTTAAAAGAAAAACATTAGGAGAACAATTACAGGGCAACCCAAAGGCATTTTGGTCATACGTAAGGGAAGTTCAAGGCAATAGATCAACAGTTATTCCACTACGAAACGAAAATGGCGAATTATTAACAAGTAGTTCGGACAATGCCAACTTATTAATTTCTTATTTTCAAAGTGTGTTCACCAAGTCAACGCAGAGTACATCCGTAGAGTTAAATGATCACTTCCAGCAAAAGATGCCGCCTATCGACATCTGCACTCACGGAATAGAAAACTTGCTAAAATCTATAAGTCCAAATAAATCCCCAGGTCCTGAAGAAATTCCTGCCCACGTGTATAGAGAATTAGCTTGTGTAATAGCACCCTACTTGCAGAATATATTTAGTAAATCCATCAACGAACACGAAGTACCCATGGACTGGAAAATTGCAAATGTCACTCCCATATTCAAAAGCGGTGATAAGGAACAGCCATCGAACTACAGACCGATATCTCTCACATCTATCTCTTTCAAAGTCCTTGAACATATAATTGTTAGTTCAGTTATGAGACACCTCGACATGGAAAACTTGTTAACAAACACAACACGGATTCAGAAAGGGAAGATCTTGCGAAACTCAATTAGCACTTTTTGCTCACGATATTTTAGTCTCGGGTGAACATAACGCTCCAGTTGATGCAATTTTTCTTGACTTTAAAAAGTCATTTGATAAAGTTTCCCACATTAAGCTACTCATGAAATTAAAATCCTACGGTTTAGACGACGACGTAGTTTCCTGGATTAGAGAATTCTTAAGTAATCGCGTGCAAAGGGTTGTATTAGATGGCGCTGTCTCTAATGAAGTAAAAGTCACATCGGGTGTCCCACAGGGAAGTGTCATAGGCCCGCTTCTGTTCCTTTTTTACATAAACGACATCGGTGACAAAGTTGACAGTAAGCTTAGATTATTTGCTGACGACGCAGTGATGTATAGAGAAATTCGTAGCTTTAATGACAAGGGAGCGCTAACTAAGGACCTCGAGGCAATACAAGAGTGGTGCGATGCGTGGCAGCTAGAATTAAACCTGAAAAAATGCGTTGTTGTAAATTTTTGGAAACGGAAAAACGCTCCTTGTAACAGCTATTGCATTAACAACATAAAACTAGTCACCGTAGAATCGGTTAAGTACCTCGGAGTTAAACTGACTAATGATCTATCGTGGAGTAAACATATTCGAGAAATTACCGGTCAAGCTAATCGTAAATTGGGATTTTTTAAAAGAGTACTTGGCAAGTGCGACGATAAAGTTAGGGAAATCAGCTACTTCTCCCTCGTTAGACCCCACTTAGAATATGCCGCCAGTATTTGGGATCCTTATGAGATAGGCTTGGAAACTGAGTTAGAACTCGTGCAGCGAAGATCGGCAAGATATGTTAAAGGCCGTTATGATAATCTCGTTAGTGTTACTGACCTTTTGCAGCAACTGGGATAGGAAAAGCTTTCAGACCGTCGATTAAAATTTAGACTAAATCTATTATGTAAGTTCCAAACCGGTCTATTCTCTGACGACGTTGATAATATTTTACGAAATCCGACATACTACGGTAGATCAGATCATGAGAGTAAAATTAGGGAACTAGACTGCAGAACGGATAGATTTAAGATGTCATTTTTCCCACGAACGATAAGGGACCATAATAGCTGCCATGAGACTTTTATCTAGGTTTGTCGTTAGGTAGTGTAGCTCTTAGTAGTGGTAGTACTCCTAATACTTGAATCCTTATCTGTTACCTAGTACATACTAACAGCACGCCTAGCATGTTTTCTACATGGGTCTTGAGTCCCTGTCCATCTGTGTAGTTGTAGAATGCATGTATATTGAGGTCACTCTCCATTTTGATGACATCTGTAGTGTAGTGTTGCATGCTTGTGAGACTTCGCCTCATGACAAGCATTAGAGATTTATGCTAATGCATAATTAGTCGTAGTTACACTAACTTTATGGTATAGTGTATTGCATGTTGGTGAATACTCACCCCCTGCCACACACCCCTGAGGTGGCTTGCAGGGTATTTTGTAGATGTAGATGTAGATTCCACGATAGATCATTATTGAGCCTAACTCCGAGATATTTTACGGATTCTACCGTCTCTAATTGGGTATCCTGAATGAAATAGCTCTGTTGTGGGGAGTTATTTTTCCCCCAGAATTTCATTACTACGCATATTTTCAAATTTAACTCTAGCTGCCACGTATCGCACCATGCTTGGATTGCAGTAAGGTCGTTTGTTAGTTTATCCTTATCTTCACTGCTACGGATTTCCCTGTATACTACACCGTCGTCTGCAAATAATCGAACTTTACTCTCTATTATGTCACCAATATCGTTGATATAGAGTAGGAAGAGGAGTGGGCCTATGACACTACCCTGAGGGACGCCAGATGTGACTCTAACTTCGTTGGAGGCTACGCCGTCTAATACTACTCTTTGCACGCGATCGCTCAAAAGTTCTCTGATCCAGGAAATTACATCATCGTCTAGGCCGTATGATTTTAGTTTTACTAATAACTTATCGTGGGGCACTTTATCAAATGCTTTTTTGAAATCAAGAAAAATCGCGTCCACTGGAATGTTGTCCTCTCCGGAGACTAAAATATCGTGGGCGAACAGCGCTAACTGAGTTTCGCATGATCTACCTTTCCTAAATCCGTGTTGAGTTCTCATTAACAAGTTATGCGTGTCTAGGTGTTTCATTACTGAGCTGACAACAATGTGTTCAAGGATTTTGCATGAAATGGACGTTAAAGATATCGGTCTGTAATTACATGGCTGTTCCTTGTCTCCACTTTTGAATATGGGCGTTACATTGGCAATTTTCCAGTCATTTGGTACTCCGTGTTGCTTTATGGATTTTGTGAATATTAGCTGCAAGTAAGGGGCAATTTCTGACGCTAGTTCTTTATACACGCGAGAAGGGATTTCGTCTGGACCAGGTGACTTATTTGGACTGAGCAATTTCAATAAAATTTCTATTCCGTGAGCACTAATATCAAGGGGAGGCATCTTTCGTATGCAGTGATTATCAACCGCCACGGATGAATTCTCAGATGACTCGGTGAACACGCTCTTGAAGTAGGAATTTAATAAATTGGCTTTATCGGAACTGTTTGTTAACACATCTCCATTATCGTTTCTTAGCGAACAAACGGTAGATCTTTTACCTTGAACTTCCCTAACATAGGACCAAAATGCTTTTGGGTCATCCCGTAACTGCTCTACAAGTGTTTTCCTTTTAAAATTCGTGAATGCATTTCTGAACGCTTCCTTTGTAGCGGCTTTAGACAACTTATATTTATTAATTATTAACTCTCGATCACTACGAGACACATCATGAATGATTTTTTTCATCTTAGCATTGCACGCCTTCTGTCGCCTTAATGATTTTCTGACTTCCGCGTCATACCATCTCGGTTCGCTACCTTCTTTTTTTATTTTACTAGGGATATATCTTTTGATTCCTGAATTTATGAGCGAAAGAAAAACTTTCCAAGTCCCTTCTACATTTAATTCCATTACTGATTTTTGAAACACGGGAAAAGCATTTTTCAGATTACTCTTGAACCCATAAAAATCAGCCCTTTTAAATATGAAAACTTTTCGTTCTCGTTTAAAACTTTTTGCGATATTTAAAGAAAACTTAGCTGTTACGGTCCCTCGACGGTGCTCACATTTATTACCTGATGTGGTATATTTGTCGCTAAGAAATAAAGAATATTTTCTCCTCTGTTAGGAGCGGAAGCTATTTGAAGCAATGCGTTTGATGAAAAAGCGTGCAGTAACGCCTCGCAGATGACTCTATCTCTCCCACCGGGTATGAAGCTATAGGTCTTCCAATCTAAAGAGGGTAAGTTGAAATCTCCGCCTAATATCAGATTTCTATCAGGATATTTGGATACTATGCTGTTTATTTGGGTTTCAAAATCTAAAATTGATGTTATATCTGTGTTTGGTGGTCTATAGTACGAGCATACAAATATAGTTTTCGATTTAGGACATTAAATTGAACACCACACAGATTCAACGCTGGTCTCCGGTAAGGTTTCCGCTTGGATGACAATTGAATTCTTTACAGCTACAAATACTCCGCCTCCAGCTCGGTTAACTCTATCTTTCCTATAAACGGTGAAAGATATTGGGAAGACTTCACTGTCTGAATCATCATCTGTAAGCCAACTTTCTGTTCCTATAATGACGTTACACTTCGTACTATGAATTAAATGGTGGAATTCAGGAATCTTATTTCTTAAACTACGGCAATTAATTACTGCCACGACTATTACTTCATCACTAATATTATTGCAATTTGGGAGTATTTTCGATTCGCTCTTTCCGATTAATTTATTTTTAGGCCCTGTATTCCTACTTCCGGGCACTGCAGAATTTTTTATCTCACTTTTAAAATGACTTGAATCTACCTACCTCTGATTTCCCGTTTTTGTCTCACCAACTGACCTACTACCTTTCCTTCCATTGACATTATGACGCAGCTGACGTTTCCCATGCTTAAAGGTACTAAATTTTTTATTGGAAATTAGTGATGCTGAGCCTGACACGCTGCTTTTCCTTTCTATTAATCTATTCTGATTTCTGGAGGAACTTCTGTTACTAATAACTTTAGAATTTACCCCTTTATTTATCGACCCATTATAAGCACTACACTCTGGCCTTCTCTCTACTCTAAAAAAGACCTACAGTGCTCAAATATACTACTCGCTACACATCTAGCTGACTCGGCCGTGTAGTGGACTCCCGAACGGTTCAGAGGGGTCCGACACGATCGGATTGCCGGCCTAAGGTCCACGAAGGAGGCTCCGATGTCCGTGCAGAAACGACGCAGCCTCTGGTTTATGCCTTCCACTCGGCTCCAAACCAGAGAACCACTATCGATCCTCGGGACAAGACTACAAATCGCAAGCGACAAGCTAACCCCCTCGGCACCATTTATCCGTTTCACTTCGGAGTCCAATTCCCTGAAGGAACATAGGATCTCCTCGGATCCGCGGTCCATGGCGTCGTTGACGCCAACAAGTGCCACGACCTGCAATCTAGAGCACTTCGTGCCCCGTACCGCCGCACCAACCGCCTGCGTCACCTGCGAAACACCGCCACTAGGGATACACCATGATGTCACACGGTTGCTTACACCCTCGCGGTCTGCCCTTTCTCGTAATGGGACCATCACACGGCGGACATTACTACTCCCTATCACTACAATCCCCCCCTTCCCACTCTGACGACTCTTCCTAAGTGACGGTCTCGGAGTAGGAGTAGGCACGTCAGATACCTCGGAGTTCCCCTCCGACAGCAACTGGTATCTGTACGTACAAACAATGAGGAAAGCGTCAGAAAATACCCTAGACGTATTCAAACTTCGCGAAACCGCCTCCAATTCACTGCGACGTTGCCATTTTTCAACCAAAATCTTTAACATTTTTACGAAAATCTATAAAACGGTTATTTTTCATCGTAGAACAACGATTAAAAGACGTGCGTATTTGCAAGATTATCAGAAGTACGATGAAAAATAGCATTTGTTACAATATGGCGTAGTTGTTAAAGTTTGAATTATACTGGGTAAGGTCAGTTTTTGTTGCGGTAGCCCCCCCACCGCGTGGGTCGGGGAGAGAGGCCAGCGTTGGGCCGAGTGCTCGGGAAAGGGTTTCGGATTTAGACCCTTCGCGAGGTGCACCACACCCAACTAGCGTATACCTGGGACATGGTCCCCGAAGAACTCGATACTCTCAGGCGTTACTTTGTAAAATTCCATTTTGATATAATCAAAACAAACTTTGTAAATTTTACAATCAATTTTATTCACTACGACCGGTTTCGACGCATAGGCGACATCTTCAGGTAAATTTCATATCAAGCACAGAGTATATATACATGAACTGGGGAGGTATGGGGGGGGGGAAGGGAAGGGAAGGAAGGTATTGACAGGAGGGGAGGGGAAGGAAAGACAGTGGGAGAGGGACAGTTTTTCCTCCTACCAAAACCCTCTCCCACTGTCTTTCCTTCCCCTCCCCTACTGTCAATACCTTCCTTCCCTTCCCTTCCCCCCCCCATACCTCCCCAGTTCATGTATATATACTATGTGCTTGATATGAAATTTACCTGAAGATGTCGCCTATGCGTCGAAACCGGTCGTAGTGAATAAAATTGATTGTAAAATTTACAAAGTTTGTTTTGATTATATGGTCCCAGAAGATTACCACTAACCCTGATATGTAGTACGTCATCTTACTGATGTCAATAAAGCGAGTCAGTGTTTTCTGCGAATAAAAATATCAGTCCGCAAGAGATAAGAAACATGCCTAACTCGGGCTCATGAGGTTCTTGTGATTTAAATTAGGAGATGAAGTCAGTTGGAAATTGGGTCAGCCAAACGCTGTTTCATACCTAAAAATGATTTCTAAAACTGGTAAACCGTCATTGGATATTTTCCGTGTCTTGATATGTTTTCCTCTTGCGATGGTTAGATCTGTAAATTAAGTTTTTAAAAATAAACGCCTCAACTTTAAACGGTGAAGTGTCATTTTGCAATGCAGTTTTAAATTCAATAAAATGCAATTTCAATTGACAGCACTGATATTGTTCGCATTTGATATTCTTCAGTACGATTCATGATCATTTAATAAAATATAATTAATACTTATGGTGCTCTCCAGTGTAAATATAATAGCATTGAACAACCTAATACAATATGATTTAATACTGCTATTGCTGCTTTGCAATTTTTGACAAAATGCTCCACTGAACGTTAAATTTTAAAATAAAAATATAAATTACTAAATATATATGGTCCATATTGAAAGTGTCGCCAAAAAAAATATTGCTCGAAATTAAGATAAGTATCTTCAATGCAATACATGCCTGATTGTTTTCTTGTTTAATAAAAGTTTTAAGTTTAATCTATGCTTTGAAGTGGATAATTAGTATTTTAGGTAATTAATACCATTTAATAGTGAAAGTAAACGGCCTATATTATGCGTGTAAGTACTTTAAAAAAGCTAATAGAACAACATCTGCACTCATTCCTGTGATAATAGAATGTAGCAAAGGGTCGGTTCCCATAATAGGGCCCCCATCGGAGCCCTTTTTTCATATAACCAATAGCTCTCCTTAGTGTGTACGATAGAATCATGCGAAACTTCATATCAAATGGTCTTTTAGTTTTCGAGGAGAAGAGTGAGGAACACATAACCACAACTACATTTTTATATTTAAGGATGGATGGCGTTATTTTTCACCTACCCATGAGCACCTTCACTAAGGATACATTTCAACAATAAATGGCAAACATTTTTAATCGTATGCACCCAAGGGAATTATAAGGAATATCATGTAAGAAATTGGGTTGTGAAATTCGTTTTTTTTATTTCGGTGATTTCTGCGCTGCAACGATAGGTTACCGGCCCATGAAGTTTTTTTTAAAATTAGTAATGCTTTCTGAATCAGTGTTAAATGGTTTTATAATAATTTCTTTTCACTTTAAAAAAAACTCTCTTTTCTGAAGAAATAATTTGATGGATTTGCTTAAAAGGATGTCCGTAATTTCAACGAATTCATTCTCTGAAGCATGAAATTGTGTCTTTGCACGCCTTCGAGAGCAGGGGGGTATTAGATAATAGTAATTATGTTATATGTTTTTATTTGTCAGTTCTTTTGAAGAGATTTTATGTGACAACGAACGATTAAATGGCATTTAATTAAAATACCCATAGTACTTTCCGATAATTCACCCGATTTCAAATGTCCTCGGAATCTATTCACGTATTGACACAAATAATCTTTCTTAACAAGCAGAAATATTCAAAACATTGACTTTCAATGTCATGAAATGAGTGTTTAATACAACGCAAATAATAAAAAACAATTTCATTTTGGTACACTGGTTTGAAGTGAGGATTCCTTATATTTTGCCTGCCCTTTTAGTTTTCTTATGCTGATAGAATAGTTTTTTGTCAATGACGTGTTTGTTTATTATTTCAAGTATTATTTTTAAATGTTTTGGGAAATTTCATTCATGAAACGGCTAATAAATTTACTTTTTATAAAGAAATCCAAATTTTTCGAGAATTCACTCAACAAGCATAATTTGTTTTTAGCGGATGAGCTTTCTTTCACCCTATTTTCTCTACAATGTTGGATTTACTCTGCGCATAAAATATCTAAATAATAAATGTGGCCTTGCAACAAGTAGAAGTATGTGCTTAGATGTTATCCAATGGGGCAATATGGCGCTGTATGGGATATGATTTGTTCTAAATAACGTCGTTACATCACTAGGACCCCTTCTGTTTTGTTGTTCCTGGCGGCTCAGTTCGTAACTTAGTGTATTACATTTAACAGTGAATGTACGCACCACGTATTTTGAGGTAAGGGGAACATTTATTGTAGTACATACTTATACAATATAAATAGGTTATTCTTCCCAACATGTTAAAATACCTTGCCATCATTTGATTATAAATATGGTGGTAACTATTACTTTTATCAATTACCAAAGACAATATAAGAAAATGTGGTAGTAGAGCGGATATGTTTCTCAAATAATGATTAAGAAGTTGCGTTTAAATTAATATTTTGTCAAATTAGGAGATTTTATGTCATAAAAAGATATTATTATGGGCATGCATTGAAGTATGTCTGTAATTTTACCGTTACTATTTTATTATTCCTACCCTGGTGAACATACTTGCCTTTAGCCATTGCCTGGTTCCAAGTCAATGCTATAAATCCTTCAATTTCTTCAACAGTATCGTTGAGTGCTTTAACTGAGTAAGAAGCGAAACGTTACTCCTAACGAGTGGCAACATTGTTTCAAACTATGCTTTTTGAATCGTTAATAAGATACTATATTTCAGTAGTAGTAGGTTAAGCAATTGAAGCATCGGAAGTAACGCAATTATTTCAATACTTTTTATAGTATAAGTATTAACAAAAATAAATATTTTTATCATTATTATTGACAATAAAAAACGCAAAATATGAATTTTCGTTGTATTTTGGGCTTTGGTCATATATGCTCTATTGTTGAAGTCAAAGTGCAGGAATTTTGCTGTTCAATTAATAACATGAATAAATCCCAATTGCCTGGACTATATTACGAGTTTTTCCCGTCATAATATCGTCCATTGACACTTTCCGAGTTGGTCTATTTATCGGCGTGACCAAGGAACGTTGTTTTTGTCTTCCGTGAATCTCTTTTCATGAATATCGTTTCGGCCTATTCTCTTTTGTTAATATTTTGTCAAAGGCGGACTCGTATCAAGAGCACGCGACCGTGAAGTTTTATGTTCCCTGCTCCTCTGGAGAGAAAGATACTCTCGCGATGATGATGAGGAGAACTTATTATTATAAGGTCGAACACTGCCATATTAGAAAAACTTATAAAAGAGAACCTACGAGTGGTCATCGTGCTTAAAAAAATAAAGTAAAAATATGACTTTGACTTTTTTAAACTCGCCATATTATTGTCAAAATCGTCCTTACGACGGTTTAGAGATGGTGCTGTGAATGCAGGTTAGATTAAGCCGCCATATTAACTTTATCATTCAAACCTATGTAATGTATACGGAGAAAATACTGGCGAAAAAGGAAAGATTGGTTTTTCCACCGTCACGACGCCAACACAGCTCCCTCACAACCTCTCCCACGCACCTTCCCCCCCCAGCCCTTTTGTTCATATTAAATTTCCCAGATTGTTACATGCCCGTAATAACCTATTGTTCCTCCAATGCTACTGGCAGGGCATCGTTCCTTGCTTGGGGAGTGGTTGCTTCTGTCTGTAAAATAAGTGTAGCCTTCCACGTTTCAGAGCCAATGTCTTCTGATAAAGGAAACGAATTTCATTGTAACAAAATACACCGAATAGCTTGTTTAGTTATACGTTTAATGATATCGGTCATCGAAATATTCTAGCCCTCACTGCTCTTTCAATTCCTTAAAGTAGGTGAGTTCTCGGAATAATACTTTCGAATGATAAAATATAAAGTTAGAATTCAAGGAATATATAACACTTATTTCCAGGTAGTCCTTTTATTAAGTCTTTCGTGGAAGTAAATTATCTTACAAGGAAGCAGGACAGTAATTTCAGCGAGTTTAAATATCCAACCGCAAAAGATAGATAACACGCCATGCTCCCAACGCTCATGCGATTTATATTGGGGCGAGGTTTTCAGTAGATAATTAGTTCAGCCAAGATCGGTTTTCTGCGTAAGAATTATTTGTAACTTGAAAAAAGTGGAAGGGCATGTTCAAAATTAAGATATTTCTCTCTTGTGTTGGTGAAATCTGTAAACAGACTGGAAAAGTTGACGCGTCACATTCAAACGGTTTACTGACGATTTTCAATGCAGTTTAAAACCCAAGCATTGCACTTTCAATTGAGAGCATGGATATTGCACGCATATGACAATCTGAAGTACAAATCACGACCATTGAACTACATATTAATAATACGTGCAGTACGCTGTCCATTTAAAAATTGACAATGCAATGAACTAGACGACAGAAGGCGAAGTGGAAGGACTTGCGAGAAATCGTCTTACTCTCAAGAAGAAAGGTGGACGGCTTAATCTAATCTCTTCGAAACCTTCTTCACTCGGACGCTGCGTCTCCCACAGGACTCAAATAAAACAACATTTTCCTGCGTGGAAATATTTTATTAATTCTTGGGTAACTGTGTAAATTATGAGGGCTTGCTATCGAAAATCCTAAACTGGTTTGGACGGGATGAGTTTGAATTTTTCTCCGTGTGTGTTGTGCTTATAATATTTCTGCGAAATCTCTATTACTGCGAAAATGTTTATTTAAGCTTCAACGCAACGTACTTCCCTCTTCCATATCTTCAACTGCTTTTATGACATAATCTTCAGTAGACTGTTTTAAACAATCACACCGTGATTCTACTTTAGAGTAATGTCAACCACTCCGAGGTGTAATTAGTTTAATCTACATCTACATTTACAAAATACCCTGCAAGCCACCTCAGGGGTGTGTGGCACGGGGTGAGTAATCACCAACATGCATTACACTATACCCTAAAGTTAGTGTAACTACGACTAATTATGCATTAGCATAAATCGCTAATGCTTGTCATGAGGCGAAGCCTCACAAGCATGCAACACTACACTACAGTAGTCATCAAAATGGAGAGTGACCTCAATATACATGCATTCTACAACTACACAGATGGACAGGGACTCAAGACCCATGTAGAAAACATGCTAGGCGTGCTGTTAGTATGTGCTAGGTAACAGATAAGGATTAAAGTATTAGGAGTACTACTACTACTAAGAGCTACACTACCTAACGACAAACCTAGATAAAAGTCTCATGGCAGCTATTATGGTCCCTTATCGTTCGTGGGAAAAATGACATCTTAAATCGATCCGTTCTGCAGTCTAGTTCCCTAATTTTACTCTCATGATCTGATCTACCGTAGTATGTCGGATTTCGTAAAATATTGTCAACGTCGTCAGAGAATAGACCGGTTTGGAACTTACACAATAGATTTAGTCTAAATTTTAATCGACGGTCTGAAAGATTTTCCCATCCCAGTTGCTGCAAAAGGTCAGTAACACTAACGAGATTATCAAAACGGCCATTAACATATCTTGCCGATCTTCGCTGCACGCGTTCTAACTCAGTTTCCAAGCCTATCTCATAAGGATCCCAAATACTGGCGGCATATTCTAAGTGGGGTCTAACGAGGGAGAAGTAGCTGATTTCCCTAACTTTATCGTCGCACTTGCCAAGTACTCTTTTAACAAATCCCAATTTACGATTAGCTTGACCGGTAATTTCTCGAATATGTTTACTCCACGATAGATCATTAGTCAGTTTAACTCCAAGGTACTTAACGGATTCTACGGTGTCTAGTTTGATGTTGTTAATGCAATAGCTGTTACAAGTAGCGTTTTTCCGTTTCCAAAAATTCACAACAACGCATTTTTTCAGGTTTAATTCTAGCTGCTACGCATCGCACCACTCTGGTATTGCCTCGAGGTCCTTAGTTAGCGCTTCCTTGTCATTAAAGCTACGAATTTCTCTATACATCACTGCGTCGTCAGCAAATAATCTAAGCTTACTGTCAACTTTGTCACCGATGTCGTTTATGTACAAAAGGAACAGAAGCGGGCCTATGACACTTCCCTGTGGGACACCCGATGTGACTTTTACTTCATTTGAGATAGCGCCATCTAATACAACCCTTTGCACGCGATTACTTAAGAATTCTCTAATCCAGGAAACTACGTCGTCGTCTAAACCGTAGGATTTTAATTTCATGAGTAGCATAATGTGGGAAACTTTATCAAATGCCTTTTTAAAGTCAAGAAAAATTGCATCAACTGGAGCGTTATGTTCACCCGAGACTAAAATATCGTGAGCAAAAAGTGCTAATTGAGTTTCGCAAGATCTTCCCTTTCTGAATCCGTGTTGTGTTTTTGTTAACAAGTTTTCTATATCGAGGTGTCTCATGACTGAACTAACAATTATATGTTCAAGGACTTTGCAAGAGATAGATGTGAGAGATATCGGTCTGTAGTTCGATGGCTGTTCCTTATCACCGCTTTTGAATATGGGAGTGACATTTGCAATTTTCCAGTCCATGGGTACTTTGTGTTCGTTGATGGATTTACTAAATATATTCTGCAAGTAGGGTGCTATTTCACAAGCTAATTCTCTATACACTCGGGCAGGAATTTCTTCAGGACCTGGGGATTTATTTGGACTTATAGATTTTAGCAAGTTTTCTATCCCGTGAGTGCAGATGTCGATAGGCGGCATCTTTTGCTGGAAGTGATCATTTAACTTTACGGATGTACTCTGCGTTGACTTGGTGAACACACTTTGAAAATAAGAATTTAATAAGTTGGCTTTGTCCGAACTGCTTGTTAATAATTCGCCATTTTCGTTTCGTAGTGGAATAACTGTTGATCTATTGCCTTGAACTTCCCTTGCGTATGACCAAAATGCCTTTGGGTTGTCCTGTAATTGTTCTCCAAATGTTTTTCTTTTAAAATCCATGAATGCATTCCGAAAGGCTTCCTTTGTAGTGGCTTTAGACAATTTGTATTTTTCAAATATTAAATTTTGATCACTAGAGGACAAATCTCTACGGAGTTTTTTCATCTTGGCTTGGCATACTCTCTGACGTCTTAACGATTTTCTCACTTCTGCATTGTACCATCTTGGTTCGCTGCCCTCTTTTTTTACTTTACTTGGAATGTACTTTCTGATCCCTGAATGTACGATCGAAAAAAAAGCTTTCCAACTACCCTCCGTGTCTAACTTTAAGCTTGATTCCTGGAATTCGGGAAGAGAATTTTTTAGATGACTCTTAAACGCATTGAAATCGGCTTTTTTAAAAATGTAGAATTTTCTTCTTTCTTTAAAACTTTTAATGATACTCAAGGAGAATTTTGCGGTAACTACTCTATGGTCACTAATGCCCTCAACAGTGTTTACCTTAATTACTTGTTGCGGTATATTTGTTGCCAATAAATCAAGAATGTTGTCCCCTCTGTTAGGCGTCGTAGCTATCTGATGTAGGGCATTTGATGAGAACGTGTGCAGCAGGGACTCGCATATATCTTTGTCTCTTCCTCCTGATATGTAACTGTAGGTCCTCCATTCTATAGAGGGCGTATTGAAATCTCCACCTATGATTAAATTTTTTTCGGTTTTCCTGGATGTGATGTTCTTTATTTGTGCTTCGAGTTCAAAAATTGACTTGACGTCGGTGTAAGGTGGCCTGTAGTATGCGCACACGAATATTGTTTTTGATTTAGGGCATCTAATAGAGCACCATACAGATTTTATGCTGGTATCTGGGACGGTTTCCGCTCGGCTGACTATGGTTTTCTTTACAGCTATAAATACTCCGCCTCCGGTTTGGTTGGACCTATCTTTTCTGTAAACATTGAATGATTTAGGAAAAATTTCACTATCAGAAATGTCGTCCGTCAGCCAACTTTCTGTGCCAATAATGACGTTACACTCCGTGCTATGAATAAGGTGGTGAAATTCTGGAATCTTATTTTTTAAACTACGGCAGTTAACTACTGCAACGACTAATGCTTCATGATTATTGTTTATGAGATTTGGGGTAATTTCAAGATTGCTGTCTTCAATTAAACTATTCTTGGACCCTATATTCGGAGTATTCTTAGCTAAATTACTAACTGGCAACACATAATTATTGACCCCACTAATTGACCTGCCCTGTAGCCTACCGTCTATGTTAAACTCGACGAGTGTGCTCAAGTATCCTGCGCGCTACATCCTGCGATGCCTCGTATGTATAGTGGGCACCCGAGCGATTTATAGGCACCCGACACGAATCCAGCACCGGCCTGAGGTCCAGGAACTCCGCTCCCTCGCTCCCACAGACTTCACTGAGTCTCTGGTTTATGCCTTCCACTCGGCTCCAAACCATCGAACCCCGATCCGTCCTAGGTACCAAGCTGCATATGGTAAGCCTCAAGTTGGTACCAGATTTTCCGCGAATACGGCGGAACTCGGAGCATAGGTCTCTCACAGAGCCTAAAATCTCCTTGGATCCCATAAACACGGCATCATTGGTCCCACCATGGGCAACCACATGCAACTTTGAGCAGTTCGCGCCCCTGACCGCCGACTTCATCGCCTTCGTCACCTGTGGCACCTTTCCTCCCGGTATACACAAGCAGGTGACCCGTGGTTCTCCTCCTTCCCGTCGGGCCTCTCCACGCATCGGGGACACTATACGCCGGACATTGGAGCTACCTATCACTAAAATTCCCTCCCTTCCCTCTCCACTCCCACTCGGCGACCCACCTCCCAGCTCTAGCTCCGATGGCTCAGCCTCCGCCAGCACATCGAACCTTTTGCTGACGGGGATTGACTCAGCCTCCGCCCCTGCCAATCCTCGTTTTCGGAGGGTGACCCCGCGGCTACGCCTCGAGACCACTTTCCATGACCCCGAAGCAACGGAGGGAGACGACACCGGAGACACGGAAGTCCGAGAAAGGTCCTCCACTCTCCATCCCGCGACAGAGCCTGGGCTTCCCCTGGCCTTGACGCGTTTGGAGCGCTTAGGGCCCTCCTCATTCCGCCGCGACCTTCCAGGACCTTCCACCATCCGCTCCACGATTTGTTTTATGACGCGATTTGTTTTATGACGTTTTTATTTTTCGTCATTAATTTTAAATACTTTTTTTTTTGTAAATCATGGAATCTAGTCATGTTCGATGGCCATAAGAGTAAAATTTAGGCTTGCTTGGCCAATGTAGAGGGCCATGTAAATACAATACTAAAACTAATTTTTTATCGTCTTTTGCATCAAATTGTCTTGCAAGGTTTTTAAGAATGACTACTTTTCCGTGATCGCTGAAAAAAACCGTCCTAAATTGTATCCTTAATTGGTTTTCTTAACAAAACCTGATTACCTTCCTCCACTAGAAAATGGGTAAATAGACACAAGTTCCTCATTCTCTCCCGCAACACAGTCAGCTATGAACGAACCAATTTCGCCATCCTCTTACAGAGCTTCTCTTTTTGTCGAGGAATTGGTGTTCTCTAGTAAAGCACATATTACCACAGTTCTTTTTTCGGAGAGAGACAGAACAGTGAGTTTTAACGAGTGAAATAAAACGAATACAGATGAGAGCAGTATGCTTTGGTTTAAAACTGCAAGCAAATAGTTAATGAGTTTGTGTATTTATTGTGACTTGTGCCTCCTATTTCAAGATATCCTCTTGTGCCCTCCCAAGTGGATTCTTGACATCCCTGTTAGTGGACTCTTAACTGAGCGGACAGGTGTATTTATTGTGACTTTTGCCTCCTATTTCAAGATATCCTCTTGTGCCAACAACTGTGTGTAATGACAACTGCAGAGTATCATATTTGAATACTTGTCGTGTACCTCTGTGACTGTGAGAATGCTACTTTCACTCCATTCATCATGGTAAGTTTTTTTCACTAATATCCATCGTTACTTGATTATGGTCTATATTGGTCGAATATTTGTTTATCATATTATGATTAATTTCAGGTGTACCCATTGGTCAAAAATTCTACTTGTGTACGTTTCCTGGCTCTGAAGTGGGAGAATGTGTTTTGGTGTAGCAAATTGAAACTCAAAATGCTCTTGAGAGGGCTTATTTAGATGGATTGTTCTGATGCTAATGACAACTGCAGAGTGTATCATATTTGAATACTTGTCGTGTACCTCTGTGACTGTGAGAATGCTACTTTCACTCCATTCATCATGGTAAGTTTTTTTCACTAATATACATCGTTACTTGATTATGGTCTATATTGGTCGAATATTTGTTTATCATATTATGATTAATTTCAGGTGTACCCATTGGTCAAAAATTCTACTTGTGTACGTTTCCTGGCTCTGAAGTGGGAGAATGTGTTTTGGTGTAGCAAATTGAAACTCAAAATACTCTTGAGAGGGCTTATTTAGATGGATTGTTCTGATGCTAATGACAACTGCAGAGTGTATCATATTTGAATACTTGTCGTGTACCTCTGTGACTGTGAGAATGCTACTTTCACTCCATTCATCATGGTAAGTTTTTTTCACTAATATACATCGTTACTTGATTATGGTCTATATTGGTCGAATATTTGTTTATCATATTATGATTAATTTCAGGTGTACCCATTGGTCAAAAATTCTACTTGTGTACGTTTCCTGGCTCTGAAGTGGGAGAATGTGTTTTGGTGTAGCAAATTGAAACTCAAAATGCTCTTGAGAGGGCTTATTTAGATGGATTGTTCTGATGCTAATGACAACTGCAGAGTGTATCATATTTGAATACTTGTCGTGTACCTCTGTGACTGTGAGAATGCTACTTTCACTCCATTCATCATGGTAAGTTTTTTTCACTAATATACATCGTTACTTGATTATGGTCTATATTGGTCGAATATTTGTTTATCATATTATGATTAATTTCAGGTGTACCCATTGGTCAAAAATTCTACTTGTGTACGTTTCCTGGCTCTGAAGTGGGAGAATGTGTTTTGGTGTAGCAAATTGAAACTCAAAATACTCTTGAGAGGGCTTATTTAGATGGATTGTTCTGATGCTAATGACAACTGCAGAGTGTATCATATTTGAATACTTGTCGTGTACCTCTGTGACTGTGAGAATGCTACTTTCACTCCATTCATCATGGTAAGTTTTTTTCACTAATATACATCGTTACTTGATTATGGTCTATATTGGTCGAATATTTGTTTATCATATTATGATTAATTTCAGGTGTACCCATTGGTCAAAAATTCTACTTGTGTACGTTTCCTGGCTCTGAAGTGGGAGAATGTGTTTTGGTGTAGCAAATTGAAACTCAAAATACTCTTGAGAGGGCTTATTAAGATGGATTGTTCTGATGCTAATGACAACTGCAGAGTGTATCATATTTGAATACTTGTCGTGTACCTCTGTGACTGTGAGAATGCTACTTTCACTCCATTCATCATGGTTAGTTTTTTTCACTAATATACATCGTTACTTGATTATGGTCTTATTTGGTCGAATATTTGTTTATCATATTATGATTAATTTCAGGTGTACCCATTGGTCAAAAATTCTACTTGTGTACGTTTCCTGGCTCTGAAGTGGGAGAATGTGTTTTGGTGTAGCAAATTGAAACTCAAAATACTCTTGAGAGGGCTTATTTAGATGGATTGTTCTGATGCTAATGACAACTGCAGAGTGTATCATATTTGAATACTTGTCGTGTACCTCTGTGACTGTGAGAATGCTACTTTCACTCCATTCATCATGGTAAGTTTTTTTCACTAATATCCATCGTTACTTGATTATGGTCTATATTGGTCGAATATTTGTTTATCATATTATGATTAATTTCAGGTGTACCCATTGGTCAAAAATTCTACTTGTGTACATTTCCTGGCTCTAAAGTGGGAGAATGTGTTTTGGTGTAGCAAATTGAAACTCAAAATACTCTTGAGAGGGCTTATTTAGATGGATTGTTCTGATGCTAATGACAACTGCAGAGTGTATCATATTTGAATACTTGTCGTGTACCTCTGTGACTGTGAGAATGCTACTTTCACTCCATTCATCATGGTAAGTTTTTTTCACTAATATACATCGTTACTTGATTATGGTCTATATTGGTCGAATATTTGTTTATCATATTATGATTAATTTCAGGTGTACCCATTGGTCAAAAATTCTACTTGTGTACGTTTCCTGGCTCTGAAGTGGGAGAATGTGTTTTGGTGTAGCAAATTGAAACTCAAAATACTCTTGAGAGGGCTTATTTAGATGGATTGTTCTGATGCTAATGACAACTGCAGAGTGTATCATATTTGAATACTTGTCGTGTACCTCTGTGACTGTGAGAATGCTACTTTCACTCCATTCATCATGGTAAGTTTTTTTCACTAATATACATCGTTACTTGATTATGGTCTTATTTGGTCGAATATTTGTTTATCATATTATGATTAATTTCAGGTGTACCCATTGGTCAAAAATTCTACTTGTGTACGTTTCCTGGCTCTGAAGTGGGAGAATGTGTTTTGGTGTAGCAAATTGAAACTCAAAATGCTCTTGAGAGGGCTTATTTAGATGGATTGTTCTGATGCTAATGACAACTGCAGAGTGTATCATATTTGAATACTTGTCGTGTACCTCTGTGACTGTGAGAATGCTACTTTCACTCCATTCATCATGGTAAGTTTTTTTCACTAATATACATCGTTACTTGATTATGGTCTTATTTGGTCGAATATTTGTTTATCATATTATGATTAATTTCAGGTGTACCCATTGGTCAAAAATTCTACTTGTGTACGTTTCCTGGCTCTGAAGTGGGAGAATGTGTTTTGGTGTAGCAAATTGAAACTCAAAATGCTCTTGAGAGGGCTTATTTAGATGGATTGTTCTGATGCTAATGACAACTGCAGAGTGTATCATATTTGAATACTTGTCGTGTACCTCTGTGACTGTGAGAATGCTACTTTCACTCCATTCATCATGGTAAGTTTTTTTCACTAATATCCATCGTTACTTGATTATGGTCTATATTGGTCGAATATTTGTTTATCATATTATGATTAATTTCAGGTGTACCCATTGGTCAAAAATTCTACTTTTGTGTTGACTGAATATAGTTAAGGTTTATTTAAACCTACGATTCACGTTGAGTTAGTGTTGCTGTGATTTATCCATGTATTGTTTCCATATTTTTTTAAAATGTAATTGTACGTAGTTCCAGGTGTTCGTCGACCTTCACAGCAAACCTTGTTCTCTCTACCTGATTGTCCATTTCTGCCCTTTGGATGAAGGCATGTGTTGACATCATTTTTTGGCCCATGAATCCTCAGTGATGGTCCAACATAATGTATACACTTTGGAAAATTCCAATTGTTTCTCTTTTTATTATTTTTGGTGGTTATTTATTATTATATGTGATAACGTTGCTCTGTTTTGATTACTTTGAAATCACCTTTTCTACACAGCTGTATTTTGGTAGTTAAATTACATTTGTGATTCGTTTCAGGTTTTCCTTTGATTCAATTTTGCTCCTGCAGATAAGTTGATATTTATATGGCCTGAGTGAGTGGTTTTAGCAATGAAGCTACCTAGCTAGTCCTCCTCCATGGTTGTGGCTTTTCCTTTTGAAATATTATATAATGCTGTTTCTGCCTGCTGGCCCGCAAATTGTTTTGATGTGGTTGTGCCATCAAGCATGAAGACATCTATTTATTCAACCATTCAGTGAAATAAAATTTTTGCTACTTTTCTGCTAGGTAAGGAGTCAATTTTTATTGTTTTCATGTATTTCTTATCCTGTTTTTTCCCTATTGTGATATTAACGTGGTGGTGAATAATTTCAGGTCGGCCTCAGTGTATGCTGCTCCTGACTGTGATTTTATTTCAATCGAAACGTGTCCATGGATTGAGTATTTTGCTCTTGCCTTGCTCATGGAGACATCTTTTCCATTTGAAATGGAATATCCTGCTGCTATGCACTCCGGTCAGCAGTTATTAGTTTGCATTTGATGCGAATGCAATTGTGTTTCGTTTGGTTTGCCTTGGAATCACTGCTGCTCCTTGATGTGATTCTTTTATGGGCTATTGTGGTCTGTACTAATTGTTTGCCATAGCGTATTTCATTTCCATAATATTTACATATTTCATGTCTGTAATTTTATTTTAGGTGGGCTTTGTTCTTCAGTGTGTTTGCTGGATCATATCCCAATGTACTGTGTGGGAAAATTATATTGTGATGTTTCAATTTGCAGGTGACCATATGCAAATTATTTAGTTACCTTAATTTCCACATATTGTCATGGTATTGTACCTCTTTGCTGAATGAGTGACTTTTATAAATTTATTTTGCCAAATAATTTGTTTAAAGTGTTGGTGGTGGTGAAAAGGCTGTGTAGTGTGGGCTAGCAGTAAATACTAATTATTAATTTATTTGAGTTCAACTAATAATGTTAACTTATGTCTTTACAGATGCATCCCTGGTGGCTGGCCTTTTTACTTAAGGTGCCTTAATGTAAAAATGTTGTAAACTTGATAAACTTGAAACCCCTCCTGCAAAGAACCTGTGGGGATTGTTTACGTCAACATACCCTATTAGCCACGTAACCGTTGCGTGTTTGGCTGTATTTGTGTTACAAAAATTGACAATGTTGTGGTGTGTGTGTGGTTATTACAAAAAGTGGTTGATACTTTTTGTTAAATGACTGAAAATGTAACACAACCCCTTTTGTGTATGTTTTCCTGCAGTGTGTTTCTGTGAAGGATTTTTCTGGTAATCCCCATGTTTATCTCACAGGATTTGAAAGCATTTAATGCAACTTAATAACATAGCTCATATTCTCTGCTTATATCAACTCTTGTTTTATTCACATGGTCATGTAAATGAGTTAATTGTCTCTCATATGTGACTTGTAATTCAGAATGTGTAATGACTTTGTATATAACTGACAAGGGGTTACATGTGATAGCATTTTGTCTTGATCTGCCCCAATAAAGATGAATTATCTTTATCATTGACTTTATATTCGAAATATTTAAGCCTCTGAATCCCGAGTGTTTCTTCTAGTCCCTGAATGCAATAAAATGTGATAACTAATTGCTATTACATCCTTTCTCATACTTGCTTTTTTATTAGTGTAAAACTAAAAATTCTTTTACATTATTACCATTCCCATTTTCTTGATGTCTTTGTTTTCCCCCAAATGCCATCAAAGACTGTTGATCCGGTTCATTAAAATATCCTTAGGATAGAATAATACTCTCTGATGTTAAGTACATCCCAAAAATGAAGAATAGAAATTTTTGTAAAAACAATCATATCTACAACGTTTCTGGCCGCCTGTAAATTAGGGTATTAAGGTTTCGCGTGGATTCGAAATTAGACTTCTGTCGCGGATTTGATGATTTCGAGTTAGTAAATTGTGATTGTGAAGTCACTAGAAAGCATTTCATTCAAATTAAAGAAGGGAATTCCTAGAGGTAGGAACTACCCTATTGGATAGTAAAATTTATTACTTCGGCTTCACTAGGTCATATTTACTCGTCGATGTTAGAAAACCGGCGGTTTATAGCGCATTTTCATGGTGAAATTATTCAGCTCAGATATCGTTTCTCTTATGAATCGTCCACTTAAGACTCGTTCTCCTCCCGATATGTATTCAAACTGCCGCCTCGTTAGTTCCACTTTTTCCCAAGTAGCGGCGCCACTGTTACACAAGTGGTGGTGCGTCGTCACAGGCAACACTCCCCAGGGAAAGATGGACGACCATTATATAGGGACCGTGATATTAATATTACTAGTCGTGGAATAGAAAGTCATCTGCAAACCATTAATTCCAAAAAATCACACAGTTCCAATGAAATACCCGCCCAAGCTCATAAAAAATAGCAAAAGGAATAGCACCGTATCTGAAAATAAAATTTAAAAAACTCATCGTGTTCCTTACGATTGGAAAATCGCGAACATTTCAACAATATTTAAAAGTGGTTATAAGGAAGATCCCAGTAACTATAGACCGTATTCTCTCACGTCTACCTCGTGCATGACATTGAAACATATTTGTCAGTTCGATTATGTGGTACTTGGATAGTCAAAACTTGTTAACGCCAAACGAGCACGGATTCCGCAAAGGCAGTTCTTGCGAAACCCAGTTGGCCCTCTTCCTTCACGACATTCTTTCCTCGGGAGAAAACTTTGTCCAAGTAGACGCAATATTAATATAACAGTGAAAGCCTTTGATAAGGTCCCTCATTCTAAGTTACCCGTTAAGTTGGAAGCTTACGGAATACGCCACGACTTAATCTCATCTACATCTACGATGTACCGAGCAACCACCACTGGGGTATGTGGCACGGGGTGATTCCACACCAGGCATGCAGCACTCATCCCAGAACAAATCCGAACCTCGCACGCTCCCCCTGGCGCTAGGCGCAGGCAAAAAGCAGTCAGGAGAACAGTGCGCAGTCCAACCGGAAACTGGGAGAGTGATACGTAAAAGAACATACAAACATGCAGAAAAATGCTATAGACACATCTAGTGGTAAATATCACTGATACTGTTAATTTATGAATACTACAAAATATCCCTCATGCAAAGAACAAAATAAAATAATGCCGGACTAATCGACCGGTGTGAAGAGTTAGTAATTATGTGGTGTTATTAAGCACAAGTGAAAATTGTACTCTACCTATTGAGGGTGGGAGTTTCATGTGATTGATCTATCGCAAATATTATGATCCCTTATTGTACGTGGAAAAATGACATTTTGAATCTATCGGTTCGGCAGTCAATTTCCTTTATTTTATTCTTGTGATCGCTTCTACCGTAGTACGTTGGCTCTAGCAGTATGTGTTGAATGTCCGGCAAAAAACTGTCTGCTCCGAGTTTGCGCAAAAGATTTAACCAGTATCTCTCCCTTCGATCAGTTAAAGATTCCCACCCTAATTCCTTCAATAATTCGGTAACACTGCTAAGTTTATCGTAACAACCTTTCACGCATTCCATTGTAAACTCGATTGACTGGTGCAGAGAAATAATGAAAGGCGTAAAGTTATTTAGCTGGCGCAAGGTACCTGACCACAAACATATAATGTCATCCACATAACGGTACCAATAACATATGATACTCAACGTTGGATGCTTGCAAATAATTTAAGTTCTAACTAATTCTTGAAAACCTCAGCTAGAATTTATCTACATCTACGAAGTACCGTGCAATCCAACACTAGGGTGTGTGGCACGGAGTGATTCTACACCAGGCATGCAGCAGTCGTCCAAACAAAAGTCAGAACCTCACCCCTCCCGCTAAATGGAATGACAACCTACAATGAATTACTTCAATAGTTTATTCTTCATTATAATGACTAACTCCGCACTTTCAAAAAAAATCACAGTCACGTTGAGGTTACCATCCAGTATAATCCTGAAGTAACTTTTCAAAGATAAGTTCTTCGAATTTAAACCAAGAGTGAATTTGGAGGCGACGAGAATATAAACAGAAGAGTAACACATCTATGGAAATATTCTTAATTTCAATCCGTATAGTTTAATTATTCCTGATTAAAACTGAGGGGAGCTGCCTAAAGGCCGTTTTACTCGGTACATTTGTTTGTACCAACTCTTCCGTGAACCTTTTCGTGAGGCAAAATACATCGTGTTAACTGGTAAATAGTATGAACGCTTGTCCGAATGTATCAATGCCTGAACGGAAAATAGGAACGGTACTTATTTTGTAGCAACAATAGTACAATCTCACGTATATTCGTTAATACAAAATCTTTCGCCGTGTGAAACGATCTTAAAACGTTTACAAATGATCTTCGAAATAAATATTAACTATGTGTAGGCTGCTCTTTTGTGGTATTCACCGGGAATGACACTGATAGAAGAAAGTGTCGACAAATGCTCCCAGACAGCACAGCTCGTCGAAAAATGATTTCTATTCATTTCGATTTTTATTCGTGAATCACACGTGCCAAACCCGTCGATAAACCAGACCCACAATTATGGAACTGGTGTATTTTCGGTCCCATGTCCGCCCAAAATCGTGTAATACACGTGCCTCACCTGGCAACTTGGTGTAGCTTCCACAATTAGCCGTCATTAGGCGCCACCGTCGATCGCACCCAAAGCGGCGGGGAATTTGAATTTCTCCTATGCAGTTAGTGAATACCTAATACCCATTACCGCGAACTATGTATATACCAAATTTTGTCACCATTCTTGAACATGCGGTGTCCGAGGGCGAACAGCAGCCAATGCCTCAATACTTACACAGCCCGGCAGCCTTTCAGGAACTATTGTACCTCCCACAACGCTCAACACCACATTTGCTAACCTACCTCAGAGCCACACTAAGTCACAGTTTATGTCTTGTTGGCGTTTGATGTTTCTTACAATGTAACGGTAGTCTTATCAGTAAAAGGATAACCACGATTATATAATATCAGACAATGCCAGTTGATTGAGCGTTACTAGTGGCAGAACATAGTGATTTTAAGGAAAATATTTAACCTAAGCTAACAGAAATTCTAACGTTTAGTTCGAATCTGAAACACTTCCTACCCTTTGGAATACTTCATATGACAAGATAACATATACCCCACTTCAGCAGACCAATATTTGTCCACTGAGAAAATGGAAAACTGCTAATAAAGGGAAATAAAATGCAGCGGACAAACACAATGAAACATAACATATCCTAACAAAATATGACATAGGTGAGGCGCAGTGCATGCCAATTACAATACCAAATTCTCAAAGATAAGAACAGCTACAAATCAGATTTCAGAGAGAAGGCGCTATGAAAATAACTCCAAATACTAAACTTAGAGCAAGTGCTTGCCTGTACTAAGGAATGACTCAAAATCAACTTAAGTCTATCACATCCATTTATTCGATATACATAACATTGTTTTCATATGCCACACTACATGGTACGCTTATAGCAACCTGTCGACAAGCCTGTTTCAACCAATTCTGAATTTTCTCTTACACCTTATCCTCGGGGACAGAGTTCATTCAAAGGTGGCAGACAACTGCACCAAATGCATCTTTAAATGAATAAGAAACGAATGAACATGGAATACATTCTGGTAATAAAACAACAAATAAACTATGAAATGAGAATTTGGTACATCTACATCTTACCCTGCGAGCCACCTCTAGGGTGTTTGGCAGGGGGTGACAAGTCACCAAAATGCAGCATGCAAGCGGACCGCCACATGCACACCGCACGGTCATGAATATTAAGGATACTAACCAATTCCATCATTAACTAAAAACCATCATGCAGCATGCAAGAGAATGGTATTGTAATTGGCATGCACTGCGCCTCACCTATGTCATATTTTGTTAGGATATGTTATGTTTCATTGTGTTTCACGCCTGGCATGCCTGGTGTGGAATCACCCCGAGCCACACACTTTTTGCATAATGTTGTATGAGACAAATGAAAGAGAGTCTACAAATTTATTAAATCGCTTAATGCGTGTGTAAAAGCTTTCCAAGTCCCTTCTATATTTAACTCCATTACTGATTTTGAAACGCGGGAAAAGCATTTTTCAGATTACTCCATGAACCCATCAAAGTCAGCTCTTTTAAATATGAAAACTTTTCGTTCTCGTTTAAAACTTTTTGCATAATGTTGTATGAGACAACTGAAAGAGAGTCTACAAGTTTATTATATCGCTTAATGCGTGTGTAAAATAGCATTATCGTGGTACATTACACTGGACGAGCGGAATACCATGCAGACATATCATGTCTGCCACACACCCCTGAGGTGGCTTGCAGGGTATTTTGTAGATGTAGATGTATCATCATCTTAATATGCGGAGTATTGGTCGCCAGCTTGGAATGACGGCTGATGTCCCAAGGATTGACACGAGAAAGTTCATAGCAAACATTTGGCAACACTGGCACGCGTTGGTCGGGGACCTCATGCCGTGAGTGGCCTTGGCGGTGACAGTTGGGGTGGAGTGAAGCGACCGCGGTCGGGAACCTCTCGCGCCCCGAAGACAGATTTACACTTATTTTTCAACGTTTGAAGTCATATTTACACTAACAATAAGTTTGAACAAGAATCGCTACGCGAAAACCCCTGCCACACACCCTTGACGAAGCTTGCAGGGTATTTTGTATATGATTGCAGTCTTGGAACTAGAGCTGGGGCTGTTTTTCCATCTTTCGTGTATGCATTTGCGTTAGAATTCCAGTAAACCCCGATTTACACGACGCAACTTTCAATGCTAATTCATGCATTCATAATAATTTACTACAATGTTTCTAATGAAGAACGGCGACGAATATTGGTGCAGTCCGTCCGCCAGGAAATACCGTGAGTTGCTCAACTCCTCCACGGCAGTCACCTTGTGAGACCTTCAAGGTTCAATGTTTCGAAAATACCTCGAGACGAGAACCGTCTCGAAGATGCGGGTCACCACGAAATGCACACCTTGATACACAGGCTACATCTTGCTTGAATTTCCTTCTTTTCACATTATCTCATGGAATGAACTATAGTATCAAGTCTCATGGTATGCGTGAATATTAAGATGAAGTGGAAAATAGTAAGAAAACATCATTGAATGTAATTAATTGAGGGTAATTGAGGTGGAAACCGATGTTATTTCCCTTTCTCAAACGTATATTAGCTAAGTTCAATAACCGTGTAAGTATTATCGCATATGCGTGCATTAGTTCGTCCAATGGGTATGACTTGTGGTAGCCTGAGGAATGACGTCAGAAGGGGATAGGAGGGGTCGAGGTTTTAAGGAGGGGAGGGAACCGGACTAGCCTGCATCCAATCCGGAGCTTTTAAGTCAACGCCGGTTCTCCTGCCACCTAGCGGAATTCATTGGAAGGTTAGGCGCTCGTGAACTGTCATTGCTCACTTGCTTGGCGTCCATCCCGGGAAGAGGAAGTGGCAAAGGTTCTCTTAAGATCCAAGGTCGTCTTGAATCCATTCTTGAGTTTTCGACGTCCAGCTCTCAGTTCTGTGTTGAAAGTGTATCCATCCCTGTCTTCCTGCTATTCTGTCGTAAGTACCGACTTATTTATTCTTTTTCACGATGTTTTTTTCATCTTCATATTTTTCAACGGCGTCTGCAAGCGTTATGATAAAGGAAAAATGGCTTTCTCAGGTTGTATTTGTAAACATCTAAGTTCTTCTTAATAAGATTTGTGTTGAGGTGGTTTTAAATTCGTTGATAACTGTGTAATAGAATTGCGTAATCAACTCATGATAGTTTCTTCCCTAGACAAGTGTTCCAGGTTATTTAATGTTATTTTCTTGTTATTAAACTAGCGAAGTTCGAGTACCGTAATCATTTTTTTGTGCGAAGGTGCGTATAGTGCTTTCTAGTTATGTGGAGTAATCGTGTGTTTTATATGGAAATGTTGATTTCTGACCGCGACTATTCCATAGTTGTCCAGACTTTGCATTTAGAGATACTTTCTTCTATCATCGTCATTCCGGTTGGAAAACCCGACAGAGCAGCCTACGCATAGTTAATATTTATTTCGAAGGCTAGTTGAAGAATTTTAAAGGACTTTTTGTGCGGCGAAAGCTTTTCTACATACGAATATACGTGAGATTGTACGTTTGTCATGTTTTGATTGTACGTCATTGAAGTTGCATCAGACTTAGTTAAACTGCTGATTTTATTACCTCGTATTGCGTGTACTTTAAAAAGCATTTAAGGCGATTTAAGTTTTTCCCGGTGAATAATATTTAGAAATTCTGCTCGGGCTCAGCACCAGGTAATTGGCTTCATATTGGCCGACGTTTCGATGACAGGCCGAACGGTTGAGACGAGGCTGAGAGAGCACCGAAGGCATTTTAGATTAGCTCAACCAGAGAAGTCGGCAGTGGTGGAGCATAGAATCAATGAAGATCATGCCATTCGATGGGAAGATGCAAAAATTCTTTGCCGCTCACAACGCTACTGGAACCGCATAACCAAGGAAGTTACTGACCTTTTGCAGCAACTGGGATGGGAAAAGCTTTAAGACCGTCGATTAAAATTTAGACTAAATCTATTATGTAAGTTCCAAACCGGTCTATTCTCTGACGACGTTGATAATATTTTACGAAATCCGACATACTACGGTAGATCAGATCATGAGAGTAAAATTAGGGAACTAGACTGCAGAACGGATAGATTTAAGATGTCATTTTTCCCACGAACGATAAGGGACCATAATAGCTGCCATGAGACTTTTATCTAGGTTTGTCGTTAGGTAGTGTAGCTCTTAGTAGTGGTAGTACTCCTAATACTTGAATCCTTATCTGTTACCTAGTACATACTAACAGCACGCGTAGCATGTTTTTTACATGGATCTTGAGTCCCTGTCCATCTGTGTACTTGTAGAATGCATGTATATTGAGGTCACTCCATTTTGATGACATCTGTAGTGTAGTGCTGCATGCTTGTGAGGCTTCGCCTCATGACAAGCATTAGCGATTTATGCTAATGCATAATTAGTCGTAGTTACACTAACTTTAGGGTATAGTGTAATGCATGTTGGTGAATACTCACCCCCTGCCACACACCCCTGAGGTGGCTTGCAGGGTATTTTGTAGATGTAGAGCCAGGGGGAGCGTGCGAGGTTCGGATTTGTTCTGGGACGAGTGCTGCATGCCTGGTGTGGAATCACCCCGTGCCACACACCCTAGTGGTGGCTCGCACGGTACCTCGTAGATATTGATGTAGATGAAGAGGAGTTGGCCTATGACACTACCCTGAGGGACGCCAGAAGTGACTCTAACTTAGTTGGAAGCTACGCCGTCGAATACCACTTTTTGCATGCGATCGCCAAAAGTTCTCTGATGCAGGAAATTATATCATCGTCTAGGCCGTATGATTTTAGTTTTACTAATAACTTTCCGTGGGGCACTTTATCAAATGCTTTTTTGAAATCAGGAAAAATCGCGTCCACTGGAATGTTGTCCTCTCCGGAGACTAAAATATCTTTGGCAAACAGCGCTAACTGAGTTTCGCATGATCTATCTTTCCTGAATCCGTGTTGAGTTCTCATTAACAAGTAATGCGTGTCTAGGTGTTTCATTACAGAGCTGACAACAATGTGTTCAAGGATTTTGCATGATATGGACGTTAAAGATACTGGTCTGTAATTACATGACTCTTCCTTGTCTCCACTTTTGAATATGGGCGTTACATTGGCAATTTTCCAATCACTTGGTACTCCGTGTTGCTTTATATATTTTGAGAATATTATTACCTGCAAGTAGGGGGCATTTTCTGACGCTAGTTCTTTATACACGCGAGAAGGGATTTCATTTGGACCCGGTGACTTATGTGGACTGAGCAATTTCAATAAAATTTCTATTCCGTGAGCAGTAATATCAAGGGGAGGCATCTTTCGTATGCAGCGATTTTCAACCGCCACGGATGAATTCTGAGATGACTCGGTGAACACGCTCTTGAAGTAGGAATTTAATAAATTGGCTTTATCGGAACTGTTTCTTAACAAAGCTCCATTATCGTTTCTTAGCGAAACAAACGGTAGATCTTTTATCTTGAACTTTCCTAACATAAGACCAAAATGCTTTTGGGTCATCCCGTAACTGCTCTACAAGTGTTTTCCATTTTACTGCGTGATTACATTCCTGAACGCTTCCTTTGTAGCGGCTTTAGACACCTTTTGTTTATTAATTATTAACTCTCGATCACTATGAGATACATCATGAATGATTGTTTTCATCTTAGCATGGCACGCTCTTAACGCCTTAACGATTTTCTGACTTCCGCGTCATACCATCTCGGTTCGCTATCTTCTTTTTTATTTTACTAGGGATATATCTTTTGATTCCTGAATTTATGAGCGAAATAAAAGCTTTCCAAGTCCCTTCTATATTTAACTCCATTACTGATTTTGAAACGCGGGAAAAGCATTTTTCAGATTACTCCATGAACCCATCAAAGTCAGCTCTTTTAAATATGAAAACTTTTCGTTCTCGTTTAAAACTTTTTGCATAATGTTGTATGAGACAACTGAAAGAGAGTCTACAAATTTATTATATCGCTTAATGCGTGTGTAAAATAGCATTATCGTGGTACATTACACTGGACGAGCGGAATACCATGCAGACATATCATGTCTGCCACACACCCCTGAGGTGGCTTGCAGGGTATTTTGTAGATGTAGATGTATCATCATCTTAATATGCGGAGTATTGGTCGCCAGCTTGGAATGACGGCTGATGTCCCAAGGATTGACACGAGAAAGTTCATAGCAAACATTTGGCAACACTGGCACGCGTTGGTCGGGGACCTCATGCATTGAGTGGCCTTGGCGGTGACAGTTGGGGTGGAGTGAAGCGACCGCGGTCGGGAACCTCTCGCCCCCCGAAGACAGATTTACACTTATTTTTCAACGTTTGAAGTCATATTTACACTAACAATAAGTTTGAAGGTAATTGAGGTGGTGACCGATGTTATTTCCCTTTCTCAATCGTATATTAGGTAAGTTCAATAACCGTGTAAGTATTATCGCATATGCGTGCATTAGTTCGTCCAATGGGTATGACTTGTGGTAGCCTGAGGAATGACGTCAGAAGGGGATAGGAGGGGTCGAGGTTTTAAGGAGGGGAGGGAACCGGACTAGCCTGCATCCTATCCGGAGCTTTTAAGTCAACGCCGGTTCTCCTGCCACCTAGCGGAATTCATTGGAAGGTTAGGCGCTCGTGAACTGTCATTGCTCACTTGCTTGGCGTCCATCCCGGGAAGAGGAAGTGGCAAAGGTTCTCTTGCGATCCAAGGTCGTCTTGAATCCATTCTTGAGTATTCGACGTCCAGCTCTGTTCTGTGTTGAAAGTGTATCCATCCCTGTCTTCTTGCTATTCTGTCGTAAGTACCGACTTATTTATTCTTTTTCACGATGTTTTTTTCATCTTCATATTTCTCAACGGCGTCTGCAAGCGTTATGATAAAGGAAAAATGGCTTTCTCAGGTTGTATTTGTAAACATCTAAGTTCTTCTTAATAAGATTTGTGTTGAGGTGGTTTTAAATTCGTTGATAACTGTGTAATAGAATTGCGTAATCAACTCATGATAGTTTCTTCCCTAGACAAGTGTTCCAGGTTATTTAATGTTATTTTCTTGTTATTAAACTAGCGAAACTCGAGTACCGTAATCATTTTTTTGTGCGAAGGTGCGTATAGTGCTTTCTAGTTATGTGGAGTAATCGTGTGTTTTATATGGAAATGTTGATTTCTGACCGCGACTATTCCATAGTTGTTCAGACTTTGCATTTAGAGATACTTTCTTCTATCATCGTCATTCCGGTTGGAAAACCCGACAGAGCAGCCTACGCATAGTTAATATTTATTTCGAAGGCTAGTTGAAGAATTTTAAAGGACTTTTTGTGCGGCGAAAGCTTTTCTACATACAAATATACGTGAGATTATGCGTTTGTCATGTTTTGATTGTACGTCATTGAAGTTGCATCAGACTTAGTTAAACTGCTGATTTTATTACCTCGTATTGCGTGTACTTTAAAAAGCATTTAAGGCGATTTAAGTTTTTCCCGGTGAAAAATATTTAGAAATTCTGCTCGGGCTCAGCACCAGGTAATTGGCTTCATATTGGCCGACGTTTCGATGACAGGCCGAACGGTTGAGACGAGGCTGAGAGAGCACCGAAGGCATTTTAGATTAGCTCAACCAGAGAAGTCGGCAGTGGTGGAGCATAGCATCAATGAAGATCTTGCCATTCGATGGGAAGATGCAAAAATTCTTTGCCGCTCACAACGCTACTGGAACCACATAACCATGGAAGTGATCGAAATCCGCCTAAATAAAAAAAATTCAATCGTGATACGGGCTTTCATTTTAGCAATACCTGGGCACCTTTAATAAATTGCATGTAAAACATAAGGAAAGAACAGAAGAGATTTCAAAAGAACATCAGCCAATAAGACGACACCTGAGCTTAATTGTTGGACTGGTCTAACGGTCAATTCAGTTCAGTGTATAATCCTACACAGAGAGAGCGTTATACGCCTTGAGAATGGAAAACAAGTCGTTTTCCGAAACGTCGGCCAATAAGAAGCCAATTACCTGGTACAGATCCCGAGAAGAATCCCTAGCTATTAAAGCGTTTCTTTATTCCTAGCTATTAAAGCGTGGCGTGGTATGGACGAAATTAATGGTCCCAGGTCACTTTTCTTTTATATCCTGAAACGCTTATGGAAATGTTTCGGGTAATAAATGAAAAACATAGAATTCCACGTACAAAATTAAAAGTCTAAGTAGTAGGTCAACTACGGCGTAGATTTCGTCGCTGAGTGATATGATCAGCTAACATCCTGATGGACTTGCACAAAATTCGCCACTGCCACGGGTAAAGGCCAAAAACCCTTGAGGTAGCTTGCAAGGTATTTTGTAGATTTGCTAGCAGCCTCCTCTCCCCCCACCTTCTACCGAACACGTGTTCGGGAGAAGGTGGGGGGAGAGATTTGTTGTGCAAACATGAGTCACGACTATCTCAGTTGGAGGAAGTTGTAGGGTGAGGGTACGGAGGGAAAACGGTGACCTCAATGGCGATGGGAGGTTAAGCAGAGGGGATTGGTGGTGAAAAATAAAGTCATTAGGGACGATACATAAATAGAAGAATAGAAATAATAGAATAGTGAAGTTCAATACCTCAAGAGGTGTTCTTAGTCATAGTCCCTGTTCTGTTTGTTGGTAAGGGAACGACGGTCGATGGCCCAAATAGTGACGTAGGAATGAGAGGGGATGATGTTAGTAGGAAAGAAGGTGAGGGATTTTCTCAATGTGGCGAAGATTTGACTGCCATCTAGTGGACGACATTTAAAGGTCAGCTGCTCGCGACTTCTTGCAGCTCACTCGCCTAGCAAACATCTTGGGTTTAACAACTCTCGACATTTCTAATATGTCTGCGTCGCTTCATTGTCAAGGTTGTGACACGCTACCGGTCTCTAGTCTGTGCCTATGAGGCGATCTTTCAGCGGTCAATTTCCTGTTTCTCGCACGTAGGTATTCACTCTCGTATAATCACTGGTATTACTTCGTATTGCCACATTGCCGAAGTCGTAAATTCCAACTTGTAGTGCGCATTCACCATAAACCAACTGGGTAGAATCTAATCGTTCCTCAATGGGACTCATTCAGGTAATTATGCAGTAGGACATGCATATTTTATGCAAAAGATTTCCGAAGAACGTTTCTTCTATGTACTTAAATATTCTTCATCCCTTGTATGTTTTTCCCAAAAAAATAGTGATTCTTTTTCCTGTTTGTACATTCGCATAATTGCGGTAACATGTAGCGGTGGTTATCATGTCTTTATGGTATTTTTCCGGAAAAGTAATTTTCCGTGAATAATTCACATGCTCTTCTCCCGTATCCGCTTCAACGAAGAGGTCGACATTTATTTCATTAGATCGTGAATTATTATTTCATTCAATTCTAATTTCTGGTGTTCAGTATCTGATATTTCCTAATTCCTCTATTTTTTATACATTTGGTCTATAGTATGTACGTGACATGAAGAAACGTCTGCAATGATAGTATTTATTACATTATAATATAACCGATTACTATCACGGAAGGGAAGTCTAATGATTTTGTAAATTTAGATAACAGGAAAATTTAAAAGTGTCTACTTCTTGCAATTAAAAAATATATATTGCAATTAACTCCCTGCCAGACCCCCTTGAGGTGGCTTGCTGGGACTGTGGACATGGCATATTATTACTGCTTTAATTGTTGTTCTCTGAAAATGCTTATGTTTTACTTTTTGGTTTATGGGAAGTATTGTGATTCATTTAGTGGTACTTAACCGAGAAAATTGTCATAACTCTATTTTAAGTATAAAATGTTTTTCAATGTAATTCGCAGGTAGCATCTCCTTCTGGCTGGAAATCTGTGGGAGGACCCCTATTTTCGTCAACGAAACAGGTGATCAACACATCCGTTCTTAAGTTCTGGTAAGTGCATGCTCATCCACTCATGTGTACTTAATCGATTACCGGGATGTAAGAGAAATTCATAGAAGAAAACCCCGATAATTAATCATGGTGCATTGGATACATTTTCTCATTTTTCTTCCGCGTTACATTTTTCATTTATTCCTATAGCTTATAGCTTTCTTTTGATTGCTTTCATTTATGTCACTTGATTCATTACAAAATTGAGCGCATTTTTTTTAATTACGAGACAAGTTTAAATTGCTATTTAGAAAGGGGTTTTGATTATAATGGACGCAAATCCCGACTTCAGTTTTATACAAGAACTTAATTTTTCTATTCTTTGAATCTCATCACGTAAATTTATTTTACTCAAGATTTTATAAATCATTAATGCTTATAACTGTCTTGTGATGTGTTTCACTATAAGTACTTATATGCTGGATAGTTACTCCCTAGTCATACACACTAATGATAGACAGAAAGGGGCCGTGGAATTTTCGTCGGTGAGTGTTGGCTAAGCGATTTTTCGATGTCGACATTAATAAAGGCAATGCTTTTGTTTCATTGTTACTAATTCCAAATACAAATTTAATTTGATATTTTTCTTTGAAGAATGGATCCCTTATGGCATGCCAAAACTTATGATGATGTAATTTTGACAATTTACGAGTTAATCTCAACGAAAGGGAAATATTCCAACGAGTGGGACAGCCGAAAAATTTATTTATTTTTGTAGAGGGCGGTACGATCAAAAATTATGTGTATCCTTAAGCAATATAATATATATTTCAACCTTAATTTAAAACTATAAAATGTTTGTCTTTCAGAATGAATAAGAGGCATTGCAAGGCATGCCGGGCACAGCTAGTATTAGATATTTGTTATTAGGGACACCTTCTACTTAGATATTCCGTATAGCCTGTAAAAAGATTTTTAAATCTTAATTTAATACTTTAAAAATAGTATCTTTCATTTATTTTGTACATGTCTGCTTTGTATATGAATGCATACTTAAAATGAGGAAGGGACATTGCAACGCAACAGGCTCAGCTAGTATGAGATATTTGTAATTAGGGACGTACGAAGACACATTTTATTTAGATATTCAGTATAGCCTGTAACTATAATCATTGCCTCAGATTTTATAGTTTATGAGTATTTTACAACGGACAGTTATTTATTACGTGTTATTTACGAAAGTATGTATGTAGCATTTGATTATCTTTTTCCCGTTTCTTTTAGGTGAGCGCTTTTTCCTTTCCTCATGGCAAGCAACACCTTTGTTAGTTCCAACACAGAACTTAATGTACTTGAGTGTTTGACTATCGGATTAAGTAGTCCCATTCAGCAATTTGAGTGTTTGTTGGGGACACTGGAAGACGTAAACATGAATGCGGTAGGTCAAAGTACCCTGCTGCATCTAGGGGTCAAGATGGGTAAATTAGATTGGGTGGAGGGACTGCTTGGGGAGGGTGCAGACCCTGGGTTAAGGGGAGGTGGTCACAAGACGGCTGTCGAGATGGCGGAGGAGTTGGGGCGAAGGTACCCTGAGGACAGGGAACGCAAGGATATCCTGCGATTGATCCGGCTGGTGCACAAGAGGGAAAACGCCATTAGGCGTCGCCGTGCATTACACGGGGGAGACGATGTGGAAACTACATTGTTCGACTTCTCTCAGGGGATGGCAGAGTTATCGGCCTTAAAGGAGTCCATCAATTCCCTCAAGGTGGAGATGTCGTCGTTTGGTCGTCAGATGGTTGAGGAAGTGAAACAGTTGAGGAGGGATTTATACGAGCGGGACGTTCTCTTGGAGTGCATAGAAAGGGCCGTGACGTCATCGGCGGAGGAATTAAGGGCGCTAAAGGAGTGCCTGAGGGAAATATCTGATGCGGGAATAGGTGTTCTGGGTTCTAATATTCCCATAATGGACATTAGAAGTGTGTGCGTGCAGGGCATGATGGGAAGGACAATCATTCGGAACAGTGACGAGGGGAAGGAACTACACGTCCGGGGTCTGTATGAAACATTATATAATGTTAGTCAAATTACGTCATGCGTGCTATTGTTCTTGAGTAAACAATCTTCCGTAAGTCTAATGGTTGACTGTGACTCTGATCGCATCGGAAATATGAAGGCGAAGGTCACGGATCACGATGGAGTTGAGTGGAGTGGGAGTGGTAAAAGATCATTCGCTAACTTCTCCGAAATGAGGGTGTATATCGGAGGGAAGTTGGGGGATAGTAAGCTGGAAATTGTCCTACGTGTGTTTGCAAGGGTGTTGGCTCAGATGTCCTTCCTCTTAGCTTTCCGTAATGAAGGAAATCCATACGAACGAGGCGACGGAGTCCACGAGCTAGAGTTTAAAAGAGCACTCGAGGAGGCGGAAAAGGAAAAGAGAAAGAGGGGAGGGGGATTACATGGATACATTGAATGGGCATTGAATAGGAAGACTCAAGTTGGAAAAGAAATAGAACTCGCATCTGTCGTCCCTAGGATTATCGCTTATCATGGATCGACGAAGGGGACGTCTTTGCTGCGAGATCAAGTTCCATCACTCTTGAAATTCTACGAGGAGCACGTGATGACGACACTCCTCAACAAGGCGAGGGTAAGTCTCGACCCCAACCGGATATATATTCTCAAAATTTCACTCAATAATATCCTTTTCTCACTCAAAACAAGTCAGTCGATTAAATTTCCAATTTTTTTAAATTTTGTCTTTCGTTTCCAATCGATGATCGATGATGATGTTTTGAATATTGATATTTTTTATTTGTTGCAGTGGAGTATAATTGGCGGTTTCGGCACATCTCTTAATTTCAGACATCCTCATACGTAACTCACTCAGTTGCACACACACATTTTTGCCCACTTTCGTGAGGCCTAGGCAGATGAAATTATGCACGAACCTTCGCGTATTAGATTATAAGGAATATAATGACCGAAAATGGCAAATATGTATATAGAATTATTAAAGCCTAAAAATTCGATAAAATACTATGTTTTTAATTGTTAAATTTAGAATACCGAAGTTATGGCCTTTACAGTTCGAAGGAGTATGCATTTTCATATTTTATTGTCGGAGACAGTCAAAATTAGGAATTATTGTCATTATATCAGCAAAAATAATAAAAAATGGCTTACTTTTATTCCGACGGTTGTGGAGACTTCTAATTTTCAGTCAATATCCTCTTATCCGTAAATAAATGTTCCATTTTGTAGATTACTTCTTGATGATACTCAATTTGGCAAAATTGTGTTATTTCCGCTTCAGTACAACCCTTATGACGGTCTTCCGACAATGGCAGTATATCAGATTATTACATAGATGAAAACGAACTTAACACCTTTAAGTTAAATATCTCTGCGTTACATTTCTCTCCACTTGGAGTCGTGTCCGCATTCAGCTTCCCTCTTCCGTATATTAGGATTCGGCATCATTAAGTTTGTGCTATGTTCTTGGACAATTGATACGTTGATACACCATTGATTACATTAGCGATCTTTGGTGTTCATTACTATTTCTCTCTGTGACTGTGATATGGTCTGCGAAGTAGAGCATGTTTATTTCTTTTCCGTTAATCTTTATCCCGTACACTCCGAATTCTTGTGCTTCTCGTATCGCCTCTTCCAAGCATATTTTGAACATTTCTTGTGAGAGGTAATATCTCTTTTTTCTCCGTTTTGTTATTTTGACTTTTTTATCTCTTCCGTCTCTCATTCACATTGTGTCACCTTGCCTCTTGAATATTTCGGTGATTATTGTTCTGCCCTTTTACTCTTATCCGAATTATTCCCACAGTCCGAACATATTGTTCCGCCTTACGTTTTTTAATGCTTCTTTTGAAATCTATTCTCTCTAAGGTAGTGCTCAATTTCTATGGTATTTTGTTATTTCAATATCCATGATGACTTTCCAAGAGAATTGTCTTTAATTTTACCTAACATCCATCGGCTTATTATACGAGTATATTTTTTTCTCGCAGGCATCATGAAACTCTTCTGTGCTGCTGAAATTTCAGGCTCTGTCTTTATTCAGATTGGCAATAATTTGAAATTCCTTCGGTAGTCTGTCGCTCTCTGTTTACCTTTCATTTTTTTCGTGCTGGTTTTCCCGGGTATTTCTTCCGATGAACTTAAAAATATCTCCGCTTTGTGGCCTTTGCCAGTTACATAGCCATTCTTTAGATATTTTTGTGCTGTCGAATTTGCTTTTAAGTAAATCTGAACCCAGGCCGGCCTCAACGAATTCGCTCTTCTTTCATCAGGTTTCATTCCAGTGGTCTTCGCTTTTTTTAATACTTCGATGTTTTGCTTCCAACTTTTCACTGTGTCTTAGCTCTCTATATCTCGATTTACATTGCAGATGCTTGTCTCTCACAGAAGTGTCTCTTCATTTGCATGTATATTGAACAGGTTTTCCCCTTCCTTATATTTTTGCCTTCTCGAATAAGTTATTTCCTAAGCATCTTTAAAATGCTTGCTTCTCCTACATTACTGATTATTAGTACTTTATTCTTTATTATTTTAGTCCTTGTTGTAATCCACGGCTAATTTTTTCAGGAAATACATTTGTTCTTTTTGACTCATCCCATTTTCTTTCGGGGCCTGTTTCCCTACTTTCTTTAGTCTGTTGACTACAGTGGAGAATATGAGTGAATGAAATATTTCCATGCAAAATGTTTTTTTTTTCAAATTGAGCATTGTAACACTTGCTTGAACCAAGTGATAATTTTAAGTTCATTTCTATTATACACGTCATTTTTTTCTCATTTTAGAATGAATATTAATGCGAATACATCAGCTTCGCGTGAAGAGATTATCTCGCCTGCTGTAACGGAGATCTTTGTGGCCCGCTTCTTCGTCTGATAGCATTCATCTTCTTTCTTTCATTCTTAATCCCCCTGTTATGAAGTATAAATATATGATTTACACCTTTTATAGTGATATCTTATTGTAGTAAAGTAGTCTACTTCGTACTTTTTATAATGTAGAGTTAGGTTTTGAATTTTACAAACTGTAAGCTCACGGTTTATTTTGTTTTTGTTTCTTTTAATTTTTTGATCATTAATGATCTGCCTGTATACACATGGTGTCACCTAAATAGTTCACCGTAAATCACTACAGTAGGAAAAAATAATGTTTTCATTTTCTGTCTTTTTTAAGGTACCTTTGTTTACAAAAAATCATCAGTTTTGCATTGCAAATTTTCTTTTTATATTTAATGCCATATTTGCTGTAATTACAAAGACTATATTTGTCCATGTATTGAATTTTTTGTGATTATTTCGGCAAGGTGGCCGTTGAAAAAAAATCATACTACATTTTGTTGTTATGAACGCTAGTGATATAATATATTGATTAAATGTTTTTTAAATTATTTTTTTCATTGAAGTAAATTATTTTCGGGAAGTATTTATATGTATCACAATTATTTACTGAGTTACTTGAGCCAGGTGTTCCTTATAATGTAGGATGTGAATTATTGATTGCCAAACTATATGCTCGCAAATGTTTTTCATTCTTAGATTTTTTTAGGAATGTTTCTTACGTTGTAATGGTACATTTTGGGACATACGAATGTTTTTGCTGCTTTGTGATTATACTGTTAAACGTTTTGGGGTGACGGTTGAAGATAATATATTTATTTACTTCACTGCTTTGGTTGTAAGACTTATTCCGATACATGTTTCCATTCCATCGATTTCCATGATATTACTTTGGAAATACCAAATACTGGAAATGTGGTTTTTTTGTTCAAATGAATTAATAAAGTATTACTAGTGAAATTTATAAAAAAAACTTTCACTGTTTAAATATTTTGTAAAATTTATTTAATATTTTTAAATTTCTTCGTGTCTTTGCACAAATAAAGTCTATGTATAAGTTATCTTCATTATTTTATGCATATCAATAATTTGAAGTAAATAAAAAAAAATACAATTTCAATCGTATATGTTCCATTGTTGTCTTTTTTATTCACGTTAAATGATTTTCTTTTTGATATTTTTCCCATTTTTATTCAAAGTCTTTGACCTCTTGTTCAAATGTTAATATTTTTTACATCTTTAAAATGATTCACTTTCGGATTCGCTTCAACATTTCGATGATAGTTTTCAGTCTGCAGTTCCAGGCGAGGGCAACTGGAAGGAAAAAGTTTTTTTGTAAGTCTAATAAACCAATTGTCTTAAAGATTTTGACTTAAATTAGTAACAGTTTCATGGACTATATGTATTTTTTTAGTTTCATTCTCTCCTAGTCCAAAGGTATTTCTCAATTTATCATAAAACATTGTAATTAATGGTTTTTTAAATGTCTATATCGAGATATATGGAGGCAATATTGGGGTTATCGTATCACCGCCACATGCGAACGATGTTTTCCTGCAAAGAGGTTTTCTTAATTTGGGAACCAGAAATCCATTGCATAAAAGTAACAGCGAAGAAATTAATTAAAGCACATAAGATTAGACACCTAAACGAAGGAGTACATTCTTGGGCTTGTTGCCTGAAATCCTGTGGCTGAAGTTACCCCATTTCATTCCGCCTTCTGTTTGCTACAGAGCAAGGGTTTTGTACCACAGGGGATTACCCCCCCTCACCCGAGGGAAATAAATGAGGGAATTGGGTCCGCATCCTGACAATTGAAATTTAAGGTCGTTAACCAAAAATGTGTTTAGTACGGGTTTGTTGGATTTATTTTGTTACTCACGATTAAGTTTATAAAAGCAACGTATTAAAGTTATTGATAAACTGTTGCAAAGAATAAGCTGTTGAATAATAAAAGAAGAATTGGACTGTCATTTGATAGTATATGCTAGGAAGTGGGAAATATTATCTGCGCTTTGAGACTGGAGGAATTTCGAAAAAAACAGGTTTGAAGTTAACTGGAGTTAGGTAAAGTGTCCGCTGTAGTCGCATTTCACCTTGGATTGATCAAAGCATTTAAACAGTCCAAGTGCTTCTGCGCCTTAATGCAAATCGCCTTTTGGTAATAATATTCCGCTACTGTCATGATCAAAGCACGTGTCGTCAAAAAGTGAAGGCAGTGAACTAGCTCAAGTTCCAAACCGATTTGAAAGATTGTGCATACACGGATGCTACAGTACTGAAAGAGTCGTTGAAATTGAATGTAGGGTTTAAAATTCAAGAAATATGATAACATACTTACAATTAGAATTTTGCATTCAAATAGGACAAGGACCATTATAGGCACTTTCTGTGTGTGTTGGCTTAGTAATTTTAGTAGCTTGCCGAAATGAGGCAACGGGTCTCTTGTTGGATTTTTATCAATTAATTATATGCCACTTAAACTAAATTCCAGGACCTATTTTGTGCAGTCATGCTGAGGATTATAGAATATTTTTTTCTCTCCAGATTGTGAATCTACTGGTAATTCTTTGCTAGCCACTTCCAAGTCTTAATAACCTTCAGCATGAGTCAGTAAAATAAAAAAGAATTAGCAACAGAATATGTGGTCCGTTGAGGGCCTGTCATTCCTTTTTTGTGCAAGTATTAGGGCGCGAATGTGCGAGGAAACATTTTTCCTTCAAAGTACATAATTTACGCTTTGACGAAATTTTTTCATTCAGATGCCAAGGTACACAGTAAATGGAGGATTTGTAAATGATTTAATGCATGGGAATCCGTTTCTTTCGTAAAATGGATAGAGGCGGCGGCGTTGTCGTTAAGCTAGCTTTAATCAGGCCTAAAAGGTCCTCTGTGTAATGAATGACTTCTTCTCGGGTCGTGGTACTCTTTTTCGGTCCACGGGAGAGAATAATTTCGATCCTTCGTCGCAGTGCGAGCCCCACTCACAGCAGGTGTGGGGCTCGCACTCAGTTGCTTGTAGGTGTGGAGGAATAAGAAACTTAAGTTAACAATTAACCCTTTCGCGCCGGACGTCGACCATAGCCGACGAGCATTTTCATACGCAAACGACCAAACGTCGGCTATAGCTGGCGTGGTTTTTTCAACGCAAGCGAACTGACGTCGGCTATAGCTGTCGCGGGGGAAAGGAAGTGACCGCAGAGGTAGCAATGGTCGGAGGTGTTCAGGCCCTGCCTGAGACCCTGCTTAGCGAGACCTTAGAGCTAATCGTCGGCCATTACCCCTGACCCTCCTTCTCATTTATGATCCTCATAGTAGCAAGAATCCGTGGTGAAGTGGTTGAATTGACAATGATTTTTGCAAATAAAAATTTATTGCTTACTCCAATTTTTTATACTTTGAAGTGAATTCTTCGTTTTTTTCTGTGCATAAGCAATTTTTAAACGAAATTTTAGTGTTATTATTAACGGACTTCTTGTGTGAAAGCCTTAATACCTTTTCTATCCATATCTACAAAATACCCTGCAAGCCACCTCAGGGGTGTGTGGCAGGGGGTGAGTAATCACCAACATGCATTACACTATACCCTAAAGTTAGTGTAACTACGACTAATTATGCATTAGCATAAATCGCTAATGCTTGTCACGAGGCGAAGCCTCACAGACATGCACCACTACACTACAGATGTCATCAAAATGGAGAGTGACCTCAATATACATGCATTCTACAACTACACAGATGGACAGGGACTCAAGACCCATGTAGAAAACGTGCTAGGCGTGCTGTTAGTATGTACTAGGTAACAGATAAGGATTCAAGTATTAGGAGTACTACCACTACTAAGAGCTACACTACCTAACGACAAACCTAGATAAAAGTCTCATGGCAGCTATTATGGTCCCTTATCGTTCGTGGGAAAAATGACATCTTAAATCTATCCGTTCTGCAGTCTAGTTCCCTAATTTTACTCTCATGATCTGATCTACCGTAGTATGTCGGATTTCGTAAAATATTATCATCGTCGTCAGAGAATAGACCGGTTTGGAACTTACATAATAGATTGAGTCTAAATTTTAATCGACGGTCTGAAAGCTTTTCCCATCCCAGTTGCTGCAAAATGTCAGTAACACTAACGACATTATCATAACGGCCTTTAACATATCTTGCCGATCTTCGCTGCACGCGTTCTAACTCAGTTTCCAAGCCTATCTCATAAGGATACCAAATACTGGCGGCATATTCTAAGTGGGGTCTAACGAGGGAGAAGTAGCTGATTTCCCTAACTTTATCGTCGCACTTGCCAAGTACTCTTTTAGCAAATCCCAATTTACGATCAGCTTGACCGGTAATTTCTCGAATATGTTTACTCCACGATATATCATTAGTCAGTTTAACTCCGAGGTACTTAACCGATTCTACGGTCTCTAATTTTATGTTGTTTATGCATACTTTATACATATGTCTACTTTTGTGTTCATATGCGATGAAAAATACGCAAAAAGAGATGTTGTCGTTTTTGTCTATATCGTACGTGTTTGTTACAATCAGAATGCCTATTTACACTATATGTCCTCTTTTTTTTCTTTATTGATCTCCTTAGTAATTACTTATTTGCAGGTATTCTTAGGGAATGTATATTGAATAGCCAATATCATTCTTACGCTGGTGCGCTAATGTTAGCTACTCATTCTGGGTTTAGCTACGCATTCTGGGTCTACATTAGCTTGGCTGCCTGGCGATGTCTCTTATAACCTACTTGGAAAAACCATCCCTTCCACGTCTCACGTGAAAGAAAAGAATATTTCGAGACGTCCTAACTTGCTGTAAAAATGGAAAAGTCCTAACTTTGTTATTATCAACACTAGAAATCCGTTTAAAATTCTATAATGCTTAAAAAAATGTAAGTTATTCTTCTACAAGTGTAAATTGTTGAAAATCATAGACAATATTTAATTTAAAAAAACACTGCTAATGCAATGAGTTCACCATAGACTCCCACTAAGAAAGGGTTGAAGGGTAGAGTCCAGTGGCCGGGGTAATAGCCGGGCGCCCCGTTGAGTAGGGTCCCAAATCGGAGGGACGAGAATACCGGGGCCACTCCATCCCAAAAAAGTGCTTCGCAGAGTGAGCTTTAAAAATTTCTCAAGCTCCCCGTAGCACGGAAACGTTTTCATTTCGTAGTCGCCGGCAGGAAAGGGTTAAATGCTGTTCTTTATATGAGTTGACGCTCATATTTTTAGTGAGTTCAAATGTTTATTTTTCCCTGTAATTAGTCATGCTTATTTGATCTTGACAGCTGTCTATTTCAGTTTGGTTTTCGTTGGTCAATGGTTTCCGCCTAAAGAATACATTTATTCTTGGCAGTGTTTTGAATCCCGACCCAGCTAGCACAGGGCGAACCGCCTCCCCCGGATTAGCAGACACTCTCCGCAGAAACGAAGGACATCGTCTCCGGGAAGTGGTCAGCGTCTCCCCAAAGAAAAGAAGACGGCGGGGAGACGCGACGACGACCCAGGAGATATTCGCTGAAGAAATGTCCGTTATAGCAAGGAGACCGTCTCTAACTATGAAAAGACGGACCACATAGGCTCGCCAGGAACCAATGAGAAGGCTCGGTGGAAATAAATAAGCCGGCACGCCACTACGCGGCAACACCGCGAACTACGTGAACTGGGGAACGTTAGCGCCATCTACTGGCCTTTGAACGTACTAGGAGCGGCAAGCTACGGACGACCGCTTGAATTAATTCATTAAAGCAAATCGCAACCCGACCACTTATAAAACCGTGGCAAATACGAACTAGATAGCACCTAACATGACATTTAAGCATATTACTTACGAACTTGGTAACACGGGACAACTACAAACATTGTCGACAATCGGACTAACTAAAACAATGCAACTAGCAGAGGGATATGCGAAAAAAAATTAGATATTTTCAAATATTGGTTTATTAAACAAGAAATTAGAACAAGCCATATCAGATAATCAAGTCAGTGAAACTACAAATATCTCCTCCCTTCGGGTAGAAGCTGCATTTCCCCAGTACACTGAACATCAAGGAACTGCATCAAAGCCTGAAAAGTAAAAGAATAATACTTGGAGCAAGAAAACTCAAACGACTGCATTAACGCAATGTTAATAATGGTTCGAGACAGTATAACATGCATTCACTCACGTCAGCAAAAGAAAATTATACAACATATAGCTAATACACTTTAATATAGCTTATACATTTTGAAAAAAAAACCATGTTTGATAGAAAATGGACCAGGCTGGGAGTTTTGGAGATAATAATCAAATGAAAAGGAAATTTAATAAAGCTATATAGATTTTGAAAAAAAACCATGTTTGATAGAAAATGGACCAGGCTGGGAGTTTTGGAGATAATAATCAAATGAAAAGGAAATTTAATAACCCACCTTCCACTGTTCACATTCAGCAATTACCTTACACTATACACCATCCCACACTCACCTTACACTCTAAATGGAAATATGCTGGCTGCTATAAACCATGTGGCACAAACCCTCCCAAGAAAGAAAATACAATTGGGTATCCCGTCAAAAAATAATGAACCACTAGCCATGTACTACAGACAAACAAGAAACTTTGATAACTCTGTTAAAATGCTGAAGAACTCCTCCTGCACCATTAAACAGGAGAATTTCAATTGCATAATGAAATACAAATTTTACAAAATACAATCTTAAACCACCTAGCAAAAGCTAACATCCTCAAGTCTGACAACCTGCTGATAAACTTTGAATAAAAATATTTTAAATTAGAATGTCCAACAATACCCATCACCTAACATAACAAGCTTCTTCAGGTCACACAATAGCATGACTAGTACAGTGTAATGGCAGATTAGTAAAGATTCCCAACCAGCATAAAAACCATATAAGTTCCTTTCAACAATACTGAACATACAACACCTAACATTCAGAAACTCGTTAAACAATAGCCAAATCACCAAAGTAACCCATCAACACCAGTTCCTTTGAATTGTTGCATCCTCCTGCACAATAGCAAAACTAGTACAAATCTCTTCAGGAGAATCATCCTGGTAGTTTATCGTGCCATCCAGCAAAATAATAAAAAATAGGCTCCACTCCCCAACACTAAATTCACTGCACTTATCAATCGAGAAACAAAAAATTGTGCTAGCATTTCCATACATTAACCTAAGATTAAAGAATGGACAACACTCCAGAGAATAACTTACTTATTAGTTAAATGTCTTCACCCAAATATCAACAGAGGAACTCGTTGCACACCAGGCACATCTGCAAAGTAATCCATCGATAACAATTCCTTTCACCCTTCATTCTGCCACACAACTTCATGTCTGGTAATATGTCTCCAGGAGAATCATCTTGGTAGTGAATATTCCCCACCAGCAAAAGAAACCAAATAGGTTCAATCACACGATTCTGAATGCACAGCACCTATTAATCAAGAAATATAAGAAAATTGTGTCAGCATTCCAAACATTAACCTAAGATTAAAGAATGGACAACACTCCAGAGAAGATCTTACTTATTAGTTAAATGTCTTCACCCAAACATCAACAGAGAAACTCATTGCACTCCAGGCACATCTGCAAAGTAATCCATCGATAACAATTCCTTTCACCCTTCATTCTGCCACACAACTTCATGTCTGGTAATATGTCTCCAGGAGAATCATCTTGGTAGTGAATATTCCCCACCAGCAAAAGAAACCAAATAGGTTCAGTCACACGATTCTGAATGCACAGCACCTATTAATCAAGAAATATAAGAAAATTGTGTCAGCATTCCAAACATTAACCTAAGATTAAAGAATGGACAACACTCCAGAGAAGATCTTACTTATTAGTTAAATGTCTTCACCCAAATATCAACAGAGGAACTCGTTGCACACCAGGCACGTCTGCAAACTAATCCATCCATAACAATTCCTTTCAACCTTCATTCTGCCACACAACTTCATGTCTGGTAATATGTCTCCAGGAGAATCATCTTGGTAGTCACTTCACCTAGAATTAGATGAATTTGGCCTCGTTTTAAAGAAAAAAAAACTCATCTTTCCAATATTATCGAAATATCAACCCCTTGCCAAACTACTTGTCGAACAATTGGTCTAAAAATATCGCTTTTTTTACATGGGATAGATTATGGCTGTGCGCTCCATAGAGAGAATATTAAACAATTTAGGAACTTCTAGCACCTAGATTTTGTCAAAAAACGAACGGTTTATAGATTTAATGTTTTCTCCACTATTTATAAAAATAACCTATTACTCACCACAGTAATTTTTACAGAATCGCAAAAAAAACCTGCTGTTTTGAAGGGTTTTCAGCCGTACGGCGGGAATAAACGAGTGACGTTACAGACTTCTGTATCTTATATTTATTTATTTTATTAATTACTGAGAATTGTGGTCATACATAACTATATTTTTGCGCCATTAATATTACAATATTTATTTTATACTTCTTACAGTCACTGAAATCAATAAATAAATTTGAATATGGTCTCCATTATGACTATGAGAACTATCTCGCTCAAACCACCTTAAGTAAATGTACATTCATTGCTTTAAATGTCCCACAATAAATCCGCTGTTCACATTATTTTACTCATTTTCGGGAATTCAACGTTTCTTAATAGTCCACACAGAGTAGGTAATAGCGTCGAAAGGATAATGGCCATTCTTCGTGGACATAATCGACCTGCACGAGCGGAGTTATTTGAGATAAATGCTTAGGCACCCTAGGTAACGAATATTATCTTTAAAGAGGTAAATAAGTACCAAATGAAAATACATGTAGACAATCATACGCGAATCGAATTCACTACGGAATAAATGCCAAAATCTAAGTGCTTTGGGACACGTGGAATGTAGCGTACAGGCGAAGGCAAAATGATAACAATAAAGCCCCAAAATTTCGCAGGGATACACAATAAATCAGTACTTACCTTAAACCAGTGAAAATCGATGCAGTTTTACAGGCAATCACAAGAACGGGCAGGCACCACGAGGAGGATAATTGGTGTTTCGAACTTCAGTAGCACAGTCACGAACTCAGCTTCAAGTACTGGCACGAAGTGAAATATTTGGAGCGGATGTAGCAAGGAGGGCTCCCTTCCGGTATCGCCACAGTCAGTGGAATCGCTATATTAATTACTATAAAATTCGTGTAATAGTAAACCGTATTACAACAATTAAATTTGTTAATAATTAAAATGCTTGCTGTGATCAAATTATATTGTCCAAAATCCAAGAAATGAGGAAAATGGTTACCGTCACCCCGGAATCTCTTACCCTTCTGCAAGAGACCGTCTCCCTTGTGCTAGCTGGGGAGGCACAGAAATGATGAAGGTGTAAAATTCACTTCGTAGAATTTTTTATTCCTAAAATCGTGTTTTTAAGAATATGAAAAATAAGAATAAGATTACTAAAAAAGAAGGATCGGAAATTTATACATAATTAATATATTCGCACACGATGATTGTGATATGAGCATTAATTTCCTAAAAAAAATATATCCCTAGACCGTCCATTTAATGAATGAACACGGTAATAATTCCTAAGCACCAATTCTTCAATTCGCGCTCAGATGATGCCAATGGCCTCAATATGGACATTTTAAATTTATCATAATGTTTATCGTTCAACAATGGTCAAAAGTATATCCAAGTGCAAAGAATGACTAATTTTAACCATCGATACGATTTTTTACTAGAGAGTTTAATGTTAATTGTAGAATTTCGTTTTAAAGCTCTAACTTACTTGGTGATTCAACCGGATGATTGGTTTGGATAGTTGAGGGTAGAGCTCACCCCGGACTAATTGTTAGTGAGGAGATTTTATGGGACGGGGAATTATATGTTCATAAAATGAATCTATCGATTGACAAAAAAGATTGCTATGGAGGGGATACACCTTTTTCCCTACGGTCCACAGTGGGGCCAAATGCCGAAAACGCGCTCAAAATGGCGAAAATTATTTTTTTTTTTCAGGATTCATTTTATAGGTTGGCTACACTGATATCTGATCTGCCGGGAAATGCATTATATGCAACTGCGCTCATTATTCAGTGTGAAAGTGACAGTTGAGCTCACAATCAGATTCATGAAAAGGTAACATTACTGATAGATTAATATTAGCGGCACTCTACCAATTAATACACTGCTGCGTGAACTTGTTTATAACAAATGATTTGTTGTAAAATCATGTGGGTATTTATAAAATAAATTAATTAATCTGGTACTCATCTTTAACTACATTCATATATTTTGTGTCAGGAATGAATGGGACTTATATTTAAGTTAAAAGCTACGGAATTTTCCACATTTTCTTTAATTTATAACTATCGATAATTATTTTAATTTATGTCAAATATTTATAACAATATTCACAACATGATAATTTTTGTAGGCATAATTTTTTCTTCCGTTTATTTTCCTCATTACAAGTTTAAATTCATAGTTGCATATCAAGAAAGAATTTAAAAAAAAATGCTATGCTTTATTTAAAACCGCCATATTGAGTCAGCCATTTTATTTTCTGAAATTACAACTTCAAATTCGTAATCGGTGGCATCAAGAATGTAATAACACTGACTTTTATTCAAATCTGCCAATAATTCCTTTTTCATTATTTATTCCACCATATTGGGTCAGCCATTTTGTTTTTTTTTACAATTCTGAATCCATATTCGTAAAGTATGACCTCAAAATCTTAGAAACACCATATGTCTCAATGATTGAACATTTTCTTCATATTTTGACCATCTTTTCGGAATTCGGCCCCACTGTGCGGTCCATGAATCGTAGCCGGATTTTTATGGAAAGTTAGTGGTACCACACTACATGCTAAATTTGGTTCTGCCTCTACATTTGTAAGGGAGTTGAGTAGGCTTTTCCAAGTTGTTTCCAGTGAATACCTAACTTCCCCATTGAAATTCTCTGGATTTTTAAAAATTTCAATTTCCTTGCGAGTCATCCCTGGGAAGTTGGTATCTCCTTTTCTTCGCGATCACCCTTTTTTTGGAAGTCAGCTTTGTGGCCAAGGTTAGACAAAGCATGCTCGCCGATGACTGAGAGGTCTTCCTTTTTCAATGCTCTCTCGTGTTCCTTGATTCTAACTTGTACTGCTCCGCCTGGTGACCATAACGCACGCAGTTGAACCTGAAAACATAGGACCGAGGTCTTCAAACCACTGCGGAAGCCTTCGCTCTAACTAAGCATGAAATCGCCTTGTGAAATAGATACCAGTTGCGTCTACATTATTCCTCTAAAATGCATGAAAAGAATGCATCCTTTACTGGTTATTATGTACTTGTTAAGCATTTCCGATGATGATAAACTTGAATCACTCACTGAATAGAATTTGAATTCAAACATTATCAAATTAATTTTTATTTTAATAGAAATACAATCTTATGCGTAGAAAATTTACAAATGTAAAAAATTAGGTAGTTATAAAACAGTTGAAATCATGGTCGAGTCAACCACTAGATATTTTGTAGCATTATGATTATATAATGAAATCACATAGAAATTACGCCCTTCAGGCATATGAGTAATTGCTTAGGCATATGAAGAGTAATAGAAGCAGTTAGGTGATTAAAAGTTTATCCAAACTATGATTATTATAACCTTTTCCAACATGAAAACCGTTATCAAACGCAATACACACAATTTTCCCTTATAATGACCACTTTTATATGAATCTATATATTTGCATTTGTCAATGTCATTTTTAAGGGAAAAAACACTTGCTTTGTCCGTACAGAAAGTGATAAATTTACGGAAGAAAATTCAGGCAATCATTCAGGACTTGCTGAAATGAAAATAAATGTGAAATTTTCATTTTTTTAAAAGTCAGACTAGAGCAATCATGAAATTTAAGAATAGAGATTTAAATCGAATATGATATATATTTGTTCATATTATGTTAGTTGCTGATGTGAATAGCCATTGCGTGGTTCGAAGAAGATTTTAGTTGATTTTGGAAGCAATAATCGTGTGTTCACATGCAATCATCCTCTGTATGGAATGTAAAAAGAGAGTCGGGTTAGAATACGTAGAAGTTTAATATTTATAACCCAAAAATAAGCAGCGACGGGAAACAAAAACTTACACATTAACATCTACTTCTACAAAATACCCTGAAAGCCACCTCAAGAGTGTGTGGCATGGGGTGAGTATTCACCAAAATGCATAACACTATACCCTAAAGTTAGCGAAACTACGACTAATAATGTATTATCATAAATTGTCGAATGCCTTATCATTGAAGATGAAAATTTGTCGAATCCAGACAGAAAAAAATTCACCTTACCCGGGATTCGAACCCCGATCTGCCACTTTCCGGCCAGGTATGCTATAGTTGGGTGTGACATAGTACCCCGTCAAATTCAGGAGTTAATTGAGTAGCCTTGCTGGTGTAACTGGTAGTTTCCATTTCCTATGATTGTATGAATTTATTCGTGCGTTTGAGCGTCATGTTTTCGAATGAATGAGTAATTTGGAGATATTGCGGATTGGAATGTTTAATGGCCATTCCGGTAGTATCGCGTTCCCACGAGAAACTCATGGGAATGCCGTGGAGGAGGTTCGAGGAAGTGTGACATCATTGTTGACCTAAACTGCGTAGCTGATGGGTGGGGTATGAATTTCAAGGCAGTTCAAATTAGTGTTGGTTCAAAGATTTCCCTATGTTTATGCATTTTCTCACGTGATGTAATTAGCAAACGACACTGGGCACAACTTGAAGGAAGACTGTAGAATTACAAATGACGTACAATATATATGTGCTGCAAACAGAAGAAACAAGAGAGGAATGCTTAATTAATTTTATACAAACCACACAATCTCCTGATAAGTATGTTGAAGGACTGATGCGTCATTAGGGACTTTTTTGCAATCGTGCATCAGTGAAATGAATGCCTTCGAAAGTTCTCGCAAAATATGAATGCGTACAAACAAAAATGATGTAAATGAGTTTGGTATATCTTGGTCTTCCTTATCAGCGTCGCCATCACGTGTTCCTCGTAGTATTTAAGGAGCGACGGGAGTTGTCTACTCAGCTTCGACCTGCCGTCCGAATATCCATGTTCGGCGATCATAGAAGGAACGGCCGCTGTCAAATAGATTTCCTTGACCAGTTGACTCGGTTCGTCCAGTGCAGTCAAAGTCGACTTTAAAGGGAGCCCGTTTTACGTCGTTTCCCAACGTTGCCCAAGTTGAGACTGGTGGCGGCACCCGACGTCGCCGGTTTTTTTACCGAAGGTTGAAGAGGGGAAATCACTTCCCCTACATTCCCTCTAGCGCGCGGGAAGAAAATAACGTTGCATTTGTGTTTTTGAAACGGTGGTAGATAACGGAACAGCTGTTATTTGGTTAACTCTTTCGAATCTGTGTGACTCTGTTTTTTATTAACTTTTGACCTCTGCTCTACTTAGACTCCGATTTACCGTTTGACCTCTGCACCTCCCGGACAATCCTCACGGAACCTACATTTACCTCACGCCTTCTTTGGACTTCACTCTCCCGTCAACGACCTTTTCGCACCGCTTGGACAATCGCATTACCTTACTTACTATTGAAGAATTGAGAAGGATATTGGGAGACATTCTACACTTCTTGCGTACGAAATTCCAAAGAAATGGGGAAGAAGTGTTGGGTGCGAGGCTGCGGGGTAAAAGACGGAAAGTTATTCTATTTTCCATGAATTGTGGAAAGGTTAGTGGCATTTTTAAACTCCTCACATAGTCCGTGAATACATCAACCAAATAATTCAGTTGTAATGGGTGTATGTGATTGAATTCTATGAATGTGGCATGAATGTCTTTCTTTGTATTTCTGTCATTGTCACGTTGCAACTCGCTCACGAGACTTTGATATTGCTTGTACACAGCTGTTCGCACACTTGTCGCTCTCCATTCCTCCACATAACGGGAAATATGTTCATCTAATTTCATTGTGTTTTGCTCGTATTTGGCTGCATTGCTTGTCTTGGGCGTGCTATGGTTTTATTTTTGTTTGTTTCAGATGCGTTAATTGGTAATGGTTTTCGTAATTGACACAATAAGCATAGATAGTATTTCAGTTGTTATAGATTTTTAAAGATTTGTCATCATTTACTGTTCTGGATTCATTAATTCTTCACGAATACTTCAGTTTTAGTGTGGTAGTGTCCCCAACGACGAAGCTCAACGATGACCCACATCGTTTTGAGTTCGCGTTATGTCTTGTTGTGATTTAGCATGTCATGTGATGATGTGGCATGTGGTAATCGGTGATGGTTTCCATAATTGACTCCATTTTCATCTAGGTACATAGCATTTGCTAATGGTCTTTTACAGATTTGTCATCACTTCCTCGTCTGGAATAATTAATTCTTCAGGAGCGGTATCTGTGTAGTAGTCTACCAAATGAGGCAACTCAAAAATAACCTACGTCCAATTGAGTTCACGATTTGTGGTGATGTGATGTAGCATTTCATGTGAATATGTGGCATGTGTTAATCGGTGATGGTTTCCATTCTTGACTCCATTTTCAGCTACAGTACAGGCAATTGGAAATGGTCAATTAGGGATTTGTAATCATTTCCTTGCCTGGAAACATGAACACTTAAGGACTAGCTAAAATAAGAAATGGTTTGTGTGTTGTTTCCCCCAAACAAAGCAACTCTATGATAACCCACATTGAATAGAGTTCACGTTATCTGTTGATGTGATGAGGCATTTAAATGAGTAATTTTAAACGAATATGAGGCATAAGGCCGGTTGAGTTTCGTTGTTGGCATTACATCGCCCCCTAGTCCTTCTGGAATTTTCAAAATAAGGAATGGTTGTAGTGTAGTATTGCTTGATACAAACCAAGCCAGTGATGATCCACGTCCAATTTAGTTCATGTAATGTGTTGTGATGTAACATTTCAATGATTCCTTTCATAGGAATGTGTGGCAAAGGGTTGTTTGAGTTTCGTTATTGCCGGCAAAGAGTCGTCCCCGATCATAAAAATGTTGCATTAAACTGGCGGTGTTGCTGATGAGTCAGGAGTTACGGACCACTTGTGTGAACAATTTTGTCAGATAGATTAAATTTCAAGAAAGTAGTGTAGCTGATAAGGTTTGTAATACGGCTAATGACGGTCTGAAAGCTCTTCCCCTGCTATCCCAACTCTGATAATGGGTAGATAGTACCTCTGCTCCAGAGTGCACCATGGATTTTCCTTATATCTTGCCTCAGAATATTGTTTGGCACATGCCTCCGAATTTCATTTGTTGTGTGGACGTGGGAGCATTAAAAAGTCATCAAGTCCTTTTACCACTGAGTGCTCTCTGGCGGTATTACTACATGAATAGAAAGCTTTGGGTCATAGCATTTGTTCCGTATTTGCTGAGGCAGGAATTGCAATGTAGGAATGAATTGGTTTTGAGAGAGAAAAAAGAAAAAATGGTAAGGGTGTAACAGTATTTGTATTAAACAGATGAAATATTTCTCCATTGGCCGTAAAATATATGCACCACTCGTCAAAAAATTAAATACTTACTGTGTTGGTTTGTGGGAATGAGGTTCCACAACAGGGACCAACCACAGCCTCTCCACCAGAATACCCTCCTGTGGTAGTTTACGGGAAAAACATTTCCTCGCCAGGGACTACCACAGACACACACACACAACCCAATTGGAATCCTTTGTAGGCTGATGAGTCCTAGCTCAGGATTCCTGGGTTATAACCTGGGATCCTTCGGAGAGCTGTAGTGACTCTACTAAGGCTGCCAAGTTATTTACACAACCACACACGCAATCAACCAAAACACTCACTCACACACACAGCAGGGCCCCAGATTTCTGGGAGAACAGCTCAAAAAGAGCGTTGTCAAATAGAAAAACAACAAACAGGGAACGAGGGTGAAATTCGTATACGCGTATTTCGACCACAAAGTGGTCCTCTTCAGCGAGCTGAAGGGAAAAACACTAGCAACACGAGGTTGAAAGTGAATGAAGAGGAGGACAAACCTAGAATAAATAGGGAAGGGACAAAAGGGTTAGGAAGCGGGGGGGGGGGTAAATTGGTAACGGCTAAAAGGTCATTGGTGAGCAGTGGGAATGTGGGTGAAGTGGAGAGTGGGGGAGGCGAGGAGGGGTGGGAGAAAGGGAGCCAATGGCCAATAGATGTGGTAGTGAAGGAACGTAACCGTTGAAGTAAGGAAGGCGGGTGGGAGTCATGGTGACCGTTGGCGGGAAGGGGGGGGTGGAAGCTAATGACCGTTGTAGTGAGTCAAGAGGGGGAGGAAGGGGAAACAAAACAAACTGACCGTTGAAGTGAAGCGTGGGGATTGCAACTGATGAAAAATGTTTTAAATTTAAAACTAAATGTGGTCAGAGAGTGCCTAGAAAATTGCAAAAACGGTGAAAATGGAGAACTTCTTATTCTATAATAGAAAATAATGGAGAGAAAGAAATCGGGCCTTTGTCGTTGTTAAGAAGGTTTTTTCTAAGTTTGTATATATATAAGCTTTCATAGGCGTCAAGTAAATGATTATCTGTTTGTTTGATGAGTTGAAGGTTTTGTTCTGATGTTTCGTGTTCTGTGTCGATTAAATGTTGTGCCATGCTGGATTTTTCCGGTCGGTTGAATCTGTAATGGGCCATGTGTTCTTTAAATCTGGTTTTAATGTTTCTACGAGTTTGCCCTACGTATGCCAGGTCGCATGAGGAGCAAGATATTTTATATATACCGGACTTATTTATATTATCTATTTTGTCTTTGGTGTTCCCTAATATGTTTTTTAGTTTATAATTATTACTGAAAGATATTTTGGTGTTCACTGTCTTAAATATCTTTTCCAAACCTTTGGTGACTTTCGGGTGGTAAGGCAGTTTAATGTAGCGAGTAGTTTCATCTTTTCTTAGTGTAGTGGAATTTTGTATTAGTCTCTTAAACTTATGTTTTTTAACAATGTTGTCGATTACAGAATCTTTATAGCCATTTAATCTTGCAATGCGCTTTATGTTATTAAGCTCTTTAAGGTAATTATTCTTCCCTAGTGGGATGTTAAGCAAGCGATTGACAAGAGCATGAAAAGAAGCGAGCTTAGTGCTGTTGTGAACGAAAGAATCAGAATGAATGTAATTATTGGTATGTGTGGGTTTGCGGTAAATATCAAATTCGAGTTTTTTACTGTTTCTGGTCAACAAGAGATCTAGAAAAGGGAGTTGGTTGTTGTTTTCTGTTTCGTACGTGAATTTAATGGAAGGAAATAAACTATTTAGATCACTCACGAATTGTTTTAAATCATACTTTTTAGTATCAAAGATAGCAAAAATGTCATCAACATATCTTAGATAAACTTTCGGGAAATAGTTAAACGTACTTTTGAAGGTATTCTCAAAATGAGTCATGAACATATTAGCTAGAAGAGGGGATAGGGAGTTACCCATAGCTGTGCCGAACTCTTGCTTATAATAAATACCTTGGAAAACAAAGAAATTTTGGTTCATGACTAAATTAGTGAGTCTAATGTATTCGTCTATTTTGTAATCGTCTAAATTCAAGGAGATCAACCAATTCTTTAATGAATTTATGGATATATCTATTGGCACGCTTGGGAATAGATTTGTAACATCAAATGATACCATAATTTCTCCCTCCGAAAACATATAGTCTTTGACTTTGTTTACGAAATCCAAGTTGTTCTTAAGTGAATGGGGGCTTTGAAAATTTAATTCTGAGAATTGGTTAACAAGCCATTTTGACAAGAGATAAGTTGGAGAATCTATCCCAGAAACTATTGGTCTCATAGGGCAACCATCTTTATGAACTTTTGGGAGACAATACAATCTCGGTAACACCGGGTTGGACACAGAAATTTTGAATTTTGTTTTTTTATCGATAAGGTTATGACAATCGTTAAGGACATTCTTAAATTGAGTGACCAACTTGTTGAGAGGATTTTTTAGGATCTTAATGTATGGTCCGGATGATAACAAGGAACTTACTTTAGTGTAATAATCCTCTTTGTCCATGATAACACATAGGTTGCCTTTGTCGGCTTTCATATAGAAGCAATTCCTAGATTTTAGAGACCGTAACACTTTGTTAAGATTGGGTACACTGTTTTTTGATGGTAACCTGAGATTATTTACAATTTGCTTTTCACAAGCTTTCCTGATAAAATCTTTGGTGGCATTGTCAAAAGGTCTTAGAGAACCTTCTACGTGGGCAACAATATCCTCGATAGGGATTGATTTTGGTTGAACACTGAAATTTAAGCCATGATTAAGCAATCTTAATTCTTCAGTGGTGAAATCCTCACTGGAAAGATTGCGGACGTTACTATGGTCATGGTCACAAATAACGGATTGATTTGACTCACCGATTAGTTTGGACAATTTGCGGTAGATACAGCGGGCCTTGTCCTCACGTTTCTTCAAATTCACAGCAAAGATCCTTCTGTCGGCTTCTAACCACTCCTGGAAGTCCTTTTCAGCTAAATTCTTGGTTAGTTTCAGGTGTAGGTTGTACGCTTGTAATTCTAACTTACTCCTTTTGGCAAAGAGGGACCCGATTTCAGAGTTGAAAGCTTTACGTCGTAAATTAAGGTCAATATTAGGGTTTCTTTTGCGATAAAAAGACAAGGTACTGATAAATTTCGGGAACACATTGTTAAGTTTACAGGATTTTAAAAAACGGATGTCCTCGGCTATTTTCCCAATTTTAGTTTTCAGCTGATGGAATTTGTTAAGCTCAGATGACTGGAAAGCCATAATTAAATCAAGGTAGATGAGCTCTACGGCCTCTATAGATTAAACAGATAAAATATTTCTCCAATGGCCGTAAAATATATGCACCACTCGTCAAAAAATTAAATACTTACTGTGTTGGTTTGTGGGAATGAGGTTCCACAACAGGGACCAACCACAGCCTCTCCACCAGAATACCCTCCTGTGGTAGTTTACGGGAAAAACATTTCCTCGCCAGGGACTACCACAGACACACACACACAACCCAATTGGAATCCTTTGTAGGCTGATGAGACCTAGCTCAGGATTCCTGGGTTATAACCTGGGATCCTTCGGAGAGCTGTAGTGACTCTACTAAGACTGCCAAGTTATTTACACAACCACACACGCAATCAACCAAAACACTCACTCACACACACAGCAGGGCCCCAGATTTCTGGGAGAACAGCTCAAAAAGAGCGTTGTCAAATAGAAAAACAACAAACAGGGAACGAGGGTGAAATTCGTATACGCGTATTTCGACCACAAAGTGGTCCTCTTCAGCGAGCTGAAGGGAAAAACACTAGCAACACGAGGTTGAAAGTGAATGAAGAGGAGGACAAACCTAGAATAAATAGGGAAGGGACAAAAGGGTTAGGAAGCGGGGGGGGGGGGTAAATTGGTAACGGCTAAAAGGTCATTGGTGAGCAGTGGGAATGTGGGTGAAGTGGAGAGTGGGGGAGGCGAGGAGGGGTGGGAGAAAGGGAGCCAATGGCCAATAGATGTGGTAGTGAAGGAACGTAACCGTTGAAGTAAGGAAGGGGGGTGGGAGTCATGGTGACCGTTGGCGGGAAGGGGGGGTGGAAGCTAATGACCGTTGTAGTGAGTCAAGAGGGGGGGGAAGGGGAAACAAAACAAACTGACCGTTGAAGTGAAGCGTGGGGATTGCAACTGATGAAAAATGTTTTAAATTTAAAACTAAATGTGGTCAGAGAGTGCCTAGAAAATGGACCATATGCAACCAACCATATATTTTACGCCCATTGGAGAAATATTTTATCTGTTCAATCTATAGAGGCCGTAGAGCTCATCTACCTTGATTTAAGTATTTGTATGTACATATTCGTATTCCTCTGAATTTGACTTGGTGAGAATCCTTAGTGCAGGTATTGTCTTTAAATATTTTCTCACTACCTGAATTTTTGTGTTTGTTTATTTGTATCCCATTACCCCTTTTTAGGGCTGTAGCTTGGAGGCGTTTCTGCGGAAATCCATTGCTGGATGATAGCCAAGCTGAGAAGCTTTGTACGAAAAGACACATCTGTGTCAATCATTTTTAAGATAAATGTTTTACTTATCCTGGGAGAATGAAGCTCCTTCCTTCAGCTCTACCAACCCTGTTTCACCCTGTTGTTACTCCTGTAGTTATACCCAGTCAATCACTGCCCCATGCACTCTGTTCATCCCTACCACCTCCTGTCTCTAGTTCCTCTCATAATATTGTTACCTGCTCCACATCCTCCCAACCCAAGTCATATCCTGCACCCAAACTTACTAATATAATAGAAATGCCTCTCAGTGCCAATCATAATCACCCTGCCACCACTCCATCACTGCCTTGTTCATCGCCCTTTTCACCCCTTGATTCTCATCCATCAACATCTTTTGTCTCCTCCCCCTCCGATATCACCACATCCTTCCAATGTAAGCCTGTACATCCTTTATTCTCATCTCCAGACATTTCCGAAATGCCACTCCATGTTCCTTTCATTCAACCTGTATCTCCACCTTCATCGCCTTGTACATCAGCTCCTTCACGACCTCCACATTCACCTACTTCTGCCTCCACCCTCTCTCATACCTTCCATCCTTCCAGTTCCGGGGGTACAAACAAACCTCACTCATTCCTTGCCCAGATTGGGATAAGTAGAGTAAAGCAAATGACTCCTAGGAAAAAACTATTTTATGCCTCCCTTCAAAAACAGCAAAGAGAGATAAATAGACTTCGTAAGGGTGGCAAGGCCTTAAGAGCAAAAATGAAAATTTTGAAAGACACATCAATGGAAAATTCAATGGATTACATCAAGAAAAATCTGAGCACCACTAAAAGTCTCTTTGTTTCAGCAATTTTGAGAGAGCACCCAAAGAAAAAGCATGGAAGGAGATGGACGTAAGCAGAGAAGGTTTTTGCTCTTTCGCTTTTGAAAAAGAGCCCAAAAGGATAGAGGCTGCTGAGAAGCATGCTGCCTCTGCCGGCTAGATCTACCCTCATGCCCATTTTAAGGACCATTCCTTTCTCTGCTGGCATCAATGAGGACATAGTGAAACATAAAAAGGTAGTAGAAGAGAAGAGAGAAGGGGTAGACAGATACTGCACTCTAACATTTGACGAAATATCTGTAAAACCATGGTTGACTTATGACAAAAAGGCAGATGTCATAGATGGACTTGTAGACCATGGTGATGTTCGACATAAGGTCATGGCAAAGAAGGCCTTAGTCTTTATGGTGCGTGGCATTTTCGCCAATTACAAACAGCCTGTGGCATACTACTTCAGCTACGGTAGTACCCCGGGCCATATACTAAGTGAATTAATAAAGAAAGTCATTGCAGCCATAGAAGAAACTGGATTGAAAATTGTGGCCACAGTATGCGACATGGGGAGGAGCAATGTTAAGGCGCTAAGAATCCTAGGTTCCAGTACCGAGCATCCATATTTTGAATTGGTTGGACGAAAGATTTATGCTGTGTTTGATCCTCCCAATCTATTAAAATGTGTACGCAATCTTTTTCTAAAATATAAAATCAGAATTCCTGTACAGATTGGGGATCAGGAAACCATATTGACTGTATGCGATATGTCACACTATTTTGAAGCCCCTCCCACCACCACTGTTGATATTAATCATATGCTATTGATTCTATGACTTTCAGCACCCATTGTGTATGGTATGATTTCACTTGTATCCGCTATGAAACTGATATTTGGAAGCTGTATTGGCACCATCACAGATTAGGTCCAAAACATACTAGCTACTTTTAGGGCTTCAAGAATTAAAACAAAAGTTTTTCGTTCCACCATACGGAATGCGTTAAGTACTACAACATTCGGGAAACTGGCATGGCTGTTTGTGTGTAGGGTGAAAAACACTTATCATGAAGATTGTTTGCAAAATAATGATAAGGGCTTCAGTTTCGTGTCTCAGCTGCTGTTTAACAACTTTTTGCACATGATAATATATTGGAATTGCTAACATTACTGTCTCATTATGAGTGAATGTTTTTTTATACTTTTTTTTCTTAACAATGGTATGGTTCTTCTTCCTCCAGAAGATTACGATCACGATGTGGGAAAAATAAGCAATGTTTAAGTATGTTTGCTCATGTGTAAAATAATAAGTTCCGTTGGGAATTCGAATGTGATCATAGTATGCCATACGTGCTATGTCTTGAAGGAAATACTGTTACTGTGTCCCTCGATTATACGGTTCCATCAAGTTTATTTCTAAAAATGTTAAAATAATCAAACTGAGCATGCAGCAGAACATATTTAAAGTTTTCACGAACCCTATGGGTAGAATAAAATCCCAAATGTTACGTAGGGCATAGGTCATCTTGCCTTGAATCACTATTCATTTTCAAATATGCCTACTTCTGCTGTTTCTCTCTTTGTGTGTTACTTAATTCTTAAAGCTGTATTGATACCATTTGTTGTTTGTGTATAAAGTATCATAATTTGCAAAAAAATTGTTCAAATCCATAATTCTTGTGATGTACCAAAATCAATATATTTATTTTAGTTTTAAAAGTTATGGTATTTTTCGGAAGATATGCCTTTCATTTCCTTTATGTATTCAAGTGTACCTTGGATCGATTACCTCACTTTTCTCGCAGCAGTTCTCATTGAAAGTAATGTATTTATTGAGTAATCAGTCAAGGTAGTCGAAGGCAGTCTGGAGGTGAGTATTGAAGGAGCTTCACAGGCCTGTCAACTAGAAGAAAACTTTTTTCATCATTCGTACTCCGACAAGGAATGGCATGACAGGTATGTATGTAAGTATAATTATTTTACGAGTATCCTTGGAAGTAACTTATCTACGCCAAAATATATAATGAAGTACATATAAGAAATTAAATTTGAATCAGGCGGGCCTGCGCGGTAGTTTGCGATGCCAGCGCCATCTAGCGAGGCGTAACGGTACTCGCAAGTATGTTCAGCGCACAGCGCTCCTTGTGGCGCCAATCGGACACTACGTGCTCAGTAGCAATCGCTTCCCCCTCCACCTCCTCTCTTTCGGAACGAATGGAAGCGATTTAACGTGGGAGTCGACATTTCCTGGTCCAGCAGGGGTTTTCTGTAACTCGATAGTGAGTCTTATCGACGTTGCTACGTCGGTAACTTACCAAAAATCCGAACTAACGATAATTGGTTTTCTCTAAGCAATTTTTATCGTCGTTTGTCGATAGCATAAACGGAAACTGTCGATAAGATATCGGGGCATTCAGACCCCGCCGATAAGCTTACCAACGCCCGAATATTGTTGTGGATACGGATTTGTTTACGTTTGAAAGGCACAAACACGGCATGACGAGAATTTTCAACATTTCCCAAGGTAAATGAATTACTATTGATTGTTTGCATGTGTTATGGCTAACTCAAGTACAGCGATTGAAGTCTATTTAATATTAATATTATTATTTGTTGCGCATAGACTCTGTTGGATCACGCAAAGCATTATGACTCAGTTCTTTCTTAGTTCCTCCCTTATCTTCCACACTTCCCTCATTATTCTCCATTGGTTTTTAATTAAGTGGATTTAATATTACCTACCTATTAAAATTATGCCGTAAAATATTAGTATTGATGGAAAAATCCATGTCTTGAATAACGTATTTGGATATTGATGGCATTGTTTACGACTATTTTCGTAATTCATACACATGATCAACCATATATTCATTAGGATGGCTCTCAATTTTCTTGCTTGGGAGATGATGTTGCTGGAGGAGAGGGTTGAGCAAGTTAATCGGCGTGTGCAACGGAGGATCTTACGTGATGTCAACAACCCCTATGAATTACCCTTGGGAGAATTTTTGAAAGTGTTCAGGGTAACTCCCGAGTTGGCCATGCAACTAACGAATACACTAAGACCATTTTTGGTACGACAGCGTAATTCTGCATTGTCTCCGGAAATTCAGGTTTGTGATATGCTCAGTATACCCGCGACCCTAAAAGTGCATCACTGTGACGTTTATAAGTAATGCCGATGATTTATCTCGCAAGTACTTTACTTATAATTTTAATAGAGGTGTACGTATACAAATTGTATTTACATAGTAATGCAAATATCTTTTCAGGTTCTTGTGACAATAAGTTTTTATGCTCATGGGAGCTACCAAAGACCTACAGGTGACAGATTTCAATTTGCCATATGCCCCTCATCAGTCAGCCGGTGTCTGCATGCAGTCACTGACTCAATAAAAATGAGCACATGCTGAGACCATGGGTAAAATTCCCTGCAACCCGAAATGAGAGACAATCAGCTCGCATGAAATTCATTAATGCTCCTCAGCCATTTGAAGGTGCTATTGGGGCGATAGATTGTACGTATGTGAACATTATTGCTCCTCCTGAACATGAGGAAGCCTATGTTAATCACCACCAAAACCATAGCATCAATGTTCAAGCTGTAAGTCTGAAATGAGTGATGCATAATTGTTTTAATTACCATCGCTAAGCCATTAATTATTAAATCAATTCGATGCATTCCACTCAAAGCGTTTACCTTTATTTGGTTCTTTACATGATGAGCATACTCTTGCAGATAGTGGACCCTGATATGAAGGTGCTGAATATTAGTGCTAGGTATCCCGGTGCAAGAAATGATGCCTTTATTTGGAGTGTTTCTCCAATCCGACAGTTGATGGAGTATCATTATAACCGTGGTGAAAGGCGGACGTGGTTAATAGGTTAGTACTTCACAATAAAGCTCATGTAAAATTCAATGGGAGCACAATCCATATTTATTTTCCTTTGAAAATGAACTTGAGCTAATCGAAATTCAATTTCAGGAGATGCTGGCTACCCACTTGAACCATTTCTAATGACACCCCTACCCAACTATCCAGTTGGAACACGACAGCATCAGTATACAGAAGATATCTGCAAAGCACGGAACATAGTTGAACGATTCTTTGGTGTTTTTAAAGGAATGTGGCGATGCCTGTCCGAACAAAGAATTTTGATGTACGCCCCGGCTTTTGCAGGAAGGATCATCAATGCATGTGCGGTGATTCACAACATGCGTATTCACCATCGCCTTCCTGTAGATGAAGATGTAATTGAAGATGTTGCAGTGGACCAAATTATTGTTCAACAGAATCAGATTAATCTTAATGAAGGCCCAAGAGCTATTGCTGTTCGCGTGCAACAGCAACTAATGTTGCGAATGTATCCCCATTTAGAGGATGGAGATTAAAATAAACATCTCAATTACAGATTTTTTTCATTTTGCTATCCAAGGAGTTTTTTTTACCTTTTTTTGTTCCTCTTTCAACATTAGGATGTATAGCAGGTCATAATTTAAGATAATTTTGTAATCATGAAAATTCTTTCAAGGCACCTTTAACAACAGGAATTCCATGAAGTGATATCCTGTCATCCTAAACAAACAATTTATAAAGCAACAAGGTTTGGTAGTGTAGGGTGTTTTCATTAATATACATACAAAAATAAGTTTATGAAATTTGAAATTTCATTTTAATAACCTTTTTAATACATTTATTAATTCATTATTGGATTGTGTCTGCATTTTGATCGCTTGCGCTAGCATTTTGTTACTCTCGTTCTGCCCTTCCACGGCCTCAACGAGCCTCTTCGTCGCCTCCACCTGCTCCTCTGCTACCACAGCAAGCCGCTATGAGTAGGGTAAAAACAAAATTGAAATATGGTATTTAGTATCAATAATGGATGAACTTTAGTATGATAAATTAAGATACAAAAATGCTAGTTACCTCCATATTTTCCTCGTTCTTGGAAGCTAAGGTTGTGAACTTCTCTCTTGCATCCGACAACTGGGTGCATAGCCTCTTTCGTGCCCTAGCTAAGGTTAACAAAATGATTACTTAATGGTTTAAGGAGAACTTTAATAAATATAAAGTAATTGGCATGAGAAGTCATTGGATTTCAACAGAATAAAACTCCAATTCTAATGGTAAGAAGTTTGACTAAGAAGAATGATTTGAATTTTTAATGTTATACTTACTTGTTTTCTTTCCCGTTGATCCCTGAACCTCTGTACTATTAGTGCTGTTGTCAGTAGCACTGCTACTAGCAGCAGAAGTAACCTCAAAAATCACCTCATTCAAGGGATTCTTGTCAATAGCCTCCATTTCTAAAACACATAAGCAGAACGATAAAAAATCACTCAGGGAAAATTGAAACTATATGAAATTGAATACCAACAACACCAATCAATCTTATCAATAATATGATACACCAGTATATCCATAGCCTATAGTTTGCACTGGCAATGTACGGTAGCAGTGCTATTAATAGTAGATTTTACCCTATCCACCTCTGTAGCCACTCTTACCAAGCGTTTCTATCTCCAGAACTTCCCTGGCGGTCAAAGGAATGGGTGTAGCTAGTAAAATATCCCTTTCCCCTTCCACGATCCTGCTGATGGCGTCAGGCTGGAATTGGAATTAATTATTTATAAAAATAATAATGTTTATTATACGGATTCATAAAATGCTTATTCATAAAAGATTATATGGCATACAAAGGTAAATACACTTTTAAAAGTTTCAAATAATAGAAAGTGTTACAATTGAAGAAAAAAAAAAGAAAAAATAGTTTGCAAAATTACAGTAAAAAAATAGAATGTATAAGTATATTCCCCTAAAGTATAAGTATAGTCCCCTAAAGTACCAGAGAGGGTGGGAAATGCCTATAAGGTCCCAGGCCTCAAGGAAGGGAAATATCCAACCGCACCTCCTCGCGGTGGGGGATGGGCACCTAATGGTGGCTAACGCGGCACTGGAGACTGAGTGAAAGCCGGGATAAGCTTTCTCCTCCATCTTAGGATGGGTTTTGGGCACCCTCTTGCCCATGGATCTAGAAATGGATCCTAAAGGCGGATGAGCCAGAAAGTTGGCCAACGGCATAGGATGCGGAAAGCAAGGGGAAAAGGAAGGCAAAGGGAAACCACCGCACTAATGAACCGTAAGGTTTCCCTAGTTATACGGATACGTGACTGCAAGCATGATGTGTTCAGTAATGAAATATTCCGGAGGTAAAAATTACCCACAATCGGATCTCCTGGTGGGTAACACAATAGGACAGTTATGGTGTAATAAGAGGGAAAATAAGATAGTGGAAAATAACAAATCATTGAGAATTGGAACTTGGAATGTACGAACTTTAAATAGGAAAGGAAAATGGAAAGTTTAAAATTAGAAATGGAGAAAAATAATATAGACCTAATGGGGATCAGTGAAGTCTGTTGGGAAGGAGAAGGGGAACTCACATATGAGGGGTACACCATGATTTACAAGGGAGGGAACAGTAAGAATAGAGGAGTTGGATTATTGATGAAAAAGAAAATTGCAGAAAGGGTAAGCAAGGTTATAGCATGTAGTGAAAGGGTGATTGCTTTGAAAATAAAGAGTGAACCAGTAGATACCTTGGTGGTTCAAGTGTACATGCCCACAACAATAGTAGAAGAAGAAGAGGTCGAAGAGGTATATGAAGAAATCCTGCAGGTGTATGAAGAGAATGGAAAGGGACAAGTGAGGGCAGTGATAATGGAAGATTGGAACAGTGTAGTTAGAGAAGGAAGGAAAGGGAAAACTGTGGGAGCATATGGTTTAGGCACTAGAAATGAGAGAGGAGAAAAATTGATAGAATTCTGTGAACAACAGCAGTTATGGATAGCAAATACTTGGTTCTAGAATCACAAGAGAAGGCTCTACACGTGGAAAAGCCCAGGTGATAACAAGCGTTATCAAATAGATTTTATACTGATAAATCAAAGATTTAAGAATAGCGTAAAGAACGCGAAGACACTACCTGCATCTGGTTCACGGATCTGGTTAATAAAATATATGATACAGGGGAGTGGCCAGAAGATCTTATCAAAACAATAATGGTGCCGGTACCAAAGATATGTAATGCACAGGAATGTACAAACTACAGAACTATAAGCCTTATCTCACATGTGGGCAAAGTTATAACCAAAGTTATATTGGAAATAATGAGAAGGAAAATAGAAGAAAAATTGGAGGAAGACCAGTTTGGTTTCCGCAAGGGCAGAGGAACGAGAGATGCTATTGGATGTATGAGGATGCTAACAGAAAGGGTATTAGAGTTGAACCGTGGGATATGCGTATGTTTCATTGATTATGAAAAGACATTTGATAGGGTCAGATGGGATATCTTACTAGATCTTCTGAGAAAGATAGATATAGACTAGAAGGATAGAAGATTAATAAAGCAGATGTACATCCATCAGAAAGTTTCGGTAAGAATTGGTGACGAGGAAACAAAGGAAACCACAATAGGAAGAGGAGTTAGGCAGGGTTGTTGTCTGTCACCATGTCAGGAAGGAGGAGGTACGGAACGCTGAGGGATATAAAAGGAAGGAAGGAGTTATGCGGAGATGAAGAGAGAGGCCCAGGACAGAATGCTGTGGAGACACCGCTACGATGAAGTATATTCTTGGAAGAATAAAATATATCTACATTATTATCATAGTAATTAAAGTCTCTCATAATTCCATAAATAGGAAGATTAATAAAATAGTTGTTGGGTGCAAATAGAATGTGAAAGAAGACAAAACAATGAATATTGTTTTTCACCTGTTCCTCAGGGAACGAGTCTGGACATTCCAGCATTCCCTCAGCATAGTCCCACCCAATGATTGCAAGTATTTTCTTATCCATTTCCGTCAATTGCGGGGTGTGAAGGGGATTATTTCCAGTTGCATTCATGCCTTTTCTCAGAGCCGCTGCTTTTTTTGAAGTTTTGGACTTCAGATCCCTCCAACACTGAAATCAGAAGATCATGGTAAACTTCAAAATTATTTATTTAAAATCAATAAAATGCTCCATGCGAAGCATTCCATTTCTTCATCTCGGATCACTATTTACTAATATAATATGAAAAATTTTAACAACCTCTTTCCAAGATTTGGAAATTTTCTCCTTCGTCCCATCGTTACGAAGCGAATTAAGCTCTTTGCTTAATTCCTCCCAGCTTCCTGCATGCTTCTCCCTACCATGCAAGCCAACAAACTTTCCCGATGCCACATGCGGGTGTTCCAGGAAATAATCCAGCATATACATTATTTGCCGGTCATTCCTCCGGCCCTGTCTTGCCTTTTTTGCTGGCGTACTGTCTTCAAACGTAAGTTCACACCTATAATCGTGTAAGTAGAGATTTAAAGTAATTTAAAAAATGTCTAAATGATAGCTATAATTCACATTAGTATGAACAGTCATCCATAGAAATTACGTCTGTTTTTCAGAAATAAATTTATACACAGTTACATTAACATACATGTAATGGTCATGAGGTGAATGATGAAAACAATGACTACAATAAGAAAAAAATCTTGAAAAATTCCTTTTCAAAATAAAAATATATGGCAAATCAACAACCTCCAGATACCAGTTCCATTTAAATACTTAAAGAGTTCTGTTTAGGAAGTTTTATTTCAAAACATTAGATCGTGTAACTTACGACTTTGTCATTAGTGTTATAGAAGCTATTTCCCAATTTCGTTATATTTACTTCGTTACGGGAATTGTTGTTAAAATTGATATTATATTTGTAATGAAATACTGTCGCGTAATTAGTTACTATTAATTTCATTAGTTTAATTATAATCTAAGGCAAATACCTTATATAATTCAATCAACATGAAGTACGAAAGCAGTAGATATAATGTCGCACTATTATTTAATGGAATCGGGTATCAAGTTTATGTTGGCGAACTATTAGCATACATATTTTAAATTTAGCACCCATAAAGATCATTGGCACAAACTACCATAAATACTTACTCATTAGTTTTCTCCATGCTGTCCATCACTTTACAAACTCGATGTCCACCGGTGTACTCGTTATATCGCATCTCATTTGTTTGTTTTGGCGACTGTTTCATGATTCAGCTCAGAGTCACCTACATGGCCGCCACGAGAACTAAAAAGTAGTACTTAGTAGTTCTCTTGGCGGCCATGTAGGTGACTCTGGATTCAGCTACAGCATGAAAAATCTCTGCACTGTGATTGGTTCAAAATTCTAGCCTCAGCCGCAGGCGCCTCTCGTTTAATTGTTAGCTATCGACAAGCGGTGGTCATGTTTTGCATCGACGAATTGTCGTTAGGGGCAGTTACAGAAACGCAATCTCGATAAGAGGATTCGATACAAGAGAGGACTTTCGTTAGCAACGCGCTATCGACAATATGCTATCGAGTTACAGAAAACCCCTGCAGGGGGGTTATCCGGGAATGTCGATAATGGTGACATTACGTCATCACTTCCCTCATTTTTAGAAATACGTCATCAATCTCGACGAAGATGGCGCCCACGGCTCATTTGGCAGTTCTTCGTTCACGGACCGACTCAAAACAGAAACTTCCGTGTCGACCGTAATTTTTCGGTGGACGGCGCTAGCGTCGCGACGGGAATTAAAGAGCATCATGGGAAATCCCCCCCGCCCCGCCTCCGCAGCCGAGCTTTTCAAGCGCTTTCCGTTAGTGTTTTGTTTATTGTTTTGGCGGTATTTGAGAGTCAAGTAAGTAATGCTTATTTACTTCTAACATATTTTCATAATTCGAGGTTGATTAATGACAATCCCGGTGTTTATACTTATAGAAATCCTCGTATTTAATCTATTTCATGCTTTCATAGTTGTATACCTAGTGGAAAATCAGTCTTCTTCGTAGAAATAATTATTATTGCCATGCTAATGGGTATGATCTACGCAATCAGAATATCACTCATCCAACAGTGATTTCATTTGAAAATACTATTTGGATGCCTTGCGTTTGAGTTACTTAAAAAGGAATTTCTTTCCCTGTTGAGTTTCAAAGATATCTCACTATGCCGTTGACGCTCATGTGATTGGAAGTTATTTTCGACTTGCACACATGTTGGACGCATATATTAAAAGAGTTTCGTACGAATTATTTTTCATGGATAACCATCCATCCGTTAATAATTCATAGACATGGATGACTGGGCTTTGGAAGCTGCAATTGCGAGGTGGCGTAGGAATGAGGAGGAAGAAATACTGAGAGAAAATGCGATGAGGAGAAATATGTTGAGACAGTTAAGAGATGGTGCAGATCCATTTGCCTCGCGGGAGAACCCTGGCTTGGCTACAAGGTCATCCTTCACGCTGGAAGACGTTTATAGCTAATCGCGTCAGTGAGATTGTCACCACTTTGCCTAATGCATCCTGGCACCATGTTCGATCTCAAGATAACCCTGCGGATTGCGCGACACGAGGTTACACCGTAAAGCAGCTAAAGAATTCAAGGCTTTGGTGGAATGGACCGTGTTGGTTGGTTGAAGAGGATAGAGTGGGCAGCATAGTTCAGCATCAGTATAGCACTAATGAGGAGGTACGCTACCAATCATTTGCCACTGTAACAGAGGAAGATGAACCCTTTCTTTCCTACTTTAAGAAATTTTCATCCATCACCAAGATAATCCGCGTGATTTCATATTGCCTTAGATGGAGAACCAATGCTACATCAACCAAAAATCAGAGAAACGGTGGATCACTATCTGATGCAGAGTTAGCAAGGGGAAGGATTACCCTTCTTCGAGCCGTCCAGTCAGCCACCTTTGCTGACGAGATTATGTGCCTACACCGGAATAGGGGACTTCCAAGAGGAAGCCCACTTCGCGGACTTCTACCCTTTATCTGCGATAAGGGACTATTGAGGGTAGGAGGACGTCTACAAAACTCCCAGTTTCTTAGTGAGAGCGAAAAGCATCCCATCATCCTACCCAAGAATAATTTCATTACCAGATTGGTGATGGAAGAGACCCACCGGACCACCCTGCATGGAGGACCTCAATTAATGTTGAGCCATCTACATAGACAGTATTGGATTATTGGTGCGAAACAACTCGCGAGTAAGGTAGCTCGTCAGTGTGTTCGTTGCGCCAGATTTGCATCAAGGCCCTTTCTTCAGCAGATGGCTCCACTTCCGTCCTTTAGGGTGAATCCTGTTCGACCTTTCCGCTACACTGGCGTAGATTATATGGGTCCGATACCCGTTCGCATGTCGAGAGGTCGCGGAAGTAGGTTCCACAAGGGGTATATTTCAATATTTATTTGCATGGTGATAAAAGCAGTACAAATTGAAGTAGTTTCAGATTACACAACCGCTTCCTTCTTAGTGGCATACCGACGTTTTTCGGCACGGCGGGGTCTCTGTGAAGTAATCTATAGTGATAATGGGACTACCTTTCAAGGCGCGGCAGCTGAGTTGCGCCGTTTATTTGACGCTACGTCATCATTGAGTACCGAGGTCGCTGCTGAGGTCGCTAAAGATGGGACTAAATGGTCGTTCATCCCCCCACGGGCTCCGCACTTTGGAGGCTTATGGGAGGCCAGTGTTAAAAGCTTCAAACACCATTTTAGGCGTGTTATTGGGGAAGCTACCCTCACTTTTGAAGAACTTTCAACCCTGAGCGCCCAGATTGAATCATGTTTAAACTCAAGACCTCTCTGTCCTCTGAGTACTGATGCTAACGACCTGGTTGCCCTAACACCAGGCCACTTTTTAATAGGGTCTTCTTTAATTGCACCCCCTGAACCTTCCCTGAAACTAGACTTGTCAAAAACCTATCATTCCCGTTGGAAATTGATATCATTAATGCGGAATCACTTTTGGAACAGATGGACCAAGGAGGTTTTGCATCACTTGGAACAGCGATAAAAGTGGTTGAAGGCAACCCATTCCCCTAAGGTCGGGGACCTTGTACTTATGAAGGATGAGCTGCTTCCTGCGACTAAGTGGCCACTGGGCAGGATCACGCAGCTCCATAAGGGCAATGATGGCCTGTCTAGAGTTGCTACAGTCAAGACTGTAGCCTCTGAGTTCCGCAGACCTCTGGTGAAGCTGATCCCGCTGCCAATGGACGAGGAAGTTACCTCAGCCGTTGCAACCTTGCTGGACCATCTGGATTCCGGGGGCTCCATCATGGCGGGCGGCTTGACCAACTAAGCGTCATGAATATTATGAATTTACCACTGTTATTCTTATCTTATGTTTATGTTGGTTATATTTTTATCAAAGGGAAACTGTAGTTTGTTCTATTATTTTTGTGTATCTTATCAGAGAAGAGAGAACTCTTCGTTGCAATGTCATGCAACGAGGCGGGCGGTATGTTCAGCTATTCAAGTCATATTCCCCGCCTCCGACATTCGCGTGTGTTCTGTTTTTGTTTTCAGCTAACGCCTCGTCAGGCGATCGTCCGAGACGGACGAGAGTGCAGTGAGCTTAGTGTGTGTTTTTCAGTCTTCTGAGTGGAGTGTGGTTGCATGTGTGTCGGTGGGACGGGTGCCAGTGACTTGATACCTCGGTTCGGGCGAGCCGAGGCAGAGTGGCTTTATGTATAGTTTTGTATAAGTTATTTGGTGTGCATTTATGTGAAAATAAATGTATTAAATTTACGGGTCGCAGCTTTTCTTTCGTGGTGCTCCGATACTACCAAACGACACCTGGATCGCGCGAGTATCGTCATCAGATAACCATCCATCCGTTAATAATTCATAGACATGGATGACTGGGCTTTGGAAGCTGCAATTGCGAGGTGGCGTAGGAATGAGGAGGAAGAAATACTGAGAGAAAATGCGATGAGGAGAAATAGGTTGAGACAGTTAAGAGATGGTGCAGATCTATTTGCCTCGCGGGAGAACGTTTTTGTGGGAATTTACCGGCTAACAAAGGACATGGTGTGGGCGCTAGTGGAGGGCTTGGCCTGAGCCAAGTGAGCGTGAGCCGAGCAATACAAGATGTTACTCATGCCCTAAATAACCGCAACATTGTCAGAAAATGGATAGAATTGGTGCCTATGATTAATTAGAACTAAATTTTTCTGCCTCTACTAGTAAAATGGACGTACAAAAATAAATATTACTACGGAACTGGATAATGATGATAACGTTATTAACAACCTCAACCGCCGTTAATTAATTAAATCCATGTATTCATGACATAAAACATTGTTTAACTCTTCTATCTAAACACAAACATAAATGCTAAATTACATATAATTCATAATCCTAGGTTGAAAACTCACAGCCTTCAGTGTTTTCCATTTCTGCAATTTCTAAATACCGCCAAATGTCTACAAAAACAAATGCGAAACTCGTAGCAGTGCGCTAAAAACGCAACACAAAACTGAGCCAACGGCTCTGTCATCAGCTCATAGATTCGTTCAAAATGTCGTTCGATTGGGTCTTTTTGCCGTTCATTGAATGTCTCAATGAATGAGTAACGAAATTATGACCGACGACATTCCCGAATAACTTCCCAGTGCATGTATGATGTCCAAATCCAGTTCCTCTCCGTCCCTCTTCTTCCTCTCCGCCTCCTCGAGGGTTCCCTTCATTTGCTTCTCTCCATCTCCGTCTCCCGAATAAGGCCACCCTCTGTTATTGAACTCCAAGTACACAAACAGTTGTGACAATACTTGGGCGAGATATTTTAAAGCATCTCTCTCGTGTGACCAGTAGCCATCCACGTACGCTTTTTGCTCTTCGAAGTCTGCAAATGAATAAAATTCACTTCCACTCGGTTCTCTCCCGTCGTGGTCTCTAAAAGTTGGTTTCATTATTCCGATCCTATCGTTTTCGAAATCGCCTAAAACTATGACTCTCGACTAATTGAAGGAATTTCAGAATGCTCGACGTGATGCGATCGTCGTCATACATTATTTCGTAACGACTCTTCATTTTAGAAATGTTTTCTTCGTTTGAGGGTATCACCTCCGTCTTACGCATCATCGCATAAACGCATTGATCTTTGAGGTTCTGTGCAATGGACGGGGTAACTAATTGGTATGTCAGGTTTTTCTACTGCTTTATCGGAAGATCCCTGATTCAAAGTCACAAACTCTGAAGTAAAACTTGAGCTGATTTTCGTAGGGGCGGTCAAATTCTTAACTGCATGCATGACATCAGTCGTCAAAGACATAAGTTTACTTTCGAAAGTTGTCTGCAAAGAGTTCCGATCCGAATGAATAGTATTCAGTGACTTTGGAATAACTTCCATCTGTTGTGATAAGGATATAGTTGCATTATCTTGCCCATTTGTTAAATCAAATATTGCCTGATGTAGATTATTAACCTTAGGCACGGCTTTATCCTGTTAATTCCTCACATTCATGATTGATTGCATAAGAGTATTTATCAAAGATGCTGTGTTAGCCTGTTCCTTCCTTCCATCAATTGTACACTAAAAAAGAGCATTTATATCCATAGATATATATATATATATACCTGATACTAAGGTTGTCATCTCTGAATTTATTGATCTTAAAATGGAATCTTTGAAAGAAGCTAGCTCAGTGGTAAACAAACTTTTCATGGAATCCTTGCTAAATTGATTAGATTCAGATGAGCCTACTGGAATACCGTCGCATTCCACGGACTTGCTGTGATTTTGGTTCACTCCATCGCACGTTGACTGTAACAGTTGCACTATGCTCTTGCGGTCCACATTATCTGGGTGCGTTCTGCTCATCTCTTCGGCCAGTTGAATCGCGTTGCAGCCGTCCTTTCCCCTAATCAAAGGGTCAAAGCCCTGCTCCATGGCCTTTTGCACCCGTCTTGGGTTGCCTATCATTATCGCTTGGCGAAGCAGCGATCGCTGGCTCGTATCGATGTCCGGCACTTATCTCAGACGATTCTCGGCGTACGACTAAAATGCCGCTCCTTTGATTGGATCGCCGCGAGGCACTTCAATTGTTTCCAGGAATATGTTGCAACTGGTCATTTTTTCGCTTAAACTGGAGTTCCTGGAGAAAGTTGAAATTAAGTTGTTAGCTCTTGAGTTTTTTGTTTCCACTCTTGGACCGGCGAAGACTTCTCCGCTGAGTCGTATTCCTCGATACAAGAAGTAGATCTCCTTTCAATAGCACCTATGTTGGAAGAAAATATTATCGAATTTTGAAAGTTATGTAGTTTGGCAAAAACATTGTTTTTTATCAATATTGTGTAGCCACAAACACTTAAATTATATTTGTTATTACAAAAAGGCTGGAAGGGGAAAGTTCATTTGAAGACTGGAAGGAGGATGAAGGGGAAGGAGTTGGAAATTTCATGTTACACACATGCCTAGTATTTCCGGCCCTGAAATCTTAAGTCAGAGAAAGCATAATTGATAAGTAATTTGCATTTATCCTTTCGGGAAAAGGCAACCGGGACCCGGACATTTTGTGCCGCCCCTTCTTTACCACCGTACTGTTTGCTGTTATGAAATGACACCCATGAATTCACATTACTACTTCAGCTTACTTGCCAACCTAGCAAAAATTAAAGGCTTGGTTGTAGTATCCATTCTAAATAATACAGTTTGTATATTTTTTTACAGTTTCTAAAAATGCATAGTGTATTATTTAGAAAGGATACCATAAATTTTTACAAAGTAAAGCCTAAAACTATTGAGTGTACTTGGTTGTATCTTGGAAAAACACCAGCTCTATCTCATTTGCTTAAAAACACTAGCAATTTGAAAAAGTTACCTATGATTTTTGAAAGCTTTTACCCAGAGCTGTTGAAGGCTTAGGGTGTTTTCTAGCTTTCACAAGGATATTTTACTAAAGAAACTCATGAAAAAATGCTGAATGCTACTTAACGTTACAGACAACCGTAAGGTCACATAAATATATTTCATAAGAATAGAAAGGAGCAATAAAAATGAAATAGTGAATTACCTATTAACGATTGTTCATTTCCTGGATATTACTTTATTTTTCAGTCAAAATTCCACTTAAACGGTATTGCATGCATACCTTAATACACAATGACCATCCATGGCCTAGCACCTGCCTACGTTTTTCGCAGAGAAAGTGAAGGTTTAGTACTTACATTTTTCGATGGTGCTAAACAAATGTGTTATCGAGAAATAATTTAGAAAACTATATGTATACGGTTGAAATATTTCGGTTGAAATATACGGTTGAAATTTAGAACAGTTTCCGGTTGGACTGCGCACTGTTCTCCTATCTGCTTTTGGCCTGCGCCTAGAGCCAGGGGGAGCGTGCGAGGTTCGGATTTGTTCTGGGATGAGTGCTGCATGCCTGGTGTGGAATCACCTCGTGCCACACACCCCAGTGGTGACTTGCACGGTACATCGTAGATGTAGATGTAGATGAATATAGGTACAATTTATTGTCAATGTAATGACTGTTTTAATGAAATAATAATCCTTGGAACGTCATTAGTTGGTTGTCCTCTACTTGCGTTTTTCCATGGCAATACTTAGGTCTAACTAAGCTTCATAGTCAAAGTTTAAACCAAGTTAGTGAAAGCCAGCTGCAAGTATTTCTCAATTTCTTAGCCAGGAGTTACTTGTAAGTTCTTACCAGGCCATTTGCTCTGTGATAAAATAAAAACGATGGTGTAAGTGTGCACGGCTTCCTTCTCATTCTAGCAACCTTGCTGTTCCCTTGCCTCGAGAGTTCTCCCCCTCCTTTCCTGGAATGCAACACTCTTGCAATATGAATTTCTCCCTCTTCCCTCCCCTTTCCTCCTCCTTTCCATCAGCCGAGAGCAAGCGAACTTTAGAACCTCCCCAACCCTCCCATTCCCCTCCTCCTCCAACTTGACATCCGGCTAAGCTGCTGTGGGAACGTAAGTTAGCGTTTTTTCCCGAACGACGAAGAAGAAGAACGAAGGAAGAGAGAAGTATGTTCTGACGGGCCGTGGTGTACGGATGTAACTCGCGGTGTAATAAATGCAGTTAGAATGATCTGGGTTGTTTCTTTCCCTGAAACCTCCCTTCGCGTTCCCTCAGCGATTCTCCGGCGAACCCACTAAGTTTACAGATGGTCATTAACCTAAACTTAGAGTGTGCGCATGAATATTCCCTCAAGTTTACTACACTGTCCGTCAGTTTTGGCGTTGTCTTGTGTGACCCCATGATGACCTTTATCGAGAATAAGCTGATCCTGCCACCGGGTTTCTTTTCGTTTCTTCCCCCACTTCACGCAAATAAACAATCCCCTTCCAACATACCCACTTTTTCTTAATGTCGGTTTCTGTTCGTCGCTCGGAGAATCCAGCCGATCGATAAAACGAAAATAAGGTGCCGATAAAAATGGGTCATTTATTTCCAAAAGGTCCTCCAATTGATGTCGAAGAAGCGAGGAAGTGTCTGTCCCAAGTGGAAATATCTGACCGCAAGAGATAAGACGACAAACTTGGTCTCGCCCCGTTCTTAGGAAGGAATATAGGACAGGATTCCGATAGGATATGGGTCAGCCAAACGCTGTCCCCCCCGTCCACCGAGCAATTTTAGAGCCAGGGAAGTTTATTGTATATCTAAGGAGGATAACTTTGGAGGGAACAATATTTATATTGACTAATAAGTAAATATTATTTTATAAAAACGAAAATTACCATTTTTTTTCTATCACACCTGTATTAATAAATGACAATGAATCGATTATGGCTAGAGTATTATTCTATGCTCAGGACTTACTTTGTATCTTTGAGGCTGATTGGAATTTGTTTACGTTTCTATGGAGTTAGTCTCGTCCTAGTTCATCTCTACCCAGTTAAAACCAGCGCTACCAACATTATGAGGGCCCAAATGCACATATGACCTCAGAATGAAACCAAGCGAAATTCTTCATCAACCCAATAAGGATTCTATGTCTGCTTTGATTGTTGGTGAAATGCAATTTGATGTCACTGGCAAATTGATAATAAAGTGCTCAAGTTTAACATTTAAAATAATAATTTAATTTCCAAAATGGAACTTAAACCAAATTTTTTCTGAGATGCGGTTAATTTATATTATCATTCCAAGCCTTATAGAAATTAAATTATCCTTAAATTTTTATTTAGAAGTATAATGATACCATGTTAATTAAAAATAATACTTTTCTAAAATGAGCGCAATTTGAATTAAAATAAAAAAAAGTCTCACTCATGTTTTTCTACAAAATTATTGCTACCGCAGTTTAATGAAACCAAAAGAATAAATAATTCCGGTTCTAGTAAAGATAAAAGGTATTAAAAGAAGAAATAAGCCTGCAGAATTTGACCTGTCTTAAGGTATTGTTTTGAATTTAACATAACATATAGCAATGGTACTTGATTTCACATTTCAAGCACTAATTAAATATTCTCCAAATGAATTTATACTTAAAATTTCAACGAGATCATCGTTGGATTTGTTTACAATAAGCGTGAAAAATTGCTTAGGGTGCAACTTGACGTTTGAAACAGAAAAAGGTTGTTTATTTTAAATATCATTTCATTTAATTTGGCGGAACTAATTGAACAAAATTTCAACATAATTGAATTTCTATACAAAATAAATAGAAAACAGATAAAAATATTTGGAACATTCAAAGACTGAGCATGAGCCTACCATTATTGAGAGAGAGAGAAAATAAGACGCCAAATATAATTTAGATCTTACCCTTTGAGTAAGGATGGCCTTGTTGTCTAGAGCGTTGGTCTGTGAGGAAATTTTGTAACACCAGTCTTCGACTGTAGCCTGCTGCCTGTAGTCAGTCAGACTGGTCAGTTTCCCTTCCTGTTTCTTTTCAGTGTCAAAGCGTGGAAAATTTATCTGTTGTAACTTGTACAAAGAAGACACACTTAAGTCCTGCGAAGGAAACAGAAAAGAAATAAGTTATTTTGTATTAAGATTCATCACATATTTAAAAAAAAAATCAACATATACGTAATTAATCATATTAAAATTCATATAAAAATGTTAATCATAACCAGTATTGTAGTCTCATGATGCAGTGCAAAATATATTGTTTGAAAAGAATTATTTTCTTTGAACATTTCCCCGTTTCATTAGACTAATGATTGCAATTGCATGACAATCCTGTAATGCCTCGTTTCTGTCAAAGACCAAAGCGAGTTTTTCTTTTAATGCGAGCCATGGCTGAGGATGAAATTTTGGCTGAACATTTTACCAAATGAAAAGGTAAGAAGCCTGTATGAATCTCACCTTGTGACTGAGGATGGTCTCCTTTAGAGCGTCTATCTAATGACAGCGAAGCACAGGAAAAAGGGTCGTCTGATGTGCTGCTGACGTTGCTATATGGCCGGTGTTTTTCCTACTGATCCTTTACAACCGAAGCGCCGCCTTATATGCCAGCTGACGGGCAGATAAAGAAGTCGGAGAGATATCTTTTGCTCTAACACCGTGCGGTCATTGACATTGCTCGCGAATGGGAATTCCTCGGCCAATGAAATCATTGGGCCTTTCTCAGTGAAGAGAGTGGGAAGGGTAAGCTGCGTGGGAGAGAACCCCCTCGTATAGTTTTAGTCTTTAGTTATAAATAAGGGATTACCTTTGATGACGCCTTCAAGGATTTTCTCTCTTCCTCAGTTAACCCATCTCACTCACATTACTACGACCGTCCCAGCGATTTCATTGGCCGTGCTCGAGCAGTTTCAATGATCACACACTATTCAAGCGAAAGGAAGTCCTCGTCCTACTTCGTTATCTGTCATATGGCTGACAGAATAAGTAGACACTTATACCTGTTCTACACAACTCATCCGGCTTAGCTCAGCCAAAGAGCTCAGCCACGGACGTTCTTAACAAGAAGCTTCCGTCGACTGTCCGCTATCTGACGGCATGTTGGTAAAATTATAAATTAGAGAAGCGCAGCCGTTGCAGCTAATGTAAACATTAGAAATGCATTAACTCGGGGAAGTATTTCGGAACGAAGTGTCTTCCGAAGATCAGTTGATTCCAGAGGTATGTAAAAGTAGCAAGATTGAATTAACCCAATAAATATAGTTTACTTTTCCTAATTTAGCAAATTTTCCGGCCTTCTATTAGCTTGTTAATGGAAATGGAAGGAAATCACTGACAATAGTAGGACGAGGAAATGCAAATCTTTCTTGTATCTCGAAGAGGAGGCGACCACTGTGGAGGCTGAAATATCAGCTGTTTAGTGGTCAAGGGAGAGAGTGGCAGTGATGGCTCCATCCGGGACTGCACTACCTTCATGCAGACATTTGGTCTGTTTGGGATATGTTTCGAGTGAGTCCGAGGACTGTGTCTTCTTTTTTATGCAACGCCATCAATTATGAAATATTTCCCACAATGTTCCTAATTCCCCATGACAATAGCCAAAAGGAGGAAACTGTGAGGGGCATTTGGAGACTCTGGAAATTTCCTAACATCTTTAGCACCCTGTACGACGCACACATTAAGGTTTTGAAACCCTTACTGGACCTCCATCGACTACTGGAATTACAAGAGTACCATTCCATGGTTTTGATGGCCTTTGCTGACCACGAGTGTAATTTTCTTTATGCTTAAATAGGAAGACCCGACAGAGTAAATGTAGCCTGAGTATATAATTTGAGTGGCCTTAAGTTGAAGCTTGAGTGGAGAGACTTCGATGGAAAATTCTTCCATTTAAGTTTCTCCTTCATGAAATTAGACTTTAAATTCTTCATTTTAGTTTTCCCTTCCATCCCCGTTCCCTAATACCCATTAAGTGTTAGGGTACTGGCCAACACATCCCACAATTCAATTTGTTTTTCCAATCCCTCTTATTTTCTGTTTATTATAAAAGTGTTGTAAGTTCTTATGAAGGCGCAACTTCCCCCATTTCGCCAATTCCTCGCACGATACATTTCATTCACCATCACTCCAAAACCTCCAAAAATTCTCACACCTTAACAGAAATCCAACCTTCCAGTTCAAAGTCACGTGACAAATGGGCGCGAGAATTTCGAACAACGTAACAGCGCTTTACTTAAGAGCTGTCACGTTGGGCTGATCCGACCCCCTCGGCTGAGCATTAGTGGCGCCTCTACACAGTAGGATAAGCCGTTAGGTCAGCTGATCCGTGCGGCTAATCCTAGCGTGGGCGCGTTTCGAAATTCACTACCATTACTGCTTGTGCTGCCGGAGAACAGAACGTGAAGCTGTGTTGCCGCTGCTGCAGTAGCATACAATTTCGTATCGGTCGGCAGTGGGTTGAAATTCAACATGGCCTAATTGCGTCGTGATTTATGATCAGCAACACCTTTTTCTCTCTGCTCTTACCACTGTCTGTCATGCACATAGAGTTAAGTATGCACTTCACGAAAGAGATTGAAATGAAATCGCCAGCTGACGAGACGCACGAAACACTGCCACCAAACACTGCCGCAGTTGATACACTACTACTGAATCACCCAGGAGCCACTCACGCTCGGAAACAGGCCTGGAGGAAAGAGTCACTACTGCACCTTTGGCCGACGGCGCCAGAGAATTCCAACGCTTTAAAGAAAATGCGGAAGGCCCATTTCTTAGAGGCGGAGAGCAAAAGGGTTCCGTCATAAGCAGGACAAAACCCTTGGGTCGGCGCCCGGAGCGGATGGTTATTGTTCCACACTGTACATCTACATCTACATCTACAAAATACCCTGCAATCCACCACAGGGGTGTGTGGCAGGGGGTGAGTAATCACCAACATGCATTACACTATACCCTAAAGTTAGTGTAACTACCACTAATTATGCATTAGCATAAATCGCTAATGCTTGTCATGAGGCGAAGCCTCACAAGCATGCAACACTACACTACCGATGTCATAAAAATGGAGAGTGACCTCAATATACATGCATTCTACAACTACACAGATGGACAGGGACTCAAGACCCATGTAGAAAACATGCTAGGCGTGCTGTTAGAATGTACTAGGTAACAGATACGAACGAAGTAGGACTAATCTCTGAAATATAGAAAGAATACAACGGAGAGCAGCAAGATTTGTGAAAGGTTGTTACGATAAACTTAGCAGTGTTACCGAATTGTTGAAGGAATTAGGGTGGGAATCTCTTACTAATCGAAGGGAGAAATACAGATTAAATCTTTTGCGCAAACTCGGAGCAGACAGTTTTTTGCCGGACGTTCAACACATACTGCTAGAGCCAACGTACTACGGTAAAAGCGATCACAGGAATAAAATAAAGGAAATTGACTGCAGAACCGATAGATTTAAAATGTCATTTTTGCCACGTACAATAAGGGATTATAATAGTTGCGATAGATCAATCACTTGAAACTCCCACCCTCAATAGGTAGAGTAGAATTTTCACTTGTGCTTAATAACACCACATAATTACTAACTCTTCACACCGGTCGATTAGTCCGGTATTATTTTATTTTGTTCTTTGCATGAAGTTGCATCTCGTAGTTTTAATAATTAACAGCATCAGTAATATTAACCACTAGATGTGTCTATAGCATTTTTCTGCATGTTTGTATGTTCTTTTACGTATCACTCCCCCAGTTTCCGGTTGGACTGCGCACTGTTCTCCTGACTACCTTTGGCCTGCGCCTAGAGCCAGGGGGAGCGTGCGAGGTTCGGATTTCTTCTGGGACGAGTGCTGCATGACTGGTGTGCAATCACCCCGTGCCACACACCCTAGTGGTGGCTTGCACGGTACATCGTAGATGTAGATGTAGATAAGGATTCATCTACATCTACCTCTACGATGTGTCGTGCAAGCCACCACTAGGGTGTGTGGCACGGGGTGATTCCACACCAGGCATGCAGCACTCGTCCCAGAACAAATCCGAACCTCGCACGCTTCCCCTGGCGCTAGGCGCAGGCCAATAAGCTGTCAGGAGAACAGTGCGCAGTCAAAACAGAAACTGGAAAAGTGATACGTAAATGAACATGCAAACATGCAGAGAAATGCTATAGACACATCTAGTGGTTAATATAACTGATACTGTTAATTTATGAATACTACGAGATGTTACTCAATGCAAAGAACAAAATAAAATAATGCCGGACTAATCGACCGGTGCACGTAGGAGTATTTGCACTCAAAAACCGGTCAAGATTATTTTATGCTTTCTTTCTCAAGGTGATCAAATGAAAAACAAGTTTTGACCTTCATTAGATGTTTTTTTACAAAATATACGAACTTGACACGAAAACTATTACACTATAAATAATATTATTTATTTATTTCTGTTCTGTGGCAAAGCTACCTATGAACAACAATGGGCATTTAATGGCGATTTGTCGCAGAGAGCATACATAGAGAATAAAAGAAAAACAAAAATACCAAATAAGAAATAGCTCATCAATTTTGATAAATACGGGTACAGGAAGAAACTTAAATCAGAAATAAAATTGAAACAAATCAAGAATGAAAAATACATGGAAATACATATAATCGTATCATATCATACAAAAAGTGGGAAATTCCGTGGTAATACTTATATTAATATACACTTTTTCATACATATACATACACTTTTACATAAATTAATACACTTATATGAGATAATATAAAGCAAAACAGTAACATGAGTAACAATACACGCATAAAAAAGTAACTATGTTACTCCAGAACTGTATTGTAGGAATACACATGGAAACTGAATACAGAAAATATGAATATTAGTTTGGTAAAATATGAATATTAGTTTGGTAAAATATGAATATCAATATATCATTATTCAGTGTCAAACTATTGGTCATCGTCTTTTTCGTCGTCATCTTCGCCTTTCTCTGCAGTTTCGTCGCTATCATTCTCATCTAAAGGTAAATACTGTGTGCTTGCGACCATTATACTGATTGCCTCTTGCGAAAATGGGACACTTGTGTTATAATGTCTTGGTCTGCTACAGCTTAAATATGGGTCTGAAATTAATAACAGTCTGTGTAGTATATCTCGGTTACAATCCACGCGTGAAAATTTACGAGCAAAATTTAGTCTGTATTGCCGTATGTGCTTGTTGCGGGACTCGGCTGCCTCCTCCGACAACTGGCCTATAGGCAGAATTGCATTAGATATGACTTCAGCACCATGCATTAAAACTTTGTGAATAGTTGGTGACATAGGATGCCAGCCATACAAATATGTGTAAATTTTTGCAGTTTCACGAGCAAATGCATCAAATTTCTCAGTATCAATGCTGTTGCCACTCGAAATCACTTCCAGAATTACTTTGAATATGTTAATTAAATCCACATTGACGCCAGTGATTCGAGAAGAGCATTCTGGGTCGGCAAAAAATCTTCTGGATGTGTTGCCGTCATTTGTATTCCCAAAGCCCTGCTTGGGAAAGTCTACGAAAAGACCCATTTCTTCTTTGAATGCCTTTTGAATTTTTTCATTTGTTTATTTAACAATTTTTTTTGTTTTCGGAAGTATGCGCTTGCCACCTTTTCAGTGGTAGTTAATACGCTAAATGCAATAGCGATTCGAAAAATTTTTATTCTTGAATGAAGAATAGGGAGTCCAAACTTCACTGCTTGGACACTGACTTCCTCTGCTTCAACCAATTTATTGAAATCTTTGGATGTCTGTCCGCAAATATAGCATCGCATGGTGGATGCAGTATCAGTCGCAGCATTGCAAATTTTCCCATCTACCATTGTGAGCATCATATAATGCTTTATTTTGCATATTCCATTCGGAGTGGACACTTCTGTTACTCTCAGAATTGCAGCTTGATTTTCGATATATGCGATTTCATTTTTGGTTACATCTTTTGATTCGTTGATAAAGCGTATACGAATCTACGAAATATACGAATGGGTCTACAGAATCTGACAGAGAAAGGGACTGGGTTTTGCCATATAAGTTTCTTCTGTTCTCCATGAATCACGACAACTAATCTTTATGGAACAGAGGAGCTTTGAAAAATATTTGCGTCGCTGTCGGTGCTACTTTGAAATTTTTGTTTAAATTGAGTCTGTTGCGATCCGTTAGAGCCCCATTTGGATATTAACACCATGTTTTGTTGTTCCTCCTCTGAACAAGTTTCTACAACTTCTGCCACATATTAATACAGGCGCAATGCAGTGTGGTCAAGTAATGCTTGTAGTTGAATTTCAGAGCAGGTTTCAGTCACTTTTATAGATTCATCATAGGGATAACATTCATTCTTTGCCTTTATTATAAGGGAATAGCAAGGGTAGATGCTCTTGTTAGCCCCATGTAGTACTTCCCACTGCTAAAATCGCCTTCTACGAAAATTGCCAGTGCCTCTTGGGGTGCATGTTTTTTAACAATGGTTTGCTTTCGAGCAGAAGTAATAACTTTGCGCAATTACGTAGCTCTGGTTGGCGAGGAAACCATTTCTTTTATTAATTTTGACGCGTCATTGTTACGCTGACTCACGCCAGCAGCATATGTCAACTCCTCAACAGATACTTGCTCTCGTATTTCCTTAGTTTTTCGAAGCGGTCACTTAAATCTAGGAATGTTTTAGGGGCTCGTCCCGGTTTTTGTGTGTGTTCCACAAACCAGTAAGGCAATTCAATCGAAGACTTAATTCATTTTTCATTGATTTGCAAGAAACTTTCATGTTTGTAACTAGCGGCAGTCCATTTTCTCTTGAAATCACTTTTAAAATACCTCAAAGCACGACTTTTTTTGAGCATCTGGACATTTTGTAATATCTGCAAGTTTTTCTTCCATGAACGAAAACTTTTCATCTATTTTTTCCTTTTGAATTGCTCCAGAATGTCATACAATGCTCTTCTGGTAAATTCCTTGACATTTTCCAAAGAATCTTAAAGAGAATAAACGAAAAATTGCTATGTTGCATTAGTTTAACTAATTTAACATTTAATCCGCCGTGACTCGCGCGGGGGGTCCCAGACACCCCAGCATTTTTTTTCGGTGGGGTATCGACATATTCTGCAAAAGTTAACTTGTAAGGCATGATGGTGCTCTCACCAGAAAGTATTACAATGTTATGAACAATCTTAAATTATTTAAATCCAGATGGCATCGACTACTGAACAGGTATGACATTAATAATGCAGCTGTTTGTTAAAGCATGATGTATTAACGAGTTTAATAGGCTTCCTAAACAATGAACTTTAATTAGCACGGTCAACAATCAATGACTTCGTGGAGTTCATCCCAATTTAGCAACTCTGTTGCCACTTAATTGTTAACTCGCTTATTCCAGCAAAAAGACTTCCATCCATGTTTTTTCGGTTGATTAACCTTTTAAATACATTTATAGAGGGATATTTATGTTTAAGTTGGTGAGATTGATTATTTTCTCCGATAAATAAATGCCAGCGCTTAGCATTGGCGAGAGTCATTAATGAGCGAGCCAATGTAACGCTATCACTTAACATTTAATACCTTTACTAAATAATGAGATATGAAAATAATTATAGCAATATCAAAAAAAATACAAAATTGTCTAAAATTGTTATCTAAAGAAATATTTTCTTATCTTTGAAAATGAAATAAGGTTTTTTAAAAACACTTTATTCAAATTACAAATATTTTCTCAATTTCGGTTACCATCTTAAAATTTGCAATCAATAAGTAAATATTTGGGCAGGAAATGAAAGATACTAATCTTATTTACGAATTAGATGAGTTTTAAACCATATATGTTGCTAAATTTCTCTTCTTTATGACATTTTCATGGTGTCTGCAGAATGCATCTAAGAAAATATTTGCGTTGCGTTAATTTTGAATGAATAAAAAACAAAATGGCGGATGAAGGAGGACAATTTTATTGTGTTAAACAATTGCCAATAGTCTAAATCTTATGTCTGTAAACGAAATCTAGCTCGACAAGCCCCGACACATAGATAAAAACATTGATATATCATTATTTTGATGTAAAAAATACCCATATAATTACCGTCTATAAACCTACAATTTAAACAATGAAACAATAAAATGAAATAGTAAGACAAAGTACACATAGGTTCCAATTCCATATTCAATAGATGTTTTTTATCTGAACTCAACCACAATATCGAGAGAAACAAATTTCACACACGAGAGCGCACGAACAAGTACATGCGTTTCCGACTATGACTGGGTTCCGACTGACTGTGGAACAATAGGCGTGAGCGGAGGAGAAGGTATTGGCTGCCAATAGACGGACTGGTTATTGACCTTGAAGATTAAAACGTTTGAAATGATTTAAACTTTATTTGGAAATTTTGACGGGTTTTAAAGTGCAAATACTCCTACGTGCGGTGTAAAGAGTTAGATTTGATTGTTGTTGGGGGGGCCTTCGTCAGGAGCCCGGGCACTTAGACCTTTCTTGGTCCATTGTGCCAACCCCATGCCTGTCTGCCACTTGCAGACAGGGGACAAGAGCACCTCGGTAGAGGTATGGAGGATTGGCCTCCCCCTGCCTCACCCCAGTACCAGGTATAGAGGATGTCCTCCCTCCAACCGGCCCGGTTTGGCCTGGCCTGGCCTCTCAGGCCTGCCGGTATAGGTATGGAGGGAGTATCATCTCTCCATCCATGCCTGGTTGAGGTATGGAGGAGGGTCACCCATCCAACCACTGTCCGGGCCCAACGTTGCTTAACTTCGGTGTTCTGATGGGAACCGGTGTTTCAACGTGGCTAGGCCCTTGCCCAGGGTGTAAAGAGTTAGTAATTATGTGGTGTTATTAAGAACAAGTGAAAATTCTACTCTACCTATTGAGGGTGGGAGTTTCAAGTGATTGATCTATCGAAACTATTATGATCCCTTATTGTACGTGGGAAAAATGACATTTTAAATCTATCGGTTCTGCAGTCAATTTCCTTTATTTTATTCCTGTGATCGCTTCTACCGTAGTACGTTGGCTCTAGCAGTATGTGTTGAACGTACGGCAAAAAACTGTCTGCTCCGAGTTTGCGCAAAAGATTTAATCTGTATTTCTCCCTTCGATCAGTAAGAGATTCCCACCCTAATTCCTTCAACAATTCGGTAACACTGCTAAGTTTATCGGAACAACCTTTCACAAATCTTGCTGCTCTCCGTTGTATTCTATCTATTTCAGAGATTAGTCCTACTTCGTAAGGGTCCCATATGCTAGCGGCGTACTCCAAGTGAGGTCTCACGAGTGAAAAATAACATCGCTTTTTAACTTTCTCGTCGCATTTTCCTAATATTCTCTTGATAAATCCCAATTTGCGACTAGCCTGTCCGCATATTTCCCGAACGTGTTTCCCCCAAGACAGGTCCTGAGTAAGGGTCACACCTAAGTATTTAACTGACTCTACATTTGATAAGTCTGTTTGATGAATTGTGTACGTATCGTTGATCGAGTTATTCTTTTTCCAAAAATTCATAACAACGCACTTTTTAAAATTCAATTCTAACTGCCAAGTATTGCACCATTCATTTATAGCATCTAGGTCTTTTTGTAGCGCAATCTTGTCGGACTCATTGTCTACATCCCTGTACAACACTGCGTCAGCTGAGAAGAGGCGAATTTTGCTAGTAACAACGGTAGTGATATCATTAATATACAAAAGGAACAATAAGGGACCGATGACACTTCCCTGATGTACACCTGATGTAAATTTCACTACATCTGAGCTAACGCCATCTAGAATTACCCTCTGTTCGCGGTCGGCTAAGAACTCTTTTATCCAACATATTACGTCGTGGTGTATTCCGTATGCTTCCAACTTAACGAGTAACTTTGAATGAGGGACCTTATCGAAAGCTTTTTTAAAATCTAGAAATATTGCGTCTACTTGGACAAGCTTTTCTCCCGAGGAAAGAATGTCGTGAAGTAAGAGGGCCAACTGGGTTTCGCATGACCTGCCTTTCCGGAATCCGTGCTGATTTGGCGTTAACAAGTTTTGACTATCCAAGTACCCCATAATCGAACTGACGATTATATGTTCCAATATCTTGCACGAGATAGACTTAAGGGAAATCGGTCTAAAGTTACTGGGCTCTTCCTTATCGCCACTTTTAAATATTGGTGTAACGTTCGCGATTTTCCAATCGTAAGGAACACGATGTTGTGTTAGAGATTTTTCAAATATTATTTTAAGGTACGGTGCTATTTCTGTTGCTTATTCTTTATAAACTCGGGCTGGAATTTGATCGGGACCGGGTGTTTTCTTGGAATTAATGGATTTCAGATGACTTTCTATTCCACGACTAGTGATATTAATAGACTGCATTGGGTGCTTATATAGCCTAGGCATTGTAGTGGTGTCGTTTGGAGAACATTTGGTATAGACGCTTTAAAAAAAGTCGTTGAGGATTGTTGCTTTATCTAATTTGTTCTTTGCTCTTTCTCCTAGATTGTTCTTTAGTGATGTTACTGTTGATTTGCAGCCTTGAACCTCCCACACGTATGACCAAAACGCCTTTGGGTTGTCCTCTAAATATTCGCCCAATATTTTATTTTGAAATTCGTTAATGCATTTTGAAAGGCTGCCTTAGCTGCTGTTTTCGTTTTCTTGTATTTGTCGCATAACTTCTTATACTCCTCTTCGGGGAGATCCTGACGTGCGTTCCTCATTTTTGCGTGCCGTATTCGTTGTCGCTTGAGAGATTTCCGGACGTCCGCATTATACCACCTAGGTTCAGTATTGACCTTTTTAAGTTTACTTGGTATTGCGCTAGTTATGGCTAGTTGTGTGATGTTACGAAAAGTATTCCATGTATTGTCAGTACAATGGTTTTCACTAATATCACTAAATTATTTATACGCGGTCAATAGTTCTTGCTTTAAGCCTTCGAAAACCGCCTTGTGAAATAAATATACCCTCGTCTTTATGGGTGCCTTTTTGTCAGTACTAATATGGAATCTAGCTTTTACTGCTATGTGATCGCTAATTCCGTTCATTGTTACTACGTTAAGGACGCTTTCAGGTATGTTAGTCGCCATAAGATCTAGAACGTTGTTTCCTCTGGTCGGTTTTGTGACTAATTGATGTAAGGAATTAGAAGTGAATGTGTGGAGAAGAGTGTCGCACAACTCTTCATCTTTGCCGCCATTTTTGAAACTATATGTCTTCCAGTCAATCGAGGGAACGTTGAAATCACCACCGATAATTATATTATTTTCGTTATTTTTACGTGTGAGACGCTTCACCTGTCTATCCAACTCTAGAACTGAAGTTAAGTCTGCATTGGGTGGTCTATAATATGAGCAAATAAAAATTCTTTTTGTTGAGCATTTAATGGAACACCACACACTTTCTAAATTACAATCTGGAAATATTTCGGCTCTGCTGACGAACTCATCTTTGACTGCGATAAATACTCCTCCTCCTGTTCTCGCTGTTCTGTCTTTTCTGTAAATTGCATATGATTTTGGGAAGATCTCGGCATCCGCAATTTCATTCGATAATCAACTTTCTGTTCCTATTACTACATCAGCTTCCGTGCTCCCAACGAGATGGTGAAAATCAGCGACTTTGTTTTTTATACTACGGCAATTAACAACCACGATGGAAATGGAATCCCTGGGATACGACTAACAAGTCATGTCTATCGAGTATGTTATATCATTAATGACACTTGTTTTTAATGTTCCTGAGCCACGTTTTCTATTTCTTTCGGATAATAAGTCATTCTGAATTTGAAAAAAGCTCTCATTCCTATCAATATTTACGGTGTACCCTTTACTTAATAAACCACTACATGATCTACTCTCTGCCCTACTCTCTACCCTAAAAAAGGCCTGCACCGCTCTAAAAATACTACCAGCTACACACTTCGCTGCATCGGCCGTGTAATGGACACCAGACCGGTTCAGGTGGTTCCGACACGATCGGATTGCCGGCCGAAGGTCAACGAAGGAGGCTCCGATGTCCGCACAGAAACGACGCAGCCTCTGGTTTATGCAATTCAAGTATTAGGAGTACTGCTACTACTAAGAGCTACACTACCTAACGAAAAACCTAGATAAAAGTCTCATGGCAGCTATTATGGTCCCTTGTCGTTCGTGGGAAAAATGACATCTTAAATAAGAATAAGAATAAGTTTATTTCACCCAAAAGATATACACAGTTTTAACAAATCAAAATGAGGGTGAAACTAGGCACCCCAGAAGAAATAGTTTCTTGTTTTGGGGTTGCCCTCCCTTAAATAAATTGGCTGTAGTTCAGCAGCGGTCATTTACAAAAATAATCATACAATAAATTCTGGTTTTTATATAACATAAATGTGTTCCATTATAACATTTTTGAATTTGAATATAAAATAAATTGCAATTTTCACATAATAAAATAAAATAAGTACACATACCATACAAGAGTCACACCATAGTTTTTAGGAGATATTCCACATCATTTTTCTCTAACAACCAAAATTTCAATTTTCTGAGGAAAATGGTCTTATTGCTAATTGATGAAATCTCATTTGGAATTTTTTGATGAATTGAAGGAGCAATGAAATCAAAGAAATGTTTGTAAGCTTCAATATTGGGTTTAGGTATGGTACAATAGTGAACACTTCTTAATCTACCGTAAGTACACGGTTTAAAATTTAGACCTCCTCGGTTATAAAATATTCGTAATACTTTATACAAATAGAGATGACGAAGAGGCAATATTTTAAATTTTTTATATAAAGGGAATGACGATTCTCTTGTGCCAGTTCCCAGAATGACACGTAGCATTTTATTTTGTACGATGCGAACTGGTTGGATATTAGAGTAGTACGTGCCTCCCCAACAAGTCAAGCCATATTCTATTCTAGAATTAACAAGAGCAAAATAAACAGATCGCATGACTGACACAGGACAAATTCTTTTTAGCAAGTAAAATTTTCTTAGAGCAATAATTAATTCCGATTTTAGTTTGCTAATGTGTGGTTTCCAATTGCAATTTTTATCCATGATTAAACCTAAATACTTCAGATTATCAACTGGTTCAATTTTTATGCAGACTTCACAAGTTTTTCCATTTGAATTCAAGCTTTGGAGGCATTTATAAAAAATATTAATGTCAGGTGGTGGAACATTTTTTAAACTAAAGAATATATACTTCGATTTTTTGCTTAATACTAAATTGTTTGCACAAAACCAGAGATTAAGTCTATTCAAGTCACTTTGCATTTGAATAACAAGTTCCGGCGTACTGGAAAAAGAATAGCACAAAGCAGTATCATCAGCGAAAGAAGTTAATTTTCCACAGAGGAGACCATTACACATATTATTGACATAGATTAGAAAAAGGATAGGCCCGAGGACGGAACCTTGTGGTACCCCACATGTGACAGTCATCTCTTCACTAAAACAGCCATCAACTTTAACTCTTTGGGTTCTACCCGACAGGTAGCTCTTGAACCAATCATTCACAACACCTCTAATGCCAGCTTCTGTCAGTCTTTTTATTAGTATAGTGTGGTCAACTGTATCAAAAGCTTATGTTAAGTCAAGAAAAAGACCAGCACATTTTTTGTTTGCATTTAAACCTCCATATAAACAGGAACAAAAATCTAAAAGAGCATCTTCCGTGCATCTTCCCTTTAAAAAACCAAATTGGGACTCACTAAAGAATTTTGAAGTATTTAAAAAATTTAGAAGACGGGATTTTACTATTTTCTCAAGTATTTTAGCAAATATAGGAAGGAGGGAAATTGGCCTATAATTATTAACATCAGTCTTATCACCTTTTTTAAAAATTGGTATAACTAAAGCTGGTTTTAGCTTCTCTGGAAACTGACCTCTTACCATGCTTAAATTTGCAATAAAAGCAAAAATATGAGCTATATTCACGCTAATGGCCTTTACAAGGTTTGTAGTCAAATTATCAGTTCCAACAGAACTGTTGGATTTTAAGCCAACAATGATATCCATCACTTCTTTTGGTGTTGTCGGAAGAAAGAACATGGAAGTATCAGCCTGATAAGTGGGAAACCACTTATGGTTATCCTCAAGTAGCTTCAAATGAAGAGAGTTATAGCGGTGATTATTACATTGTAAAATCTTAGCAAAAAAATTGCTAAATTTATCTGCTATCTCCTGTGGACTGGTTAAGACTTCATTAGAATCAGGAGATGCAATTCTACCTATATCAGTTCTTGTATTCTTGGAACCAATTATATTGTCCAATATTCTCCACTGCTTAGCATTATCACCTCTGTGAGCATAAAAAATATGAGAATAGTAATTCTCCTTCTGTTTGAGTATATCTTTCTTTAAACGCATTACATAAGATGCATAATAGCGTGACAAATAATCATTATACTTCTGTTTCCTCATCTTTTTATATATAAGAATTTTCTTTGAAATTCGTATAGCGAGACTTTTTGTTATCCATGTTTTTATCAATTTATATTTACAAGTTTTGCTCATAGTGCTACTCGAAGAATCAATATGACAATTTAATTTACTTATAAAAACATCATACGCGAGTGATGCATCTTTTTGAAGAAATAGATCTGACCAATCGCAGGTCAACAAAAGATTATTAAGATAGTTAAAGTCTATTTTGATGGAGGATTCAACACGTTCATTGGTGGCACTTTGAGGGTCAGTATCAAGAATGCACATCGTTAAATGGTGATCAGAGAGACCCAAGTCCAGCACTTCACTAACTGCATTCATTCTATCTTTAGATCTATAATATATATGGTCTATGCATGTTTGTCCAGTAGATGTTATTCTCGTTGGAGAATTGATTAATTGTTCCATACCGTGACTAGCCATCAATGTTTGATACTCATACACTATATTTGTTTGATTTAGTAAACATAAATTCATATCACCGATTATTATAAGATTTCTATCCTTAGTATTATCTAATAAAGCTTCCAACTCATTCATGAACCCAGTAACATGATGGGCTAGTAGTCTATAGACTGCTATTAACATTAGCTTACAAGTGGAATTTATGTCTACAGTGAACTTAACAGTATCAGCAGTGTCGAAGTGATATACTTCTGAAACTAAATATTTATAATGATCAGACAAGTACACCGCTACACCACCAGCTCGATAATCATTATTACATTTAGATATTAAATTATAGCCAGAAAGCTGGAATGCCTTTAATTCACAATCATGGATCCATATTTCAGATAGAACGATTATCTGTGGTTTATTTTTTTAATTAGAAAAAAATAGTACAAAACTATCAAAATTAGCTCTCAAACTCCTTATATTCTGGTGAAAAATGTTAAATTTATTTGAATGTAGAAACAATATATCATTAAACGAAGACATTTTTACATCATTCATTTTGGCACGTTGATGATGATGCGCTAATTCTAGTTGGTTGATTTAGCAAATATGACAGACCATATGTATGCATCAAATTACAATAATAATCACAATCATTATTTGCAACAATCAAATTAATATTCATGCCACCAATAATAATCATATTTTTTCCACCGCTATTCAAAATTGGTTCTAACTCTTGTAAGAATTCAGCCACAGGAAAATTCTGGTCCCAGTAAATGCTTACAAGATCGAACTCAGTCAGATTAGTTTTGATTGTTAAGTAAACACAGTCCAAAGTATGACTTATGACTGCTTTTGATACACATTGAATACCTTCATCCACATAAACTATGACGCCTCGAGCGCGGTTTTTTTGACAGCATTTATCAAATACATTATAACCAGTTACATTGTAGAAATTAACTTCGTGTTCATCAATCCATATCTCAGATAGAACAATTATTGTTGGTTTATATTGCAGTTGACCTATATGAAGCAAGAAGAGAACGAAATTGCTGCGTAAACTGTGGATATTTTGATGGATTATGGATACTGAATCACCATTGTTTAACAAGTTGTTTGTAGTAAGAGACATCAAAACATATTTTACAGTGATTTTAAGTCCTCCATATGTGATATTAAAAAAAGGCTCCTTTTCAGCTTTCCGCATGAAAATCTTGCCTCCACGTATCTAGAGGTAAGCATAACCCTTAGTCTTTTTTATTTCTTTCGCAGCATTTAGAACTCTACGCCTCCCGGGGCATAAAGCCTCATTTATATAAATGGGACTATCAGATACCGACTCAGGAAATAAATGCATCGTGGAAAAATTCCTCTAAACCCGTCGCTTAGCAAGAAGATTTTCTTTCGTGGTCTGCTTGAGAAATCTCTCGTGTATAGCCCCAGGAAGTCCATTCGGCCTTGGCTTAGTACGATAACAACTATCAATGGATTCCTCAGTCAGGTCAACTCCTAACTGTAGTCCAATTTGACTGACGACATTAAGTAAATTTTCCGACTTATTGAAGGGAATTCCATGAATTTCCACGTTGTTAGAAAGTGAGAGTTGCTCAAGGTCGTCAGAGCGATTTGAAAGAAGCGTTACCTCTTTTCTTAACTGTAAATTTTCACTTTTTAATTCACGTATTGTTTCGTTGCACTCATCGAATCTTTTGGTTTGCGCCTCAATAAGTTTAACACTCTCTTCCAACCTTTCATACAGCTTTTCGATTGAATTCCCTAGATGTTTCTCAGTCTCTTATAGTTCTGTTCTTATCTCTTTCACCAAGGAATACACGTCATCGATAGATTTACCTTTTGCAACACATTCGTCTTCATCCAGTTGTAGCAGCGGTGCATTGAGGCTCTGCCTGCGGGAACTTTGGCACTCCAGGCACCTCCACTTCTGATTGCTTGCCTGGATACCAGCAATATCTTCCTTCTTCAGCTGGACTGGCAGGCACTGCCCATGAAAGAGCTTGTTGCACTCGCTACACGATATGTAGACGGTATTCCTTGTAGATTTACGGCACGTGAAACACTGATTGCTCATATTAGCACGATACTCAATGCACAGCTTATTCACTGAGAAAGAACTTATTTTTTCACCGGCAATGTGACTAGACTTCAACACTGTGAGCAGTATGACATGGCCTTGAGCGTGGCTCAGAGAGTGGAAAGACAACCGTTCTCTCCGAGAGCTGAAGATAAACTGTCTATCTATCCGTTCTGCAGTCTAGTTCCCTAATTTTACTCTCATGATCTGATCTACCGTAGTATGTCGGATTTCGTAAAATATTATCAACGTCGTTTGAGAATAGACCGGTTTGGAACTTACATAATAGATTTAGTCTAAATTTTAATCGACGGTCTGAAAGCTTTTCCCATCCCAGTTGCTGCAATAGGTCAGTGACACTAACGAGATTATCATAACGGCCTTTAACATATCTTGCCGATCTTCGCTGCACGCGTTTTAACTCAGTTTCCAAGCCTATCTCATAAGGATCCCAAATACTGGCGGCATATTCTAAGTGAGGTCTAACGAGGGAGCAGTAGCTGATTTCCCTAACTTTATCGTCGCACTTGCTAAGTACTCTTTTAACAAATCCCAATTTACGATTAGCTTGACCGGTAATTTCTCGAATATGTTTACTCCACGATAGATCATTAGTCAGTTTAACTCCGAGGTACTTAACCGATTCTACGGTGTCTAATTTTATATTGTTTATGCAAAAGCTGTTACAAGGAGCGTTTTTCCGTTTCCAAAAATTCACAAGAACTCATTTTTTCAGGATTAATTCTAGCTGCCACGCATCGCACCACTCTTGTATTGCCTCGAGGTCCTTAGTTAGCGCTTCCTTGTCATTAAAGCTACGAATTTCTCTATACACCACTGCGTCGTCAGCAAATAATCTAAGCTTACTGTAAACTTTGTCACCGATGTCGTTTATGTACAAAAGGAACAGAAGCGGGCATATGACACTTCCCTGTGGGACACCCGATGTGACTTTTACTTCATTAGAGATAGCGCCATCTAATACAACCCTTTGCACGCGATTACTTAAGAATTCTCTAATCCAGGAAATTACGTCATCGTCTAAACCGTAGGATTTTAATTTCATGAGTAGCTTACTGTGGGAAACTTTATCAAATGCCTTTTTAAAGTCAAGATAAATTGCATCAACTGGAGCGTTATGTTCACCCGAACTAAAATATCGTGAGCAAAAAGTGCTAATTGAGTTTTGCAAGATCTTCCCTTTCTGAATCCGTGTTGTGTTTTTAACAAGTTTTCTTTATCGAGGTGTCTCGTAACTGAACTAACAATTATATGTTCAAGGACTTTGCAAGAGAAAGATGTGAGAGATATCGGTCTGTAGTTCGATGGCTGTTCCCTATCACCGCTTTTGAATATGGGAATGACATTTGCAATTTTCCAGTCCATGGGTACTTTGTGTTCGTTGATGGATTTACTAAATATATTCTGCAAGTAGGGTGCTATTTCACAATCTAATTCTCAATATACGCGGGCAGGAATTTCTTCAGGACTTGGGGATTTATTTGGACTTTAAGATTTTAGCAAGTTTTCTATTCCTTGAGTGCAAATATCCATAGGCGGCATCTTTTGCTGGAAGTGATCATTTAACTTTACGGATGTAATCTGCGATGACTTGATGAACACACTTTGAAAGTAAGAATTCAATAAGTTGGCCTTGTCCGAGCTCCTTGTTAATAATTCGCCATTTTCGTTTCGTATTGGAATAACTGTTGATCTCTAGCCTTGAACTTCCCTTACGTATGACCAAAATGCCTTTGGATTGTCCTGTAATTGTTCTCCTAATGTTTTTCTTTTAAAATCCATGAATGCATTCCGAAAGGCTTCCTTTGTAGTGGCTCTAGACAATTTGTATTTTTCAAATATTAAATTTTGATCACTAGTGGACAAATCTCTACGGAGTTTTTTCATCTTGGCGTGGCATACTCTCTGACGTCTTAAAGATTTTCTCACTTCCTCATTGTACCATCTTGGTTCGCTGCCCTCTTTTTTAACTTTACATGGAATGTATTTTCTGATCCCTGAATGTACGATCGAAAGGAAAGCTTTCCAACTACCCTCCGTGTCTAACTTTAAGCTTGATTCCTGGAATTCGGGAAGAGAATTTTTTAGATGACTCTTAAACGCATTGAAATCGGCTTTTTTTTAAATGTTGAATTTTCTTCTTTGTTTAAAACTTTTAATGATACTCAAAGAGAACTTTGCGGTAACTACTCTATGGTCACTAATGCCCACAACAGTGTTTACCTTAATTACTTGTTGCGGTATATTTGTTGCCAATAAATCAAGAATATTGTCCCCTCTGTTAGGCGTCGTAGCTATCTGATGAAGGGCATTTGATGAGAACGTTGGCAGTAAGGACTTGCATATATCTTTGTTTCTTCCTCCTGATATGTAACTGTAGGTCCTCCAATCTAAAGAGTGCGTATTGAAATCTCCACCTATAATTAAATTTCTTTCGGTGTTCCTGGATGTGATGTTCTTTATTTGTGATTCGAGTTCTAAAATTGAGGTGACGTCGGTGTTAGGTGGCCTGTAGTATGCGCACACGAATATTGTTTTTGATTTAGGGCATCTAATAGAGAACCATACATATTCCTTGCTGGTATCTTGGACGGTTTCCGCTCGGCTGACTATGGTTTTCTTTGCAGCTATAAATACTCCGCCTCCGGTATGGTTGGACCTATCTTTTCTGTAAACTTTGAATGATTTAGGAAAAATTTCACTATCAGAAATATCGTCTGTTAGCCAACTTTCTGTGCCAATAATGACGTTACACTCCGTGCTATGAATAGGGTGGTGAAATTCTGGAATCTTATTTTTTAAACTACGGCAGTTAACGACTGCAACGGCTAATGCTTCATGATTATTGTTTATGCGATTTGGGGACATTTCAAGATTGCTGTCTTCAATTAAGCTATTCTTGGACGCTATATTCAGAGTATTCATAGCTAAATTACTAACTGGCAACACATAATTATTGACCCCACTAATTGACCTGCCCTGTAGCCTACCGTCTATGTTAAACTCGACGAGTGTGCTCAAGTATCCTGCACGCTACCTCCTGCGATGCCTCGTATGTATAGTGGACAGCCGAGCGATTTATAGGCACCCGACACGAATACAGCACCGGACTGAGGTCCAAGAACTCCACTCCCTCGCTCCCACAGACTTCACTGAGTCTCTGGTTTATGCCTTCCACTCGGCTCCAAACCATCGAACCCCGATCCGTCCTAGGTACCAAGCTGCATATGGTAAGCCTCAAGTTGGTACCAGATTCTCCGCGAATACTGCGGAACTCGGAGCATAGGGCTCTCACAGAGCCAAAAATCTCCTCGGATCCCATAAACACGGCATCGTTGGTCCCAACATGGGCAACCACATGCAACTTGGAGCAGTTCGCGCCCCTGACCGCCGACTTCATCGCCTTCGTCACCTGTGGCACCTTTTCTCCCGGTATACACAAGGCGGTGACCCGTGGTTCTCCACCTTCCCCTCGGACCTTTCCACGCATCGGGGACACTATACGCCGGACATTGGAGCTACCTATTACTAAAATACCCTCCCTTCCCTCTCCAATCCCACTCGACGACCCACCTCCCAGCTCTAGCTCCGATGGCTCAGCCTCCGCCAGCACATCGAACCTATTGCTGACGGGGATTGACTCAGCCTCCGCCCTGCCAATCCTCGTTTTCGGAGGGTGACCCCGTGGCTACGCCTCGAGACCACTTTCCATGTCCCCGAAGCAACGGAGGGAGAGAACACCGGAGGCACGGAAGTCCGAGAAAAGTCCTTCACTCTCCATCCCGCGACAGAGCCTGGGCTTCCCCTGGCCTTGACGCGTTCGGAGCGCTTAGGGCCCTCCTCATTCCGCCGCGACCTTCCAGGACCTTCCACCAACCGCTCCACCAGAGCACGGAGCTCGTCCACCGTCTTCTCAAGCCCAGCGATCCGGGCCACTAAGGACTCGCAATCGGGTGAGCCCCTGAAGAGGTTCAGAGCAGTCCTAATGGGAGTCATTCTATTCTCAAAAACCCTTTCAGGAGTGCAGAAGGCTTTACGACTTTATTCCTTTAAGGGGATGGGCTAATGGGCTAACAGCGGGTGGTAACTGACTTCACTCCTGGAGTGTTGTTGTTGGGAGTTGGAGGACAGATGACGAAAGTGAGCTGTGGAGGGGTTCTATGCACAGGTGTAAGGGGTTAACAATAGAAGCCTGTTTATGCTTTGCGTGTGTGGCGGACTAGAGTTTAAAAAGTTTTTAAATTCACAAGGCTCTACTAACGCTAGTTTCTACACGAGTGATTAGAAGTCAGATGGTAGACCTAAGACTGTGTTGAAAAAATAATAAGTTACGAGTTGATTAGTAACTTGGAGAGAAATAACTACCCTTTCTTCGAACTAGGTACGATTCAACCTAAATAAAATATATTGAAGTAGATTAACGCTAGAAAATCTATCGATATTTAACAGTCTATATATGTTAGATTTTACTAGATATTAGCGGTCTCACCTAAATGTATATAATTAATTTAATCTATATAAACATCAAAAGGTGAAAATGGAGTGTAAATATCTACATATGACAAACAATAACTATATTAAAATATTAAATAGCGATAAATAGTACTATGAACTAAAAATGCACTAAGATTATAACAATGGAATATTTAATAAAATATATATAACTAGTCTGCCACTAAGAATTAGGCTAATTTGAATTAATTAGAGGTTCTTTTAATACCGGAACACCAGGTTTGTAGACTAACGATATGTAAAAAAATACCAACAATAAAGTACAACAAAGAACCAAAAAAGAACAATAAAAACCACTAAATATAGGATAAATGAAGCGTGAAAATAATGATAAATTAATTAGATGCAAATAATATAGCAATGGGATATTAGCGTAGAATTAAGAATCTACTTATCACTTCCTGCAGGCACCTTCGGCTGACGAACACGAGGCAAGGACCGGGATAGTACGGCTGTGAAAGGACACTCACTCACTCAAACACCACTCACTCTTTAACTACTAACACTAGTGAAGACACCACTAAAAATATATAATGAACGACTAACTTGTAAATATCTGCTACTAATACTAGTGAAGACACCACTAATAATATATACTAAACGACTAACTTGTAAATATCTAGTTAGAAGGTATAGAAACAGGTACAGGGCAAGGCGCGCTGTGCAGGGGAAGGATAATATAGCCCGAACATAATATGAATGAAAAGAGTATTAACTTCTACTAAGCTTTGCTTTCACTACAATTATCTCAATCAAACATAAGAGCTAGGAAGAGAGTAAAAATAATGTAAGTTAAGAGTTTTGACGAACAGGATTTATTTCGTTGTGCCTCAATATTTAGCTATTTTTCATCATTTGTTTCCTTCCTGTGTACACAAATATGCAATTTTATACGTGTAGAACCTGTGAGGATCAATAGCAATGTACAAATATTAACACCAGAACGCCCAGAGGGGTCATTTTGACCCAAACGTGTTTTTAAATTTATATTTTGAGCTCATTTTCTAAGAGAGAAAAATTTCTACCCGTGACTTTTAATATTATTAATAGTTGTTTGCATACAAAAATTTTTATCTTCCTAAAATAATCCATTCAGCAGTTAAATTATATTTTACCTTGAACGCCCAAATGGGGTCAATTTGACCCATGCGTTCATTTGCGCGTTTTATCCTTTCCGATGGTTCTTTTTTATCAGCATTCATGTTATTATTCTGCTACTGTTATTTGCATTTGTTTACTGCTCTCTCGTCTTATCCTTTTCATTCGGTTTTCTTCAAAATTCATGTCACATTTCCAAACAGTTTTGTTTTCTTTCCCCTTCAAATTCTCGTACTCTCACTTTTCGTCTTGCTTACGTGTGGAATATTTAGTTATCACTTTGTTGATACCATCAAACATTGTCACATTTACGGTTTGAGGAGAATGCATTACTCTTCCCCGCTTTCGCATAGACTTTGTTGACTTCTACTCTGATTATCCTTCTTCGGATGACGCAGTCTTTCTCTCATTTCCTGAAACGGACGTTTGTGGCTTCGTTGTTCATCGTGGGTGTATTCACGGTTCGTGGTTTTTGAATTTTCGATGTGATCATTATTTTGAGGTGGTCAAATGTCTCAAAGACAAACATTACCTTCTGCTCACATTTTTGTGGAGCTGAATAAGATTCAAGAGGATTAGTCAGATGGTGGAGCGTGTTTATTTGACAATTTTGACGACGAGCTGATACTTGAAACTTATGAAGAATCAACAGAATCCTCAGAAAGTGAATATGAAACTTATAATATTGGCAGGACAAATCATTCATCAGAAAACAGGCCCACAAAGCGGATGGAGGGGAAGATGGAGTCCACGACGCGGCCACCGTCCCCGTCGTGGACTTGCATATACTTTCCCTGTAGATCACTACGCTGTCGATCGTAATTCAATGGCAGAGGAAGAATCATCTGCTGATGATGCCTACGAACACTCAAGTTAGAACCACACTTCGCCAGATGGGAGCACATGGAAGGAAGTGGCTTTGGATTCAACGCCTCGAGGACGAATTTCCTCGCAGAATATTTTGAGGGAAGGGCCAGGTCCCACAGTCCATGCTAAACGATATATGAGAACAGCGTGGCAAGTTCTTGGCGTTTGTTCATAAATAAATCCATAGTGAATGATGTAAAAAAGTGTACTGAGACAGAGGCCCACCGAGTCCTTGAAAACAATGAGTGGTCCGTCAGCATTGACGAATTAGAAGCATTCATTGCAATGTAAAAACAAGGAACAAACTCTATATGTTCACATTCTTGGAGATTGTCTTTCTGTAAGGACAAGATGCCTAGGAACCACTTCTGTGTAATCATTAATTTTTTTTAAGTTTCATAAAAAAAAATCAACTAGATCTATTCGCTTGCAAACTGATAAATTTGCATTGATTTCCTCCGACTGGAATCATTTTATGGAAAATTGCAAAGTTTATTACAAAACGGGGGCGAATATAACAATTGACAAACAACTTTTCCCTACCATAGCTAGGTGCCAATTCTCTCAGTTTATGGCTTCGAAGCCTGATAAATATGGTCAGTCTGGATCGTTGTAGATGTTGATTTGAAGAATGTGCTCACTGGGTTCCCTTACTTAGAAAAAGTTGATTACCATCCCAATAATCAACAAATTTCGGATTATGTAGTGATGTGTCTTATGCAGCCTTTTCTGTACAAAGGCAGAAATGTAACTACGGATAGCATCTTTATATCCCTGAATTTGGCTAATATGCTAAAGGAAAAATGCACCAGTTTAGTTGGGACAGTAAATTGCTGCAAACGAGATGTGCTCTGCGAGTAAATTGCTCCAAACGAGATGTGCGAGAGAGATCTCTCTCAGTAAAAAGCTGTATTCTGTAAGCTGTATTTTGGAGAAGAACTGTATTCCACTAGTGTATAGTAATGTGATGATATTATATTGACGATGTACCGAGAGAAAATGGGAAAAAATTTCTTACTATTGAGTTCTCTTCACCCAAGCGTTATTGTAACTAATTCTAAGAAAATAATTCCAGAAACTGTGACGTATTATAATGCAACGAATTGTAGTGTGGATATTGTTAACAAAATGCCAAGACAGTTCTCAGTCTAAGCATCATCAAGGAGGTGGTATTTTCATTGTTTTTATAATAATTTAGGTATTGCAGCAATAAATGCCGTAGTAATGCATAGAGCCGTAACTGGGAGGAAAATTTCACGAATGAATTTCATCCAACAGCTTGCGGAGGAACTCCGTTCTAATTACGCGAGTAGACGAAGGAGTCAAGCGCCACCTTCAGAAGTAGATACAGATACAAAAAGAAAGAAGTGTGAAAATAAAGAAAACTGTAAAGAGAATAAAACAATTTTGAAATGTCAATTCTGCAAGATGGCGACATGTGGTGTGCTAGAGGAACTGAATACACGTGTGTCAAGTGTATGAACAAAAATCTGTTAAAATATAGTTTAAACAATAAAAATGTTTAATTACAATTTATGATAATGTACTGCATTAATATAGTTTTACAATTTCTATTACAATAATAAAAAATAATCAACCAATCGCTTTTGATTTTTCGGAAAATTCCTATTTAGATAAACAAATAAATATTACGAGTATGTTATTTGCAACAAAACTACTACAACGATAAATAAATAATTTCAATAGAGTGTGTGATATTTGTTCGTAATTATGTGCCACAATTTTAAGCGAGAAAAAAATAAAACTGAAGAAAACTAGAAAATTATACCAAAACTCAAAGTAGATATTTCAATAAATAGTTATAATGAGATAAAAATTAACATAACAAACTGAAGAAAACAACGAATGTAAAGAATTAGGGTGCTAGTTAGTAGTAAAACTAAAAAAATATTAACATGTGCATGTCTCGTGAGAAATATATTCATTAAATACCGTGGGTCAAAATGACCCCGTTTGGGCGTTGAATGATGTCGAGAAGTCCGGGCGTCCTAGTGTTAAAAAGATGAATAAGAAGCGTTATGTTCCGTATGGCTTGAGGAAACTTACTCGGAACACGTCATTTCCAGCTCCCGGCGCGAGTACGAACAATCCAATGTAATTTTCGGCGTCGCAAACAAATTTTCAATTTTATTTCAGGTTTACCTTTAGAAAACGTTATCAATTGATTTAATATGAGCCACTTGATAGGCACTTTCGTGAACGCTAGATATTTACTACTTAATGTGAAATTTTGCGTGAAAATAGCGTCCGCCATTTTGTAACCTAATATCACCTGATTTTGGAGAAAAACTTCCTAAGTTAAGCACAGTAAAGAAAAAGAGTGATTTTAACAGGTCTAATAATTAATTCTCGGACCAAATTCCTCCCACAGCGTCACTCTCAACTTAAACAGGAAGATTTTCGTAGAAAACTGAAGTCGGGTGTAATTTTGGAATTTTGGTAATTTTTTAGCCTGTGTATCTCGGCAACGGCGACCGAACATGACCGATTTCATGCTATTTCTTAGTTTCCAATGAATTGTGAGTATTTGTACCTAGTGTAATGATTCAATCTCCAAAAAAGACATTTTGGAATTTTGACCAGCTTTTTTCGATTTCAGCCCACCGTGCGGCGGAGCGTAGGAAGGCAAACGTCAGCTCCTTCGATAACCCATGCTTTTCGATGTTTCAATAGAAACATCCATGTATGGGATTATCGGTATGAACCTTGAGGAAGACTTTCTGCTCGGCTTGTTTTATTTCAAGCTTGAGGAGCTCCACGGCCTCAAAAGTAAAGCCAAACAAACGGCCGGAATGTGAATGATGGAGAAATTGAGAGAAAAACTTTTTTTTTGTTCGTGAAACGAGAAATAAGATTTGCATCCACTTTCTGGAAAACTCCACGAAAAGGAATATTTTAAAGTGGATATGATAAATTTTGATCCCTCTATCCAGTATGTATTAAAATTCGTTTTTGCATTACTTTTCATGCAAATTAATATTTATTCTTAGGTATGTTTAAGTAATTGTACGACTAACGAGAAAGTTTTCTGTAACAAGCATGGTAATAATTATGGTTATGGTGAGTTAATGTTAAGCAAGGGATTCATGATACATAATATCGTAGAGTAGAATTCAGAGTTCATTTCAAATATAATGAAAAAAATGATCAAGAATCATGTTTTCCGCTAGAAAGTGTCAGGATAATAATATGAAATATGTGTCACAGCATACTGCATGATATCGTTATCAAACGTATACAGTATTAGTTTTCGTTGATAAATAAGGTAAAAATATTTTCAGCAATATATTGCATGGCGATGAATGATTCATCTCCCAACTCCTCCCATTGCCTGCAGCATAATGTAAATCATGTATCCAGCTTGTACGTTCATTACCTTTGCCTATTTTTAAGGCTTAAACACATGCAACATTTATATTTCATGGCAGCACAAACGTATCATGTAAATTTCCTCACTCAAATTTGCAGGAAGAAATGTAAATTACATCAAACATATGAATCGTCACATTTTCTTGAGCAGCAATAAAAAGCTTAATCTGTCTTATCCCCATTACATCACATCCTTTTACTTATCATAAAAATTAAACAACTTCTTTCATTCAAGGTGGGTGTAAGCACACAGTTGCATTTCTGATGTGGCTGCATAGGAGTGAAGAACCGTCTCCTACCGAGGTGGAGAATTACTGGAAGAGGTCGAAGTTGTCGAGCATAGGGTCTGACATGAAGCCTCTGATGGTGAAAGACTTAAATGGAGCCATTCCTTAGGAACGTTTGGAGGATGGAACTTTTAGGGAGGAGGTCATGAAGGCTCTCAAGGACTGCGGGGAATTTGAAAACGGCCTGATGTCTCTGCAGTACCATGTGAATGTGAAGAGCTTGGCATTGCATCAAATGCTTGTTTCATTTAAGGGGGTGACCACTGGAGGGGTCTCTGCTTTGAATTTTCTCCAATATTCAGAGAACTATATGGAGGGTGCAGGGTTATGTGAAGCTGCCTTTAAAACCACCATGGAACAGCATGCCTCGCCACTGTGGCATCAGCTGCGTTCGGGAAGGATCTCTGCATCCAGGGCATATGAGGTGATCCACTGCCAAAAGAGAGATGGTGTCCTGGTGGAGATGATTGTGGGGGCCAGAAAGATCAAGGACACGGAGGCGATGAAGAGGGGTAGAGAATAGGGAAATTGCATACTTTTAATAGACAGTATGGTGATATTCTGCAGCAAATACATGTTACCGCAATATAATTTTTTCCGCTCAAAATTCAGTTTATACACTAGAAAATGACTCCCAAAAATCTTCCGAGTTTCGCGGGCTAAAAAATACCGCCCCCACTAAGCTTACGCCGTGACGTCACAATTCAATAGAAGTCGTAGATCCTAGCCCCACAACCTCGTAGCTCCAAGTTTGGAAGAACCACGTTGCGTTTTAAAGGAGAAAATGACTGAAAAAAGGAAAAATTGCAGGTGGTGCATTGTTCCGATGTGCAAAAACACGTCTATTTGTACCCCAGACAAAATTTTCGTCAGCGTTCCGAAGGAGGAAAAAAGTAGAGAATAGCTTAAGCTTATATGTATGCCCTTCGTCGAGATGAGCGTCACGGAAAAATAAGACATAAATCCGTGTGCCTTGTGTGCAAAGATCACTTTAATGTAAGTAATATTTCCATATTTCCACACTTTTTCACCTGCACATAACCCACTGCCGAGCCACCATAAAATTCTCTACCGGACCTACAAAAATAATACACATCTCACATAAATATACGCTTTCGTCAATACGAGCTGATTATATGCAAGTTAAACATTGTTATGAACTAGAAAACATTTCAGAAGCACATCAGCTACTCAATATATTACCTTTCCATTTTTCGGCGCCGACGAAGTCTTCAGTTTCACTGAAATACCTTGCAATTATGAGGGAATCAGGCCCCGTTTCCACTACTGACATTTCTACGACGGTAACTCTCTAATCACGCAATGCTAGTAATGGAAACGCTCGAAAATGCCTACCATGGTAGATGGTCCTACTAGCATTGAGTTACCCTCGTAAGATCAGGGAATAGTGGTTACCGTCGTGTCTTCTTGTATTGGGAACGCAATGTTAGTTAAAATCCCTGGCAGGCTGCCTACATACAGTGGTTTTGGTCATCCATATTATTATTATGAGGATAATCTACCGATTGAAGTAAATTTAAATGGAAGTGAGTGAATATCCTCGAGAATTTTTTTTAAAGGCCCCTATCTGTTAACACAATTTCTTTCCTCATCTCAGCTGACGTATGCTAGCACACGTCCTACCCTTTCTCATTCCATCTATAAAACCCATTCTCTTTCTTCCTCTTCCCCGCTTACCCAAAACCCTTCCCTCTATCTCGGCCTTCACTATCCCCTCGCCCATAGAGTTACATTGTAATTACAATCTCCTCCTTAATATAACAGCGGTAATAGACCCTTATCAGAATCATGGGGAAACATTTGAATCACGGAAAGCGTGGAGGGATCACGGGTTCACTGTCTGCACACAATTTTAAAAGAATAAATATTTATATACTACCGATATGGTTAAAAGTGATTAGACGTTGCCATGCGCAGTTAAAGAGAGGATAGATTTTATTAAGGGTAGGTTACACTATTCCAGTATATCGATAATAATTTGAAATGAAGGAAATTGTGTCTTGTCTACAATACATTCTTTGTTTCACTGCCTGTCCAAGAATTCGGCCTACGAAGACATTATCAAGGCCTTAATTTGTATTTTTAATTATTATTTTTTACTTCGCTTGTCAACCAATGTTTCAACTTATGTCGTCAATGCCTTCAAAATGATAAGCGTTGCGGGATCACCATGGTATCCATATATATTTCACTCAGCATTCAACATTTATAACTTACATATATATAACTACGATCTATCGTCAATGGTTAGACATCGCCTTCATTTTTCAAAGGGGGGACATTTTAATATTTGGGACGTGGACCCTTTAATCAAGTATCTATACATGATCGATAATAGTATGAAATTTGAGAAATTTTGTGTAACTCAATACTAAGCCCTTGAAAATGACTTAACTAACAAGTCGAAACCTTTATAGTCGGCAAGCGAAATGAAAATTTTTGTGGAATAATCAAAGGTTCCTTCATTTCCATACAATAAACTTATTCCGTCATCTTTACGCAATATATGGCTTTCAATGGAGGAAAATAAAGATAAAAAACTAGCCCTGCAGCGGTATGCTGCTTCCGCGTACTGAATAATTACGTCACTTAGCCACCAGCCAATCATCGGGCGTTTTCGATTCTCACTTGTGTTTGAAAATTCTCTTGAACTTTAATGAATTAAATATCGCTAATAACGTCAAAAAATAATAAAAAAAACTTCACTGTGAAACGGAAACATATATTTCTATTGAGTTTTGGGGCTCATGATTATATCTGATATATATGCAAGTTCCCTATTGGAGGGCTATGTTTTGAAAGAGGTGGGGAGGTGACTAAATGAGAAAGTGTCGAGGTGTGGCCTTGCTCTACATCCAAAGTACCCATTCATGGGTGCATCTCCTGATTGGATGATTGGTGGGAGATTAGTGGAGGTGAAGTGTCCTCAAAAGGATTCTACTTCATGTACTAGGAAGTAATTATATCAAAGACATGAAACCAACTATGAAATACATCACCCAAATGATGGTTTAAATGCTAATTATGGGTAAATCTTCCAGTTTGTTTGTTGTTGCGGACCCTGCATTTGAGTCAAATGCAAAAATTTTTACATTCGATGTCCAATTTAATGCTGAGTTATCCAATGAAATTGCTGAACAATGCAAAAGGTTTTGGTGTGATACAATTTTTAAGATTTTATTTAAATAAATTGGTTAAATGTGGATTGTTAATCTTCTTCTTTATACTCAACTCCCCGGTATCATTAAATACTTCTGCTCTCACCCTCATAGCTCTCCAGGTATGAGACGTCAAAGTTTGGGATGTTCGCTCAGAAGTTACAGTAGTGGGATTCAACTTTCAGAGTACAGGGCACAAGAAAAAATTCATAGCTCAGTAACCACTAAACATATCACCATGATTTTTTTGCCTCTGATCTATCGAAGTACATAGATTCTGAAAAAATATTTTTTATCACTCTTGCATAGCCATGTTAGCCACTATTACGTTATCAGTTGTTAAATAACCAAGTTTTTTTTTAACTAAAAAACAACTTCATATTTTCACAATTATCACTCAAAGGCAGAGTAGTTAACTCATCCATTTTTTTAATTATACCTATGTTTGTGCTCTAATGGAATGAGAAATTAAAACGGTGGTGTTTTGACTGCCTCTGAAAATTTCAGATTTTACTGTTTTTTTTTCGGACTTGGTAATGCCAAACGCCGTGCTCTGTGTGCTCGTTGACGTCACGTATCGAAAAACATGGAGGTCGTGTGTTTCAGCGCAATTGCAATTTCGAAGAATTTAATAATTAATAACAATTTAACCATATCTCCGATGGTCGTGAGATTTGAAATTTAGCTTTTACGGCTAGTGCAGATTTTTTTACGTAGTTCCCAAAAAGTGGGCAAATAGGTACTCTATTACTGGCCCAAGAAGTTGTATATTTTCTTTGAATTTCCTATTGACCATAGCAATGCACTTGTGACGGGATTCACTACTTGGTTTTTGATGTTCAGTGTTAACAATAACGAACTTACTGCAGTGTAGAGAGTAATTGATGTTTGTAATTTGACGACCAATCGGGAAAATAATGCATTTTTAAATGGCTGAGTTTTATGAATAAAGTGTTCTGAGAGATTGAATTCTCAATTTTCCAGAACATGGTGAAAAAATAAAGACATGACCAACATTCTCAGTTATTAAATAAATATATCTTCACAAGTCTCTAACCTGACTCATTTTTCACGCAGTACGGCTAAAAATCCTTCAAAGCGGCAGGCAAAAATTACTGCAATGAGTAATTGATAATATATTTTATAAATAGTTGAGAAAAAATACAATTTACACAACGTTAGTTTGTCTTGACAAAATCTAGGTGCTATAAATTCCTAATTTCTATATACTTTCCCTCTGTAGCGCAAAGCCGTAATCTATCCCGTGAAAAACAGCAAATGAGTTTCAGGCAAAGTACTCGAAAAGCAGTTCAGCAAGGGGTTTATATTTTGATGTCATTGGAAATATTTGAGCCCATTCTTTAAAATGAAGTCAAATTCATTACGTTCTGAGTGAAGTGATTTTTCGATCAAACTATCTTTAAGAAATTACGATTGTCTTTTAGTAAGTTATCTCACGGTTCACCTCATAGATCGCTGACATTCCACGTTCTGTGCGGACTCATTTCATGAAGACATGGAAATAGTCAAAGAGGGGTGACAAACTTATTTCATGGAACTGTTTTAGGCTTTACTTTGAGGGAGCTATCCATTGCGGAAGAATAAAAATATCATAGTTAATGCCACTTGTAACATTTATTTTAACGGATCGGGTTTCAACACTTTTTGTCGTATTCAACCTGCATATTACACAAAATGTAGAAATCCTGGTCGTTACAATAAATATAAGAAGTGGAATTAACTAAGGTATTTCAATTTATTCGTTACGTCATGTTTATCTCATGCAAGAAGAGTAAAGGTGGTCCCCACGATAATTGGAGAACATTTATCGCGAAGACGTGCGGGACACTTTTCTGTATTTATTCATTGTAAATATTTCGAAACGACAAAGTTTAACTTTATTTCCTAATTTTTATATAAACAATATAAAGTTGCCAGTTTTCGTTAACGGTTAAATTAATATACTTTAAATAGCCGTGTAGAAGAACAGTTGAAAGTCTAGAGAGATAAATACACCATTAGAGACATTAATCCACAGAGATATTAATCTACATACTCATGTTATTACAAGTGTATATCATAAATGAATATAAAGTAGCATGACTGCAATAAAATTTGTCTGAATTAAATGTACACATATTTAAAAAAATTCAAAAGCTCTCCAACTCTCTAGTTTTTTAATCCACACTTAATTGTTCTTCTTAAACACACACTTAACAGTTCCTGCCTTTTTTGTCTCTTGCGGGAACGCAACAATCGAAGCAGGATTTAATGATGGCAAATATTCCTAAATTGCAGGTCATAGTATATCAAAGTGTATTTACAAATTGATTTCCACTTAATTATGTCTTTAATGTTTAAATTTACATTGACCTGGATACTCTGTTATTGAAGGAAAAAATGTTTAAATATTGATGCAAGATTCACTTTAATTCAGAAGACAATACAGTGGAACGTGGCTAATTCGAACTTCTATAATTCGAAATCTCCTTTAATTCGAATTTTTCTCCTGGTCCCTAGCATTTCATATACAATCAATGCTAAAAAATCGTGGTTAATTTGAATTGTATATTGGATAATTCGAAGTTTCCACGCGGAAAAAGCTGATCGAAAGACAAACGGTCAGGCCAGAAATTCCCGAAAAACGACATTGTATCATTGGCATGCGGTCAAAATTCCTCGCTGGCCCTTTAGCGCGGGCTGTATAGCTTCAAGGTCGTAACTCACGTAACATTATAAAAGATACACTGTTGTATGTTCCACAAAAGTTTACTTGACCGACCCAGGTTTCGACATGTACACTATATCATTTTCAAAGGTATGACGTAGTGTACATGTCGAAACCTGGGTCGGTCAAGTAAACTTTTGTGGAACATACAACAGTGTATCTTTATGTTTCCTGTCACCAAATTCAACCAAATGTCGCCATCCAGCCTTAAGTTGAACTATGTATGTGACTCACGCCTGCGTCCGGTGCTCCTTTCGAGGTCATTGCCCAACCCCTCCCACCCTTCTATTGTTTTGCAACGCTCCACTTGTCATAGCTCATAACAGTGTCATCCCTTACACTTGTCTGTTAGTGCGTCCTGTTGCTGTATGGTAGAGTGTGTGGTGAGTGGTTTGTTTGGACTTGTGGTCGAAGTTCGGGTTCGCCTACGTTTTAAAGTGTATGCACAGAGCAATGAAAATTAAAACTCGATGACATTTACAAATGGTCACGTCGAACCGATTTCGGAGGTTATTTTAAAAAGTCCTATTGACTCAAAAAAATTCAAAATACAAATGAAACCAAAGGACCAAATATTAGGTGATCCTACAAGTACACGGCTATTGACTTTAAAGGATCATGGTCATTGTCTGAATGGGAAATGTCTTTCTCATTTCGTATAATATCCTGTGCTAACTCCCGTGTCTGATTTTTTAACATGATTTACTGTTTTTAAATATGTATTTGTTAATTACAAATACTTCGAAACGGCAATGTTTAAGTTTATTGCCTTTAATTGGTATAAACATTTTGATATTGCGTATTTGCGTAAATAGTTAAATGATCGTACGCTAATTAAGATTTATGCTTAGTTTAATTAGGCTTAGAGATATAAACTTACCATTTCAGAAATAAATCTATGTATGAAGGAGGAGTACCTACAATATGAAAAATCTCTCTTCCACACAGTTAACACTTCAGAAACATGGTCGGTGCCTAACGATGATGAGGGTAGACTGCAAGTTTTTTTTATTCGGATATGGGCGTCGAGAATCTCAATATGAAATAATTTCCCTTATTAACAATGTGAATCAAGTTAATTTTAAAATCTGTTGGAATATTGTAGGCATAGGCTATTTCATTATTTTTCTGTAGATTTGGCCAGTCTTTTTGATTGACCGGGAGAGAATTTTTTTTAAATATTTGATGCCATGGCGTCAATTTTTCTCTATTAAATTTAAAATGTGTCGCTCCGTCTAATATGCCAACACATTAGATTGTTAGAAATGTATTCCAAAAGTCTCGTCGTGTGTTCTTTGGGCTGATACAATTCACTTTTTGTAAAATGGTATTCATTCCCCGACCACCCATATGAGCTCACGAAAAGACATCTGGAAGAGTACATACTTTTTTCAAGGTCCAAACTTTATCAAATATGAAAATCAAAGAATGAAACACTGCTATCGTGTATTCGTCAAATTGCAAGTTTCAATTTTGTTTTTAAATTTGCAGAATAACTTGATGATTGGAAAGTGAAAATGAAGTACAAATCCTTAAAACTACTTCAAATCTCTGTTTTTAGATCAAAATTTATCTGATAACCTGAAGGATATTGAATATTGCTGACGTTTTTAAAAGTTTAATAATCTCTTTATTAATATTCAGGTATTGTTAACTCGTTAAACGGTCAATTCCGTTCAGTTTAAATTCCTACATAGAGAGAGAAACACGCCTTGAGAATGTATAACAAGTCGTTTTCCGAAACGTCGGCCAATATGAACCCAATTACCAATGGGTGCAGAACCCGAGAACAATACCTTAATATTATAATCACCGGAAAAAACTTAAATCGTATGTCTTCATTAATCTTTTAAAATAATATATCAGGGATCTTTCGGGGTTTTCACCGGGTAGCTAGGTCCATGGCGGCCAACGTTTCGATGCTCGAGTCGAGACTTTTAAAATAATATCTTGACCTTGAGACTTGAATGCATTTAACTGGAACATAAGCTCAATTAATTTAAATTAAACTTATGCTTATGAGTTAAGAAAAGAACATGTTCGGATGTATTCGATTTCCTGTCATTTGCTCTCAAATTGCAATTTTTAATTAGAAAATTAGACCATGGGAGAATTAAAGTTCTTTAAACTTTTAATTCTGTTACATTACTTGTACAATTCATTTTCCACAGTTTGTAGTCGATAAATTGCAATAGGTTTGTAACTTGATTTTTAAAAAGGTTTCCAGCAACAAGGACATTTCTTACATTTGCGTATGTCTCAGTGAATTAAGATGGAAGCCGATCACTCGAGGAAGAGACACTTTAGTTTAAAAAAGAGAGGAAATTACAAATTCAATGTAGAATGGAATTTACGAACAATTTTAGCAAAACAAAAATAAACATTGTTCCAAAAAATTATGAATCCATTTAACAGCAATGACAGCAATAGACATGAAATGGTCACCATGGAAACCTATGCATTGACGTTTTATATTTGGATAACAATGGACACAACCAATAATAGAAAATAATATGACAATTGACAATCACCTTCGGCAATGGCCTTCAAAACCATCGCTTATTCCTTGAATGCAAGAAACCCATATCATGCAAGTAAGTCATCGCATACAAGTAAGTCACGTGTCTTTCAAGAAACCTATTTCTTAAAAATAATGGAGTCGATCTATCTTCTTGAGATACATCGATTGTATCAAAATTTCGAATGTATCATACTGTGTGGAGCATAGAATTGCTTATAAATATCTCCAGTCATATATCCGAAGTTAGTTGTCCTGAGACAATTAGTTGAAAATTAGATTTCTCGTTTTCGTAAACATTATAAGCGATGCTAAAATTATAAAATTGCAAATGTGTATTAGATGTGCCACTAACTTTGGCGATTGCGGTACATTCTATTTGGCTAAACTGCTTTGCAAACTTAATTTCAATTCGTGGTGCGCGAAATGGAAAACTGTAAAGTGGATCGAAATATCGATTATATGAAAAGCAAACACCTCGATAAGCACCTAAGGATGCTTATCAACCTCTAACTCGGACGCTCCTTGATGGTCGAGTTACGTCAATTGCTTTCACTAGAAAAATTGATTTGTCATTCATAAGATACATATCGAAAATCAATTACGTAAAAGGAAGTTGATTTACGGGCATATCATTTGTCAGGCTAGTTAGGTGCCTTAAAAGATATCAACGTCTTTAATTTTGAATTCAATTAGTCATTTCATTCATCTGATGACTCGAAAAATTAACAATATGTTCATGACGTCGCCGAAAAATATTATGACGTGACGAATTGTGTATAACTGGAGGGAAACCTGGCGTAATTAATTAGATAACAACAACAGCGTTAACGACATCTCCTCTCGAGAAGGTAAGGAATTAAATAAAATCGGGTTACGATAAATAAAATTTAATATTTTCCTTATCAAATATGAACACTAGAGCACCACTAATCCGAAAATCGATAATCTCAAAGTTTGAATTTTCAGAACAGAATTTATGGTAAAGGTTAGCTATGCGCATGGTAAGGTTATAAAAATTAAACTTTTGAGCTATTATCATATAGATTTTATTGTATTCACATCTTATCAACTGTATTTTACAGTATGTATGAAGAATATAAAAGTAGAAACATCGTAAAAAAGAGTAATTATTGTTATTTAAATTGATGATTGTTATTTAGATGAATTTTTACTAATATTAAAAAATAGGGAATTGGAACAGTATCCAGTACCAAGTAGTTCGTAAAATCATGAATAAGTGATATCACTCTCATTCGTGGATTTTTATGATGAATCAATTAGGAACTGTATGGCTAGTTTCAAGGATACTCAGGAAGAATATCTGGCGCTGGGCTACCGTTTTTTTTTACAAACGCAGGGTGGCTAATTAGCAGAAGCTCACAATATATCACATCGTGTGGTCCTTAGAAACTTTCCAATTAGCATGTCCTTTTCCAATGAGTCAAGGGAAACCCGGTGAGTTCGTTGGTTGTTTGACTACGGAAACGTTTCAGCCAGAGATGAAAAATTTAACTTACGACAAGTGTGCATCTATATATTCCATTAAAAAATAAATACACTACAGTCCCTCTAATCCAAACAAAGTTAATCCGAATATTTGAATATACTGAACAGAATTATTGGAAAATCTTAGCTATGCGAATGTTATAATCATACAAGTTTGGTATTGAACTTGTACTATACAGATTTAAATGTAATTAAAACTTTATGAACTGTATTTCATAATACTTATAATGTAAAAAATGTATGCGTATTTGAATTAATAATTGCGGTTAAGGTGAGTATTAACGGACAAAACGAAGTTTTCAACATCGGAACAGTTTCAACTATATAGTTCGTCTAATCGAGTCTAGTCATATCTTTCTCTTGAGTTTTAACGAATGAAACGAAAATATATTTTAATGTGCGAATTGAAATTATTACTAATGCATTTTACAAAAGAATCTAAGTAATTTGTTGTGTGTTTATAAAGGAAATGATGTTTCTTGAATGGATTATTACTGTAATGATGAGATTTTTCTTATTATCCAAGTATTTGGCAATTCGAACAGTGCCCGTATTAATTGGTTCGTATTATCGGGAGTCTTTTGTTTTCTCTATCTCAAGAGGGTTTTTTATTTAAACCACGTTAGCTCACTGGGTAGTTCTAAGTGACATTGGTTTTCGGTACCTATCCAAAGAATGACAACTCAAATAGAAATTACATTTCATTAACATTTAAATGCATTGAGTGCATTAAGGCCATTGCATATTTAATGGAATCCGTTACAGATATCTTATAACAAATCGATATTTCGAAATGATCGATATAATTAAAAAACGAAATTTATAATTATTCATCGATTCCTGAAGAGTTAAGATACCCTTTAAAGGTAATTAAATGTATTTGTTTTAATGTCAAATAACGTTTTTTTTTTAACATTGATTTTTTATGCATAAGAAACGAGAAATCAATATTTTGAACCATTTGACTTCAGAACATGGATTTCAGCACTAAATAGCGCATCACTGACGAAACGATTGTTCTAGATTTTATGGGGGATCGAAACAGTGATTTTTGATATAATCGATATTTTTCAACATTCGATGTAAATTTTAAACGATTCGTCGTATGAAATCAAAATGTTACACAAAAAGTTTCATGACACGCTGCACGCCTATTCCTTTTTTTATGGTACCGCAAAAAATCTATTCAATATTTCTTACAACGGCTTGCCTAGTCGGAGGTCACTAATTTTACAACCATTCCATACACTGCTAGTAAAACTGAAGATCAAAGACTTTTTCGGAAGAGTTACTCGCAAGGACGTCTTGGATTGTTGGAATTTGTTTGTCAAAGGAGCCTTTATCTTGATCGGAAAGTAAAACATCCACAATTGGTTCGTTAAACCACAAAATTGAGTGCACCTTCCAGACGGCGTCTTCCCCCATACAGAGACGAGCGAGGTCATACAAAGTAAGGAAGGCCATTAGGTCATTAGTATACAGTGCTATTTGGAAAACATTCCATTGATTATCAGTATAATATACGTGTAACAGGACCTCGGACAACTCTTTTTTTGGGCGAAACGCCGAGATTACGACGAAGAAATAATGAATGTGGAGTGAATAAGTCATCCAAATACTTCCTCTTTTTGCAGTGAATTTTAACATGGGGAATATGTTATATATTTCAATCAAGTCTCTTTGAATTCTGTCCTTCAGTTCTCTTGCCGTGAAATATTTCGACTCCAGCTCCAGTCGTCTCCACAACCACATCAAGTATGCAATGAGACAGTCCCCCTTGACTCGTCTCTCCCATTGGTCCAAGACGCCCAATAAGCAACCCTCCTCGTCCAACGGAATCTCGACTGCTGGGAGACTCAACGAAAGGGCGGGAAGAAGTTCATTGAACTCTTTGCGAATGCCACGGACAACGGAATGCTCTAATTCATCCAATTGGAACAAAAATTTAATTGACAGCCATTTTAAATATCCCGCCGTGCGTTTAAGCGATTCCTTCATTTCGCCTCTCGCGCACTCATGTTGCCTAGCAACCGTCAACTGGTGCTGCATTTTGATTATTCCGGAGAGCGTGAACTCATCTGGAATATTAGAATTAATAGTAACTATATACTTTTCCTTGGATCGGAGGTGTTGGCATGCTTCTTCAAAACTTTGGAATCCCATTCGAAAGACTTCGTTAACCGATTTCTCGAAATCCTCTTTCCTCTGACTGGTGACGGGTTCCAAATGTTCACACAGGAGACTCTCACGCATGATTTCCTTCCATTCTCCTTGGCTGAATTCTCTTTCTATCAGTCGCAACACGAAAGGTATGACGTCATCACAGTCATAACTAATGAATACAGCGATGATTGTATTCCTACCGTCGTAATCTTTCCTCCGAAGGAATTCTTTTCTTTTCTTATTCGTTTCCAGTTTACTCTCCAAGTAATTCCAAACCTGTTCTACCTCCTCTAAACTTCCCCAGAGAATGACTCTTGTCCAAGCAATCACCATGTTCCCGTTACCTTGGAAACGTTCATCGTTGGAAGAAGGAACGAGCAGTTTCTCGAAGTCTCTTTCATTGAGGGTTGAGTCTAAGAGGCGCTGCAATAGATCGAATGAATTATAATTCGACGCGTTGGCGAACAGCCATCTGCACTCCACGTCCATAATCCTATCTTTCAACGCTTCACCCAACACGTTTTTGTGCTTCAACAGGAAATCAAAGATCGCATTGAATTGTTCTCTCACCTCTTTCTCAAGCCACAGTTCTCTCCAATCAACTCCCGTCCACCGCAATCCAACTTTGGATATGAGAATTCTCAAATTTTCGATCAGGCCATATTTTTCAGTCAGCATCAGTAGTGTTTGAAGTATTTTGAGGCTCTCAATTCTTCCTTGCGTAGAAATTTGAATGGTATACGCGAACCAACCGCACACAGAAAAGGCATCGAAATAATCTAAGTTCATACAATAGAATCGGATATTTGTCAAAGTCTCCGAACTGCCGTCGGCCTCGCCAAACAACACATCAGGAAGATTATCTCCTGAGAAATACACCAGATATTGAAAAATTCCAGCGTGACATTCCTCCATCGACATGTAGAAAGAGTTTTGGATTATTTTCACCAAATTATTAGGAAATGCCGATTTGGTTGGAAGAATGTTTTTGTAACCAATATTCTCCACATTTTGCTGTGATCTGTATTCATTCTGAGAGAGCAATATCTCATCAATTAACTTCCGAACATTCTCGAATTGGATCTCCAAGAGAACCCGTGACAGAAATATCTTTGCCACTTCTTTGTCCGCCGCCTTCTCTAGAAAATAAATGGAGAAAAGATATACACCGAACGTTCGATGGATGAAAACATGGGAATTTTTCTCTCTTGATCACCAGTCCGACTCTTAGCATTTCTGCGATGTCGCTCTCAGATGGATTGCATCCGAAGTCTTTTCCAAGAAATAAAAATGCAGAAAACCCCTTCAGAAGCTGCCAAATTGATCCGGAAAAGCGTTCTTTCATACTTTTACCTGCTGCAGACTTAGGAACCCTTGCTTTCTCTAAATTAAAGACCTCAATTTTTAAGTCGATAAATCGCTCGTAGAGACGTGAAAGACGTAGAGAATCCGACGGAATGAAATTATCCCCAAAGCATACGAATGCTATCATCCATGCGTGCAAGGGGATGTCGAATACATTTCCTTTGTTTCCTGCCTTCGGTTTCTCAATGTTAATCAATTCTTCTGCTAACCCGTCGAATTTTATTTCCATGTCCTCGGGAATGGCTTCCATTGGCAAAAGGTTTTCAAGGTTTCCCATCAATTTAACAATTTCTTTGGACTGAATTCGAGCCTTTACGTTTGAGACGATGGATTTAATTTTCTGGTATCTTTTCGACTTACTCAAGGACCTAAGCAGACATTTCCACTCCGCGTTCATAAAATCAACTTGGTCCTTCTTGTCGAAGGTAACTACGTTGAACGCGGTAACGGACATCCGCTTTTCCAGGTGGAAGCATTCATGCGTCCTGGTTGTCACGAATACCTTGGCGCTCGTCTTATTCAGAAATGCCTCCAGGAGCGATGAACACTTCTCCTTGTGCTCGGGGCAGATCTCGTCAAAGCCATCCACGCAAAGGCTCAATTTGCCTTTTGCTTGGCAAAACTTCTTGAAAACCTTTTCCTCAAAAGACGGTTTCCCATATTGAGACATGTTTGAACTACCTCCAACCAGCTGAAATAAAAAAGATTCAAGATTTGACACGTTTGAATCTTTTTCATTCCACTGAGAAATCATGTCTTGATGTTCAGTCAATTCCAACAACTCTACCCACCGCTCCGGATGCTTTTCCTTCTCTTGTATTGCTGCTGTTATTGCAAATACAGACTTTCCACTGCCTGGCACGTCGGCCAGCAGTTGACAACGATCGACGTTGATGCTCTGGGAATACACGTGAAGGAATTTATTCTCCTCGCAGCGAAAGAAGTGTGCAAGCCGCCATTTACCTTCATTTGAGCTTTTCAACTTATCGCATACTCCCTTAAACTCATCGTCACCGCCTTCAGCATGGAGTTCAAAGAGAACGAAACGTATTCCTTCGGGTGTATCTTCACCGTCCCATTTCCTGAAATTTGGGACGTTCGCATTCGTTAGATCTACTTCTTTGGCGTTGAAGATGAAAACCGCGTCGCTGGTCTCTTGTTTATTCAATGTTTCATCAAAACCGACGGGTCTCACCTTCATCCTGCGTTCAATAAAAGTATCCGGTTGGTCTCTTAACAGTTACCATCTTCTCTTGGCCAACTCATCTCCAATGTTCCTCCCGAATACGAATGTCTCCCCATCTATCATATGGGATATGACATCTGCATCCAGAAAGGTGTTCATTGAAGAATCATCTCCGTCGACCACACATTCTTTCACTTCCCGTAGAGTCACTTCCCTTCCCTGAAAGTTCACACTTCTTCTCCAAAGCCAAGTCTTGGTGTTCTCCGAGAGATGTCCCCAGCCGTATTCGATCGGTTCCATTTCCTGGCTTACTGTGAATGTCTTCGGGACTACCAACGTGACGTACTGTTCAAGATCTAAGAAAATGTTTGCGGGGCAGCTCTCTACACATTGATCAGGGTCAGTGCTAAAAGCTGTTCCCATTTCCTTATCCCACATCACTGCCAGATTGGAAAAGTTTCCCCTCCTCAGTCGACTCTCAAAAATCGTCTTGAGACTTTGAAACTTTATCCAATCCACGATGATGAGGTTTTTGAATGACTTCTTCAGGTGACTTAAGCCCAATTTGAAGTTGGACACTTGAAGAAAGACTACACCAATGTTGATAACCTCTAGTTGGATCCCCAGTAAGACTCACCTGGATGTCATCTGATACGTGATCGGACATTAAAGCAGGATAGGAGAGTACGTCACAATTTGGCAAGCGGCGTCTAGAATAATTGGTCTTAATCTTATTCTCTATTTCCGGTTCAATGTGATTACGGTAGTAGTCGTATAATTTTCTCTCATGTTTGTTTAACCACGGGTCGCTATCCTTGTTGCCGTTGTCAATTTGGTGCTTGGTGATGATTTCCGGAATTCTAACTATCAATTCTTGGAGGTGTTGGTTTGATTTATATTTCCTCACCTTTTTTATTATCTTGTAAGATTCCAGTATTGAGTATGGTTTTAGCTATCTTTCCATATGCTTCCTTCCTTTCCGAATCATCCTCCCTGTACGGTAGACCATGGTTACCAAAGATGAGGTGCATGACCTTGTGTGTTAGTTCATGCACGAGATTGCTGATGGTTTCAGAAAGAGATCCTAAGGAAGCTGAGACGTAAACTCTGTCAAGTTGTAGTAGCGGAAGTAGCACATTCCTTCCACTGTTGCAAAGTTTCACTCCCAGAAAATCTTCCAGGAATGGCAGATCCGTTGCGTCCACAGTTGAGAACTGCAATAAATAAATATAAACCAGTGTTTAAATGCAGTTTTATTTGGAGTGAAAAACCAAAAAGGTTAGAATTAAACGCTTCGTAAAACATAACTCACTTAAAATGTTCTTTGAATAATTTGAATAACGGAAAATGTCGTAAGGAAGCAACTTAACCCTTTCACGCCGGACGTCGACCATAGCCGACGAGCATTTTCATACGCAAACGACCGAACGTCGGCTACAGCTGGCGTGGATTTGTCAACGCAAACAAACTGACGTCGGCTATAGCTGTCGCGGGGGAAGTGAAGTGACCGCTGAGGTAGCAATGGTCGGAGGTATTCAAGCCCTGCCTGAAACCCAGCCTAGCGAGACCTTAGACCTAATCCTCGACCATTAGGCTCAACCCTCCTACTAATTTACAATCCTCATAATAGCAGGAATCCGTGGTGAAGTGGTTGAATTGGCAATGATTTTTGCAAAGAAAAATTTATTGCTTACTCAAATTTTTTTATACTTTGAAGGGAATTCTTCGTTTTTTCTGTGCAAAAGCAATTTTTAAACGAAATTTTAGTGTTATTATTTACGGACTTCTTGTGTGAAAGCCTTAGTACCTTGTGTGTTCATATTCGATGAAAAATACGCAAAAAGAGAAATGTTGTTGTTTCATTGTCTATATCGTACGTGTTTGTTAAAATCTGAATGCCTATTTTTATTATATGTTCTCTATTTTCCGATTTCTTCATTGATCCCCTTAGTAATTACTAGGAATTATTAGGTGTTTTATATTGAATAGCCAATATCGTTCTTACGCTGGTGCGCTAATGTTAGCTACTCATTCTTGGTTGAACATTTTCTTGGCTGCCTGGCGATGTCTCTTATAACCTACTTGGAAAAACCATCCCTTCCACGTCTCACGTGAAAGAAAAGAAAATTTCGAGACCGTTTAAGACCGTTTAGAAATCCGTTTAAAATTCTACAATGCTTAATAAACGTAAGTTATTCTTATATAAGTGTAAATTGTTGAAAATCATAGACGATATTTAATTTAAAAAAACCCTGCTAATCCAATGATTTGACCGTAGACTCCCACTAAGAAAGGGTTGGAGGGTCGAGTCCAGTGGCCGGGGTTATAGCCGGGCGCCCCGTTGAGTAGGGTCCCAAATCCGAGGGACGAGAATACCGGGGCCACTCCATCCCAAAAAAGTGCTTTGCAGAGAGAGGTTTAAAATTTTCTCAAGCTCCCCGTAGCACGGTGTGCCAAAATTCCCCCCCCCCTCGAAACCTCGAGACTCGAAAATCCTCGGAGACTCTATAAACCGCAGGAGACTTTGCGTCTCGCAAAGTGCCCGAGCGAAGAGCTAAGTGCATCGATCTGCCCCGGTCAGCGCGATCGCTCCGCTCATCGCGGTTTCTACAGAAACACTCTTTTTATACTGTCCGCGCTGGTGCTAACATCTTTTTCCACGTTCGAGTCGACCTGCGGATATTCCCACCAATCCAACGTGTGATAACATTTCCCCTCTTCTCCCCACTCCTCCACTGGCCAGCTGTTTCCCCTCCTGCGCTGGCAAAGTGTACCGCCATCATAGCAGCTCTCTTTGCAATTGACCGCGCCGATGAAAGGACGTGACGGATTGGTTCCACTTGTGATCGTCTTGCGAAGACAAGGCTAACGGTATTTATCCTACGGGCGTGTGTTATACTGTAATAACTGTAAATATATAAATACTGTCATTGAAGTTATGTCAAACTAGCTAAGGTTGTTTTCATTGTTTTTTCTCTCGTTACGCCCACCAAAAATCAGTCAATTCGTTCGCGACGTCAAGTTTCACGGGCTTGCGTTGCAACGGAAAACATTTTCTTTTCGTAGTCGCCTGCAGGAAAGGGTTAACTTGGTAACTACATTTAATCCTAGTAGACAATTGGTGTTCTCACATTATCGATGAACAAAATGAATATGTGTAAATTAGTGCATTGCTATGGATGCGCGATTGAAACCATAAGAAGTAAAAGACCCACGAAAATATAAATACTTAGTTGAAGCTACCGTTTATCTTTCACCACTTCTGACTGATTTATTTAAATCATTCAACTTCAATTCGCATAACAAAGCGCATGTTGGTTTAATGAATATTACATTTTTTAAATGGAAAATTTTACTTAAAAACGAAATCGTAACCACTCAAATGTCATAAGGATTCGACAGTGAATAGCCAATAAAATATTTTCACAAAAACTCTCTTGAACGTATATGTATATATAGTTCAACATATGTATATCACTATTTGAGCCCCGCATGCGTAGCAGTGCCTCTTTTTCTTTTAAAATAAGCACACATGTACAAAAAGGACATATTTACATGTGCAAAATAAATGGAAGAATGATATTTTGTGCATTATATTACAGTTTAAAAATGTATACTGGTGCTTTGGAATAAATATTATTTACGCTCTTACGGCCGGTCCTCTGCAAAAACAAATAAATATTTCGACTGTCCCACTCGTGATTATTCATCATACCATTGAAAATTGACCACGTGAAAAGCATGGGCTCTCTAAATTTAATCCTCACACTTGAAGCGATTAACCTTGTTTTGTTTTGATGGTCATTGAGAAGGCAAGGCGAACAGAAGAACTGTAGTCGTTTGACGAAAACAAGCAACTTAGTATCCATGATTTCCACGAGGTCAGGCGTGATGTCACCAGTTTTATCAAATTTGTAACTGACCCTTGCCTTTAATTGCTGCAAGCCATTAAGCCATTCGAGTAAAGCCATTTACCCTGTTAGATTGAAATTCACGCTTGGTTGCCATGGAAATTTCTTCTGTTGAAAAGGAAGCAAAAACGAATGAATTTCGAGATTAAAACGCAATACTTGAACAAAAACGAAGCGTATGAGAGAATTGAATAAAGAATGAAATACAGAATTCTTTTATGCGTTCTATAATTAAAGTTTTCATCCAACATCTTGAGAGTAAGAAATTTAAAAAATTAAATAAAGAAATACCTGCACCGAATTCATAACTATTCTAATGGGAGTAAATGTTTACAATACTGGGGTAAAAAAACAAACTTTTGCAATTTTTAAAATTTTAATGCGAACATTTCAACTTAACGCGAATATTTAATACGCACGGAGTGCGCCATTTGAGTAAAAAGTACCAGAACTACAACAAAATCATCATAGGTGACCTGAGTGAGCCACATACCCTATTACGCATTCTTATACAATGTATCTGCAACGATTTCATGGCGAAATTTCGTTTCATTTCATCCCAAGACGAAACATTTTAAACCAAGGCACCCTTTGGCGCACTCCGTGCGCCACGCGACCACTTAAGGGAGTCATATTTCACGGCGCTGAGAAAGTGAGAGCGCATACATTTCTCAAATGCCTACAACATTGGAAACTCTTTGTTAGCTGAGACATCTACATATTCGTCATTCCTGTGTCAGTCTTTGACCGTAACAGTAGTCGAAGGACGTATTGTGGTGCAACGCGAATAACTTCCTTGCTTGTGGCGGCCAAAATAGGTATGATATTGATATTTTGGTAGTAGGTATTATAATAACGCCACAGTATTATGATATCTCGTAAATTTTGTTGGTTTAGCTCTCATTCGTCAGCTCCTGAGAGACAACGGTGGAAATTGACCCACGTCCCGCTCTACACCTACTACATAATTGAATCTGAAGAGCGTGCGGACACTACGACAAGTCATGTAAGTTCACATGTTTATCCACGCTTCCATGCATTATTTTTGATCAGTGAGATTTTCCCAATCTGTATAAACATATAATATTAGAAATCACATTTTCTGGGAATATTTTTTTTTAGAAATATATCGTAAATAATAGAGACAACGACTAGAAATGAATGAATTTGAATTCAAGCCAAGCAAAACATTTTCAGAATGCATTTGTAATCTTTATTTAGGTCAAAAAGAAGTTTGGCAGAACATGGAATTGCAGAGGTCCTTGATGATTTGCCAATGACGGATATCGACAGCAGTGATTCGGATTCAGAATTTGAACATCATTTTGAAAAAGAATATTGTTCAGAGTCTGAACTGCAAGCTTCATCGGGACAAGAGGATCATCCTGACGACAGTGATGGCGAATTTTACGTAGGGAGGGATAAAACAACTATATGGAGTAAACAACCTTGTAGAAGTAAGTTTAGTAGGACTTCTGCATGCAACATAGTGAAATTATTTCCCAATGCTAAGAAGAGGGGCCAAAATGTGACAGATGAGTTTACAGCTTTTTCTAAAATAATTGACTCAGAAGTCATTGAAATGATAGTGCATCATACTAATCAAGAAATTCAAGAGAAACGATCCAGTCACGAGTATTCTAGGGAAAGGGATGTCAAAGACACAAACAAAGGTGAAATTCAAGCAGTTATAGGTTTTTTACACCTAACTGGGATAAAAAAATCCAATCATACCAACTTTCATTAACTGTGGACAGATGATGGTACAGGTCTAGAAATATGTCGCGCTGTTATGTCTTACAAGAGATTTTTGTTTTTATTGTCGTGTATGAGATTCGACGATAAAACGACAAGACACGAAAGGAGACAGTCGGACAAGTTGGCACCAATAAGGTCTGTACTTGAAAGATTCGTAAACAACTGCAAAGATTCATATTCACCGGTGAAATTTTGACTATTGACGAAAAATTGGAGCCTTTCAACGGTCGTTGCAGTTGTATACAGTACATACCAAGTAAGCCGACAAGATATGGTTTGAAAATATTCGTACTTGCTGATGCAAAAACATTTTATACCTGTAACTTGGAAGTTTATGCGGAAAGCAGCCCTTAGGACCATAAAGCGGAGACAACAGCCCTTCATCTATTGTTCACAGGCTGATTGAATGCATACAAGGTTCCAACAGAAACCTTACTTGTGATAATTGGTACACCAGCTATCCACTGGCATGATCCTTTTGAAAGAGAAAATCACTTTTATTGGAACTGTCAGGAATAATAAAAGGGAAATACCAGCTGAGTTTCTTCCAAGCAAAACGAGAGAAATCGAATCATCGATTTTTGGTCATCAGAAAACTGCTAAGTTAGTGTCTTACGTGCCAAAAAAGAATAAATCTGTCATGGTATTATCAACGATGCATCATGATAATAACATTTACTCTGAAACCAATAAACCTGATATCATTATGGACTACAACCGAACAAAAGGAGGTGTTGACACAATAGATGAAATGTGTGGAAACTTCTCCGTTTCTAGAAGAAGCAGACGGTGGCCAATGACACTGTTTTTTGGGTTACTGAACATGGCTGGCATAAATGCCCTAGTCCTGTACAATTTGGCGCATAGAGATTCCCCAGTCAAGTACAGGAGGGTATTCTTGAAGAATCTGGCATTAAGTTTAGTAATAGATCACTTGAAAGAGAGAATGAAACAAAATCTACCTCTGAGCATAAAAAATATAATTTCAAGGCATGTTAAAGATTCCCAAGTGGAAGAAGTAGTAATTGGGTGATCATCAAAAAGTCCAGTCGGGAGATCAATTCATTGCTATGCAATAGTAATAATAGTTCGTTACTTAAAACGTGGATTATCACTCTTAAGAGGTTTTTTTCTATGTACGCCTACCATAGATTAAAATGGGGCGTAGATAACAGTTCCTTGTTTACATGGTCTCCACTTGTGAAACTGATTCCCGATTCCAGCATTCGAATGCATAGAAAGATAGAGAATGTGGATAAGGGTAAGAGGGGTTTAAGGTAAACCAAACTAAAAGCACACGTAGAAGGGCAGAGAAGGAATAGTTTTTCGCTCACTCATAAGTTATCTATGAAAGACGTCTCTCTCTCTTTTGAGGTCCCGGGTTCGATATCGACGGAACCCGTGTTCAGCGTACGTCATATAAACAGAGATAGAGAGTTGAAGCTGCCCTCTGTGAATACACGTGGCAATAAAAAGGACTAATTGAATGCGGAAAGCGCAGGCGGAAACTAAGAGAATTGTCGTGTATGTAAGAGGAGGGAATTTAAACTTTAGCAACAGAAAAAAATATGAAAACGATTGGGAAGAACAGTGTCGTCAGAGACAAACTCCAGCTAGAACATTCACCAACTGTGGATTTCCCCAACAATTCACTGTAAACCTACCCAACTGCCTAAACCCAAACCAAAACTAAATAAAGACACGACAAAAATTGACAATGTCGAGGTAAGGGCTAACTTGGTGCCGTGGTGATGGATTGCGAGAGTTGCAACTGTAGTTTATGGAGATTCCTTGGCCTCATCACCTAATGGAGAAGCCAAATGGGGAGAAAACCAATGGACTACCTTGACATTTCACTCTTATTCAAGAAACACTGTGACTGCACGGCCTATCTTCCGTGGTCGAAGCTGGGAAGAATGCTGTCTAATCGAAGTACGATACTGTTAACTGATTTTGGGCTACACTTCGAGTGAATTTTCACAGTTATACTTCACAACTGAAATTAAATACTCCCTACAGCAATATGGTGTACGGGGTAAGGTCCTTGATTTTTTATTTATCATCTTCAAAATGTGTTTTCATTTTTTTATTTAGATTTCTTTTTTTTGCTACATTCTCAAATAATTGTGATATTTTCATGGCAGTCAAAATGATAATGATTTGTTGAAAATGTTCGCATAATGTTAATATTACGCGATTTTGAAAGTTTACGTTTTCTAATCATGTTTAATTTTTTGACATTAGGCCTTTGAGAATGATGCTAACTTTAAGTTTTCTCTTTGACACCTGTTTCTACCGAATTGTATACATAATGGATGAGTTTCCTAGAATGAAATAAAGATATTACATGTAACTATAGTTTTACAGTAAGTAAGGTCTAATTGTATTTCGTCATGTGTCCTTGAGTATTTGAACATTCTTAAAGAAAAGAACTTCCATAGTTATTTCTCAATCACTGAAAGAGTTTCCAACGACTGAACTGTATTCAGATGGAAAACAGCCAGTCAAAGCCAGGAGAGCCTGAGTAATTAGTAAAATATCTTGAAGAAAAATAGTCAATTCTCAAGTTCCAAAGCGATCACAGGAGAAAGACATTAGAGGAAAAGAATTCAACACTCCCTCAATTTTATGAAGCGAAAAAATCTTCCAAATTTAGAATATATACTATTCGACAATTGGAAGAAAGTCAGAATTAACATAATTGATTCATTTCTTCCAAAACCCATTTCAATGTGGTTAAGGTTAAATCTCCAAGTGTTTATTGAAAAATGGTAGAACTGAAAGAGCGATTGCACGATAGGGAAGTTTATTCCTTCCCGAGTCTCCAGAATATGAAGAGAAAATAAGGGAGGATAAGCTGAACCTATTATGGACTCGCATAAAAATGTAGTAACTGTTGTATTCAAAATGTATAGCATTTTTCGGCAGTAACAACTGATATTTATAGTAAAATTAATCTTTTTTTTAATATAAAACGAATTCAACTAAATGCCAATTATATCATATCAATTTAATCGAGAATGCAGTTTTAATAGTATTTAAATTTATTCATACGAGTAGTGGTTTATGTTTCACGAAAACATTAAGTAAATCTTTATATTAAATATAGTGTTAAAAATGAGTTTCTCAGTAGTTTTTTCAAACATATTACGATTATTGATATTAATGTGAATATAAGGAAATATTGCCAAAAAAAAAGAACCAGAAAATAGGGATGCTTAAATGATAAAGTGTGAATATAGCTGCTTTTAATTATTCTTCGTAGAGTTTCTTACAAGTTCCATTTATGATTTAAAAAATCAAAAATGTTGGCAAATTTTTACGTTTTTATATATGCCCTAACAAGTAGAACATAACAGAAATATTGAGGGTTTTCATGCAGTCAAAAACTATTCATTTGAACTTTGAGGGTAATTTAGGTAATGTTAAAATTGTATATGAAAAATTCCAATTATTTTACGACTTGATGTAGTTAGTTTTTACATGAGCGTCATCTAGGTATACAGCAAAAATTCCGCCATTGGGCAAATAATATTTTATCCTGAAATATATGCAGATATAAAATAAATGCCTCACGGTTTGTCTGCCCGTCACAAATAATTTGTTGTGGTTTGTCTCAAGGAATGGTATGCACTCAAACTAGCAAGTCCCTTCACATGGGATCATAGCGGCATAACCGATAGCAGAAGAAGCTTCATGTGGCATGGACTTTGCAAATGATGATGAATATGCACACTCTTCTTTGAATAACAGATGAATGTCAAAAAATAGTCTTTTACGACTGACTTTATGAATATATGTATCCGCAATAGTAAAACTGGACCATTAAGTGTAGAAAGATACTTTAACACTAAAATAGTCTTTAGTCCAACAACTTCTCTTTTCAATCGCATGATAATTCTAAAGAATAATTTTTAAGTATATAAACTGTACCTATGCTTTTCATGAAAGTGACTTAACATAATGGAACTTTGTTAAGCCTGGAAAAGATTAGGTCTGACGTTTGATAATAAACGCTCATGTGTAGTTTTCTTCTGAAAATGATCAGTCGTAGTTGCTTCTATGACATATCACTTCAACGCCCTCGTTAATACGAATTACACCAAAGAAAGGAGATGGTCGTCTTTAAGGAACTGTTAAATACGAAAATTGATCCAAAAAGTAATTTACGATTAGTAAGTAAACAAGTCTTTTCGACCTTCTGTTTTGATTCATAACTAACATATAAAAGTATTAACATACATGAGAATCTATGTATAGAGAAATGCACGTAAAGCTCTTCTTTTGCTTTCAATTTACTGTCAGTTGTTTAAAAACACATTATTTTGGCAACGGCAAAATTAATTCAAGTAATTCTAAAATTGAAATTAAATAAACCATCAGCTTACATAGTTAACAGTTCTATCAAATAATTTGTATGCGGATGTAATCATCAAAGGAAATCTATTTTTGAACTGTCCTCTGGAGTAATATACTCCTATACAATATCCGTAGTATAATATCGAGTAATATAATATCCGTCACCTGAAAACATTTGACCATCGGCCAAACGACGCACTATTTTAACCCTCATATGGATTTACGAATTTAGTTACGTCGTTGGATTTACGGCGCCGCAGCGGCGCTGCGTTATATTTTGCCATTACCTTTCAATCATGGATTTTTTTAGCATTTTTTTCTGATTTATAATGCTAGTGACTTCTATTTTCTTTATTTTTTACCACGTTTTGCTAGATTTATCCCATTAATATAGAAGTTATAGATAAAAAACTTTAACACTGCTTTTTTACCATTTGTTGTCGTAATACTCTCTTTTTATTGTCCCTTAGATAGTTATTTTCAATTGAAGGTTTTAATTTAATGTGTAATGATTGTTTTAAATCATTTTTCTGATATGCAATGCTGAAAAACTCCGCTTTATCATGTGCACATTGATTTATTTTTTATGCTTACAAATACTAAAAATCAGAATCGAATAAAGTCGGATGGGTCCATGTAAAATAATTTTGCTTCACTACGTCCACCCACATGCTCTATATTTGTAGTGTTCGCAGAAGCCTGAGTTCTTAAACGTTAATAATTGAAAAAGGGTAGGTGGAGTGAGAAGAGACGAGTGATACCGTCGTGATTTTTAAGTGCTATATTCTTACGACCAAGGCATATGTAACGGACATTCTGGGAGCTTATATCCTGCAATTTCTAAAAAAAAATGATTAAAGTCAGATCGGTTGTGATATATATATGAGGAATGTGAGACAATCAGTGACGCGCCATAGAGTCCAGCGCCGCATTGGAGGGGGGGGGGAGTAGAAGAGCCGGTATTTTAGGTCTCCATAGAGATGGACAGGTAAAAGTGATGCGGGGGAGTGCGGCAGTTGAGGTTTCGCTTCTAGATTGGTGGTAAAGGCCAAAATAATTATTTCTAAGAAGTTTGGGTTGTAGGTGGTAAGGATGAAGGAGCAGGAAATGGAAAAAAACATGGAATACGATGGCGTCTATTTTCTTCGATCCGGCGCTGCGTGAGGGACCGATGGAAGAGGACCTTTTGTTCTGGGGTGACCAAAATAACCTCATGCTGGGAGGACACCCCTCACCTTTTCTTTCCGTAGCATTGTACTGACCCAAACTTTGAGACCAGCCGTACTTTCCCACTAAGCTTCCTTATTCGTCATGCTCCACCTACTTTCTTCCCCCCACCAAAACTGATTGAACTTCTCCCTACCTCCAACGACCCACCCGAGATACACCTTCTCGGAATGAAGGGAGGGCCACCTCAGGGAGCTTTGCGATAAGGCGCGAATTCCCTGTCCCTTACGCAGCGATGGAAGGATGAAGAAATAGCAGCCTATTGTGTCTAATTGCCTCCTTGCACTCTCAACCTTTCTTCAAGATACGGATTTTCTACGCTTACCTGGCCCAACGATCCCGGTATTCTTTGATCCTCGGCAGTCGACTCACCACCATGTATCTCCACCCCTTAACCTCAAAACAACCTCCATGGAATCGCCCACCTTTCTCCTCATCACTCACCCTTTCACGTTAGTAAACAATGGACGACTAAAACCTCTGTGCATTTCGAGTACACAAAGAAACGAGAAATATATTAACATATTTTCACTACGTGGTAATTCGTCTATGTATTTCTTCATCATGGAAAGATTTTTACCATGTAAATACTGAGGGAATATCTCCTACAAAATTAAAATATAAGAGGAAATTATGAAATATATCAGTACCATGCACAAGTATTTGGGAAGATTAAATCATTCAATTTATTTCCAAATAAAACTATTATAACGATATCTTTCTATGCATTTATTTACATTCATTAAAAAAAATTTTTAATGGTCTTTGCATTCATTTTATTCTCAGGAGCTGAAAATTTGTAAAATTTGTCTTTTCACTACACATAAGTGACACTGTGAGCGTTTTAGTTTTTTAGAATTTCTTAAATTTTGAGGTTTTTCCTAAATATTCTTGAAAATCTTACATGCAGCGCTTCAAATTTTTTGTCTTAGCATTCTGAAGCCATCTCAATGTATGCGGACGAACTAAATCCTCTGCTAGTTTTTCCAAATACGTTCTTCTTCTTTCTAGCTTTCTTTTTATTCCAGTTCGGGTGTAAGGTTGTAAAGAAAATGAAGCCAGCAATTCCACTTACATTTAAAATATTCATAAAGAAGGCAAATGGCCATCGATTGGTTTTTCCTTGGCATGTATATGAATGCGCCATTTGGTCCACCAAATGTGTACCTCCTTTCGTTCATTATAATGCAACACGATTTCTGGTTTGCTATGGGTTTAATCACTAATGCTACTATCATGATGCATTGATGACAGCAGTATTACAGATTTTCCTCTTTTGGGGACATACAAAACCAATGTTAGGCTTTTTGTGAGCCCAAGCCAAAATATGGAAGAAAGTTCCGGTCGAGATCGATTTGGTAAAAAATTAAATGGAATGTAGGGCTTCATCTACATCTACAAAATACCCTGCAATCCACCTCAAGGGGGGTGTGGGAGGGGATGAGTATTCACCAACATACATTACACTATACCCTAAAGTTAGTATAAGTACGACTAATTATGCATTAGCATAAAACCCTAATGTTTGTCATGAGGTGAAGCATCACAATCATGTACTACACTACAGATATGCTCACAATGGAGAGGGCTTGTTTTTACTAAGTGTTCCCACGAGTGTAAGATCACTGTTTTTAAAATTCAGTGCTATCTTCAAGGTCATGAAGAAATTATCGCAGGTCACGATCCGATTGGAGCCAAAATATGGGTCACAGAGCATTACCACTACACGTTCACCTAGGTTAGGCGCTGCTATCACTACGTTCTCCTTTCCTTGGTAAGGCAAACCCCCCCATTGGGTAGCCTGATGCCAAATCGTTAATCCAAAATATCTTCACACCATATTTATTGGGTTTTGATGAAATATATTGTCGGAGAGGACAACGCCCACGAAAGCCAATCAGTTGCTTATCAACAGTGAGTGAGAGTCCGGAAACAAAGTAATGTTGAAAGTCGCTATCGCAAACTTCTGAATCGTCTACCAAGCTTCTGCTACTCATACACCGGGAAATTTCCATGCGAAGGTAAACAGGCATTATTTTATGAGTTCTGAGGATAAATTAAGATTAAATTTTCTTGGGATTGCTGCTATAAATCTATTCATAGTAACCCTGGGATGTCCCCAAAGGTGACCATCACCACAGCAGGTACGCGAAGCGGAGAAGGTACCCAAAAAAAAGTAATGCCGAAGGCCATGGAAAAAACACCCTTAGGCTAGCCATGAGTTTCTAAGAATTATTATTGCAAATAGATGAAGTTTTGTCAATGAGCATTATAAACAGGCAAAAATTATGATTATTAGATAAAAGACGAAGCAAAACTGGCATAGTAATATTTTCCGTTTGTTAAACAATTTAATTTTCTTTATAAACTTTAAACATTTAAATATTATGATTATAAATAGAATATAACATGTCATACAAAACATAATAACTTTTAACTTAGTATTGAGTGTGCAGTCCCCGACATTGCAACGAGGAAACTCTCGGCGCCGCAGCGGCGCCGTAAATCCAACGACGTAACTTTTTTCATTAGAGGCCAATAACATGAAAACTATGCACACTATACACACAAAAATATATTTATAGTCTAAGAAAGCAGAAAAAGTAGACTACTGAAAGTTTCAGAAAGATCCATGCAAATAGAAAATTTTTAAATCATTTTTAAAACCACGGGCGCCGCTAAGGCGCAGTGAATCCATATGAGGGTTAATGGCACACAATATGAAAAAAGTTATGAACTAAAACTTTAAATAAAACCTTAATTAGCTGACCTTTCCAAGCTGCACGCTAACGTTTGGGGAACGTTCGATGGCTGTCCTTTACATTTACGTTGCATTTATACGTAACAATAGTACGCTCAGGGAGTCGGAGAGACTTTAGTTCAGCCAGTAAACACTTCACTGAGAGCTTTGTGTAATATTTTCCATTATAATTAATATTATCTATATTTTTTTATTGGTGAATTTAGCAATTTTCTCATTTCAACATTTCCACTGGTTAGATGTGTCTTGATTGAAATGTGAACAAACGAGTGAAAATTGGGAAAAATCTATTTTTTATCAGTAAAACTGCATTTATATTCATACAATGAGGCCATATAGGTTTGAATGAATTAATGCCTGATAATTGTTATCTTGATTGGATGTTGTTTTCTCAAATTATTACGGAATTTCCATTTAAAAATTAGTTCTCAAAGTTGCTTAAATTATCGGAAGTGGCCACATATATAAGACTTTCTTCACTTGAGATCTTTCATTTCGGACACGAGAAGTTCAGCCGTAGAGTAGATGATAATGCGAGGTACACACAACGTCGTTAGGTAGATACTAGGTAGGTTATTTCTGTGTACATAATCATGCCATAGCGTAATACTTACATTCATTATAATTAAAATGCAAATAATTAATTTCTTTTTTGAGAAGACAGGGCTCAGTGGAGAGGGCAAGAGTGTTTCACGGGAGTAGGCAAGAGGGATCCAGTGTTGTGGACAAGGGAGTTTTGTAACAGACGACAGTTTCAGTTTAGTTTCAAGGCAGGAATATTTACCAGAGACGTTCGGGCGGAGTGACATTGCAACCAAATGGGAACGTGAACGGCGCGAACGTCCGCGGAACGTTCCGGTCGGGCGACATGGGAACCATTTGGGAGCGTTCTTGCGGTTAGATTCCGTAACATTCCCTCGGTTCGAAACGAACGTTCTTGTAGCGTTCTGCAAACGTTTGTATTCTGCGTGGGTTGTCCATTCATAAAATTATATTGTCTTAATTTTCATGAACCCAAAAGTATTTAAATAGAGAATCTAAAGAAAACACTTCTTAAAGAAGTTGTGAATTTTGCCTGAAACATAATTTCTTGTAACAAAACAAGTGACGTTTGTTATGTCAATACCATTTAAAGCGGTTAAATACTGTAAAATTTGACCTAGTCAGTGAATGAACTGTAGGTAAAAAATAGTGTTTTGCTTAAATAGATTTTTCACTCATTTATTTGTGTACAATTGCTTTTATAATCTTTTAATTTGCCAAAATAATATCCCTTTCATATTTTTTCATTGTAACTTTCCTTTATAATCAATATGCTAGTATGCTTAATAGTTTACCGGTCTATGCTGCTATGTAAAATATTAATTCACACATTCAGAACAATGCAGAGGTATTCAAAATTTGTTAATGATAATTTATGAATTTATATAAGTTATCACTTATATTCTGGTTTTGTTAGTACTTAGCACAATTCTTGCACTGAGAAGGTTTATGAAACTTAACGAAATGCTGACTGCATCTACTTGAGTTTAAAACTAAAAAAATATACCAATACTCCAAAGAAATATTATATGATATATTTTTCTTAAACTATGGAATAAACTTCGATATTTCCGGAAATTATCACACCTTATTGTCTCTGTTAAAACCTGGTCCTTTGGAACGACAACATTACACTATGTCTACAACACCAAGATCATATAAACATATTTCATTTCAATTCCTTCACATAGCTCCACTCTTTTTAGGTTAAGATGAAGTTAATAAATGTACTATCACTCAGTATTTTGCATTATTAAAATACATCGTGAATAGTGCATTAACAACTTAAGTTAGTTTACTGCTGGTTAAAAACAAAAATAATATTTTGAATTTAATGTTTTATTCCCAATAAGACTAGCATAATGCTTGATACTGTAAGCATTGTACACGTTTAAGACAGTCGTTTTTTAAGACACCTACGCAGACGTTCTAGCTGGGAGACGACATATCAATACTTATAAGTGATGGTTGAGTAGTCTTAGAATCGGAATTCGTGTTCAAGTCCAAGCCAATTTTTTGTTTCGACTAAATGAAAACGGATCACTTTAATTCATATTCCATTATGTATGCTATGCATAAAGCATTGGATGAAGTTGCATTCAAACTACTGTGATATTAGCTTCTCATTTTTGCAACTCTCTTTTCAAACTTTGTTGTAACTTTATTTGGACATTTTTTATATTTACCCTTTGATTGTTGCACCATGTGAAAAACCATTGAGCTTTATTACACGTTCACTAATCAGTGGGAAATCAAAAACGTCTTCCAAAGAATTGGTGTCTTCTTTGAACATTTATCGGCTGCATTTCTCTTTCTCACGGAAATAATAGTTGAAGTAATTTATAAAGATTATTTACACATGATTACTGTATTAAAACGTTCGTATAATGAGCTTTTTTTTAATTTAACCCTCCGGTGGGCGCGCCCGCGGCAAATTGCCGCATATTTTAGTTTCTGTGCTCTCCGTTTGGTACCTTTTGTATTTAACGCCTGTATCTCCAGGTATTTATTTTTCATTATAGGAGGCAGTATTTCCGATATCCGGATCAATTATCCGCCGAACGCTTCAGTAGCTGTGTGACATCGAAGAGATTCTGACGCGTCTACTCCAACATAGTCGCCTGTGCGCTTGGTCATGTGAGTAAAATTGTGCAGAGCTGTGGGATTCCGATGGCACCGGGATGATAATTTTGCGAGGGCTGTTCAGTTACAAGCGTCAAATAGGTATATTTTTATAACAGGAAAGATATTTAGATATATTTGAATCTATCGTTACAGATTTAATGGCACATAAGCAGAAAAATGTGGTAAATGAGCTAAAAACCGAATTGCTTTTTGAATTTAAACAGTTTCTTCTTTTGTCATCACAAATAAAAAGACAATATAACGCTCCAAAAGTAGCAATAAATTATAATGATATTATCATCTTTCTTTTAAAACTATTATTTTGCTCTGATCTATTCACCATTCTTTTTAGCCGGTTGAATATTATTATTAACTTCAGTTCCTTAGTAAAGCAACTGTTTTTATACAATTCGGAGAGTTTTACTTTATGCACGTAATGTTTAGAAGAGATGATATTCTGCCATCTACACAGCAGCCGATGCCTACAACGCACATTTAGACATTCTTTCTCTACCCACTCCACTTTGCCTACAGTCACCTTTCCTTCCCTCACTTTGACTTTTTCTTCTTTACCATGGAAACCATTAATTCAACAAACAATCGAAAATGCAGTTTTGTTGCTATTCATCTGTTTGATTTTCGGATGCCATTTTTCATTTGCGATGAAGAAAACTTATTCGTCAACATATTTAAATTTCTTAGGCAGTCAGTTGGAATTATAATTGTAAAATATAAACATTTAGTGAGTATTCGATGAAAATGTTGTGACTAATCTAGTTGTAATATCCTCTATATTTTCAAAAAGTCTTGTAACTGTAAAAATTGTCTGACAACTAATTAAACAGTACATTTGTAGCTACATCCTGGTTAATCATCATATTTAAGTATATTTAACAATGTTTTCTTCAAGGTTCTCATAAAAAATGATAGATAATGTAAAATTTCCAATCCGCAAAGAGAATCGGATTTGACGTTCAACCGGTTAGCGTAGACCGTCCGTGGTAAGGGAAACTTAACCCTGTGACCCCTTGAAATGTTTCGTTGCAATGGTAATCTGATATGATACGATATAATTCTATCTTAAATATGCTTCCATGTTTCTTTATTTTCAAATACACTAGATTTAATGAAATTGCTCTTACCTAAAAGAGCCTTACATCTGAAATAATAAACAAATCGATTATTAATGAAAAAATATATGTTGATGACGACTTTAGTTGCCATGCATTATGGTTTTGCATGTGCATTATGTTAACATGCGTCTCCTTTATCACCTTCAGCAACAACTTAATGATTCCATCTTTCTTCTAAAACGTCCAAATTTTAGCATTATTTACCCTGCTGTACACCTCCTCTAAATTGACAAATTCGTAATCCACTTCATCTCGTACAACAATCCATTCTCCAAACAGTTGCTAAATTCAAATCAGCTGATCCGTGCACTCCCTCCCAGTCTTGAAGACAATCTTCACGCCCCAGACATTATCATCTGCAGCCTATTAATCCAAGCCCAACCTTAATTAACCCAAGAGTGCCCACAGTTGAAAAAGTTCAATATTTGTCGTTTGTTGTTTATTAATGTTGTTTGTTTTTGCATTTGAAATACGGCAACAACTTTTTCTCAAATTTCCATTGTGCATTTGTAGGATATGAGATGCTCCCAAATGTAGGCACTGGGCATGAGTGGGTAGTGTGCATTAAAATATAATATTCTTGAAAATGTTAATAAATCAATTAAATTGAAACAAATTATTTTACCCTGACAAAAAAAACAAACGTCATAAATCATCCGTTTCTTTTTTGATTAAAAGTTCCATTCAATAATAAACTAGTAATTCATGCTCAGAGCATATTAATTGTAATTGTAACTTAAAAAATATTATCTTCTTTTAATTTCAAGCATGGAATCCCACAAAACACTCGATTGACTACCCGACATCACAAACAACGCAAAACTGGCGAGCATTTTTGCCACAGGATCCACATCTGCGCTGAGTGTTGCAAGTTTCTAACGAATGGAGAACTGACCTGCTCAATCGCAAACTATCAGGGACTCGCGGTTTCACAGGAAGAGAAGAACGTTCATGGCACAAGCAAACTGACTTATGACGAGCTAGGTATGGCATCACAACTCTACGAATGAACCCTAATAAGTCAAGTCCTGTTTCCTTCCCCCGTGGCGTGAGGCAAAGAAGCTGACATGCATTGGCCATTGTAACATTTAGGAGAAATGTAACCATGAGAAAGTACCACTTTTTGTATCTTAATGTGCAATGTATTGGTCCATCCTGTCAGCTCCACCAATGAATTTATATTATTGGAGAACCCATGCAGGCTGTTCCACACATTATATTTCATATCGTGGTTACTCCAATGCTTAGCGATACCCTTTGGTTCGACGCCCGTAGAAGTTGAAGCGATAGTGACGACATTATTGTAATTGCAACGGACTATAGTGATTTTTATTTTCTTATCAGTAACTTGTTCGTAAGACCTAATGGCAACTTCTTCATGTTGGTAATCTGAGCAAGTGGTGCGTTTTCCACTTCATTGGCGCGTAGAGTAACCCGTGGCATCGTGGCCCTCGTCCTTCCACAAGTGAGACGACGAGAATGTTCGATAACTTCAACTGAGTTTTCTCTTAAGCCATTGTCTCTATAGGACTCACATACATCGTGCCTGTCATCGGATTCACCTTCGTCAACACCAACTATGTACTCAGTCAGTACCCCATTGTCAATTAATTTCGCTAAATTTTCTGCATGCCCCCCGCAGCTGATTCCCGGACAAGTGACAGCCACTGGGTATTCAGAATCGCTGTCCTCATCGCTTGCACAATGATTAGATGAGGGATGAAGATAGAACGGCGTCCAACAGATAATCAATCTCTTCCAAAAAACCGATGATTCCAGTCGCACTCAGCTGTTTTTGTGATTTACAAAGGGAAATAGCGATACTATGTGCGCAGTGAATCTTCCTACTCGCTCTCGACCACTGCCTACATTTGTAGGCACTCTAGTTCACAACGGGACTAGTCCATTTCAAACTAAAATAATCACGCAAACTTCACGAGCACTAAAAAAATTGAACCCTTAAAGGGATTTGGATTCATTTTCAGTACAAGTTTCAAAAGCAAACCAATGAAATGTTTTCAACCTGGTGAGTGCTTGACGCTAATTTATTATCCACGAAAAAAACATGAATGAAGAACGCCAAGCTGGCCGAGTGACGTTATCAAAAACATGCTGTCTCACTTGACCACACACCTTTGAAAGAAGCTGTAAGAATTGCGAAAACTACGTGCGGCTGCCTCTTACGTCTTCAAAATTGAGGTGCCTACAAATGTAGACACTCGGCATGAGTGGGTTAAGATGGTCAATTGGAATTTAAGATTATGTGTGACTGTTTACGTCCTTAACTTATGTGAGAAAAACAAGATTCACAATATGTAACGATACATTATGGGAAGAGGTTACAAGATAATTTAAAGAGTTGTTGTTAATGTAAATAATTTGTCAAAAAGCTGGAAAACTACTTAGGGCACTGGTAATTTTCTGTCAATTTTTAGCCTGATAATAAATATATGCGCGTATAATTATTAATTAATAGTTAAATCTAAACAGGGAGGAATAACTCGTTCAAATGTATTTAAAGCAAACATATTATTTAAAAACATAAAAGTAATATTTAATGAAGCATATTTGTTTCTATCTTCGTGGTAATGGTTTAAAAGTGAGTATAGCATAGTATTAATTTCAAATAAGAGGCTCATACGATTTATTGCAAAAGGTTTTTCTTAACAGCACTGCAACTGCTATCCGGAGATAATTCGTAAGAGTCACCCAGAATCACGTATACATTAATCGCTCTATCTTAATCTCAGTGAGAACGCTGTAATGGACCACTATAGTTCTTCCAGGGGCATCCTACAGTGACAATGTTAATCTTAAGAAAAGCCATGGAACATTATTTCCATAAGTAAGACGTAGTACTATATTTAATGAACATGTTCTCTGTGGAAGAGAATAAAAAGGAAATGCAATCAAGATCGGACGGCTGTCGTAATTTATATTTACCTAGATTAATCCGTTTCACAACGTCTTATTTACATAGCTATTACTTTTTATTTTCGGATTATAAGGTAAATTACTGGTTAAATTATTTTATTTCAACTGACCAACATTTCGCACTTATATATGTTTGCTTTTTCTGGGATACAATAAATAATAAATGTGCGCATTGTTATTTAATTCAATATGGTTGTTTATTTTGATAAACAATTATTTAAAAAAGTTCATATATACAAAAAAACTTCTCATTTCCTCAAAAGGAGTTACTTCTGAAATTATAATATCGTGACTTCATTGCTATATAATTATTGTTAGTTAATTATTGTTAATTTGGTGCTTTGAAAAAAATACCAAAAAATTAGGAATCATTACAACATTTCAAATAATAATATTTTTTTCCTTAATACAGCCGAATCTGTTTTTTTTTATGCAGGACGTTTTGTTTTTATTATGATATACTCCACTTCTTTACAAAAAGTTACGTTCCAAATCAATTATTTATGTGAGTTGGAAAGTAAACTTGTGGTTATTTTCCAAGCGTAAACTGCCTGTGCACATTATTAAATTTTGAATTTTATGGAAAATTTATTATGAGATATACTATATTACAGATATTGGGAAAATTGGCCTAGTCGCTTATTTCGCACTTTCGTTGCATGGTATGGAATACACGTCTATACTTTTCAGTTTGTTAGGAGTTTCAGAACATAGTCACAAACATCTAGCATAAAGAAACGCTTAAATAAAAATTTACAATCCAGCTAATGAAGTAAATGTAACACATTTTTTTTTTTAGTATTAAAAATGGTTTATCACTTTGAAAGTATAAAAACGAACTACACAGATGTTATGTATTAAAAGGGTTACGATGTAAAGAATCATGAACCACTCGATGACTACGAACCTAAACTTGGGTTCTTAAAACCAAAAAAACATAGAACATCGCTTCAACTTAGAGATGACTAGAACGATCTCTTGTTGAAACTCATTAAGGAAATTAGATTTAATTTCGAAATTAAATGCACACTTTCTGTAACAAATAACAATCCAACAAATCTTTATGGTTCAATTAAAGATCACAGTCCTGGCAATTCTCACATACAAGTAGTAAGTTTGAGCTGAATTCATTTTGCAACCTTCTTATTCATTTATCCCCAGACGCTTACAATACTAAAGTTCATTTCAATTTTTGCAAAAAAATGATCAGCAAATAATTTCCTTAGATTATAAACTTTACTTACCCGACGTTAGTTTACTTTTCACAAATGTCCCACTCAATTTTGTAGGAAATATCATTTTTTACTATTAGGAAAGCCTAAATAAAGACTCAGATCTAAATAAAAATACTTAATTAAACTATTTCACTACTGCGTAAACCAGAATGTTAACAATATGAAGACTCTGAATCTCTTATGAAAAATGGTGTTACGCAGTCGCAACTATTGTCGTAGATCTCACATTCAATAGAATTATAGATTCAGTAATTCCTACGCTAATCGTCAATACACATTTCCCTTATATCGTTGTAGAGTACATAAAGAGGACAGTACCAAAAATAACCACAATGCACTATAATGCATCATTTTAGTAATTTTGATTCACAATTACTATTTGTAATAGAATATAAAAAACAATCACTCATCTAGACATAATTACAAATGAAAAACTGATGGCACAATAACAATTGACTGGTGGATAAATCTTCATTAGTTTGATAGGTACTTATATTTTCAATCCAGGTACTCTTTAAAACAAAAATCGATGCAGCAATCGGCAATTCAGAACAAAATATTTGTTCTAAAAGTGTCAAAAGTAAAAACTAAAACAACGAGGGTATTGTACAAGTAAACCGTTTCCCCAAAAAGATAATTCACTCCAAAATATTTACAAAAAAACATTCATATTCTCAATTTTCACCTTTTTAATTTTGAAGATTCTTGAAAATTCGAGAGAAATAAAATAATGAAGAACTAAATAAACCAATAACTCATTATGACATTTATTCTCACAAAACATTGTCCAATTAGCATGCGTAATGTCTTAGTCATCGTAGGGAGTACCAACATTTTAAAATAAAAAGGTGGTATTGGCTGGCATTGACGAATGTAATTCGTGATTAATTATACAAAAATTTAAACTTATATAGTGTCACGATTTCACGGGGTCACTTCCCCAATCACAATAAAGTGAGAGAATGAAACGTTTCAATGATTCAATATTACCACACATTAACAAATGAGTTGCTATCCTAGTCATCCATCCGCCAATTAAGAACACCTTTTGAAACAATTACAGATTGAGGGTGCTGTCAGAGGAGGACGTTATCAATTTTTCAAGAAACTTTATATTTAAATAAAGAATAAAAGTAGAATTAGTTTACCAAGGATAAAATGTATTCAAATTCAAATTTATTCAAAGGGTTAAACGTCCCAAACGAAGAACGTGCGACTGCTAAAGGGGTTTAACGCTTAATACTCCTGAATTCGTTATATATGTCAATCACAGTTGTTGCTTCTATGAATAATTACTTGGTCACAATATTAATTTTCAATATTTGCAAAGAAAGGACATATAGTACGAGGATCCATAAAGTGGCCATTATTGTGAAATGGTTTTTTAATGATATATTATATCCATATACGAAAAGGAAATTAACATCTTTGCTGTTTGTCCAGCAGTCTTTTCACAGAAAATTATAATATCTTCTTTAGACGAGGGGATCCCATAAGGGAGAAAATAAATCACAAACCAAGCATAGAAAGGAAGCAAAAATCCACTAAAATACCCTTACGACTAGGTACAATACCATGGTATCACACGTTTGATCGAACAATGTCAACTTCTTGCCAATTGGAAAGGTCAAGAACTATCAAGGAATTTCAATGACTACTGTGAAGGAATGAGGACAGTTACCAAAATGTCTTCAAACGAAAGGCAAGAGTATGGAATAAATTTAATTATAGTCAATACTTATAAAACTATTTAAATCAAAACAAGAAAAATAGTTAACACCACATATATTATTTCAACTCGATGACACAAAGTTTATGGACACATTAAATGAAGTATTCCTTCGGGATATGCCTTTTTCAATACACCGAAATATGTCACTTGTATAACGTATTTCGATTACTTGACGCTCTCCCACATCACCACGAGAAACATTACATAGAAGTTGACATTTGACCAAAAAAATGAAATAATAAAAAATATTCAAGTACTTACTCGAGGTGTATGTAACTGATTATTGTAGACGGCAATGTGTCTTCCGGAGCGGTGATACAGCGAATAGAGACTTTCTAAAAATACAGAGGACATTTTAGCTATATGAGACAATTCAAATTCATCGAAAACCTATTAAATGGCAAATGTGTACAATTTGAATTCCAACAAAGAGCAAAAAGAACTAAATCATGTTCAGTAATTTATTTTCTCAGACACAAAATCTAAATATGACTTTTTGATTTCATTTCGACTACTTGACGATCTCACACATATGTGAGAGAAATTGTCAATAGAAGTTTATAATTGACCAAATAAATAATATTCAAGTACTTACTCAAGGCGATTACAACTGAAGATCGTGGACGGCAATATGTCCTCCGGTTATATTGTGAATCGAGAACTTTCTGAAATTTTAGAGAACATTTAATGAAGATTTATTAGATACGAAAATTCAGGTTCATTAAATGTAAATTTAATGAGAATATCATACAGTTTCAAATCCAGCTTACAGTGCACGGAACAAGATCAAGTGCAGGAATTAGTTTCCCCCGAAACAAAATCAAAATGGCGTCGAGAACTTTCTCAAAATAGAGATAATATTTTATGAATAGGTATATGACATGACAATTCAGATTAATCAAATGTATTTTAAATGACAACATTATGCGAATCCAAATTAAACGTACAGTGCGCGGAACTAGATGAAGTGTAGAAATTAGTCTTATCCGAAATAAAATCAAAATAGTTTCGAGAACATTCAGAAAATACAGAGAATATTTTAAGAATATAAGATATCACAATTAAGATCAATCAAACGTATATTAATTTACAAATATTAAACCAATCCAAATCCAACTCACAGCGCAAGGAACTAGATGATATGCAGGAATTATTTTTATATTAAACAAAATCAAAATGGCGTCGAGAACTTTATGAATATAGAGAAAATTTTTTAAGAATATATGATATCACAACTCAGATTAATCAAACGTATATTAAATGACAATATTGTGCCAATCAAATTCCAACTCACATTGCACGGAACCAGATGATCGCAGGAATAAGTTTTCTCCGAAAAAAAAATGAAAATGGCGTCTTATAATCTGAGTGACGATTAGAGACAAATTGTGCGGGTCGTTTCATTTTGCTAAATATTCGTTCCCATTGGAACGAGGAGGAGGTGGAGGTGGGGGAGCAAGAGTAGCTTGTAAAAGTAGGTACAAAGTAATAACTCCAAGCAAAGTGGAAGGGATAGTGACAATTGGCTTGGAAAAATCACTCACAGCGAATTTCAGAATTCTGTGTTTGAATTATGCGTCCAGTAATAAAACTCCTTTTACGTTCGGTAGTTCGAATATTTTTTGCATCCAAGTGAATTATGAAGCATTCAAATAAAAGCTCAAAACCACATAAAAGTACTCACCGAAGACGGCAGCAAGTGACGGGTGATCAAAGGAAGCGGATCCAATGGAAAGTAGTTAACTACGCGTACAGAGAACTCTGCAATTACATAAAGTAATTCAATACGTTAGCACCTTTCATATTAAACAAAATCAAAAATATTTTAGAATTCATAGTTACAACATACGCACCACTTAACTCCGTGCAGTAATCTGTTAGCACCTACTCGAAACTGTAAATTGAAATGGCGACTTATCTCTGCCTACGTGACAACGCCGTCGTCGTTTCCATGGGAAGGTAGGAGGGGAGGTGAAGGGGAACAGGAGATAACTGAAGAAGGGATTGGTTTACGAAAGAACGTCCGTCTCTTCGACCGAGGTGATGCCATCAGTGTTGACGGAGTAATCTAATCTGATCACCACTCCTTGCTCAAACTGCTCGTCTCTGAGAGACTCGACGAAAACGAATGTTTCTTTTCGTTTGAACCGTGGAAGATAATCACCGCTTCTTGGCTTCCGTAAATACGTTTGTGTGAAGAAATGCTATTGTAATTTTTAAAACACTTTGCCGAGGATTGGTTAAAATTTTTATTTGAGGTACATTTGTTTATTATATTTCCCATGAAATTGCTAGGAATAAGTATATTTACGTTCAAATGCAACGAACATATTTTGCGTTCATAATAAACACGCACGGCCAATCAACATATTATTATAAAGTCTGCTTCATCACAAATATTGGGTTACATTTTAATGAAATTTCAACATATTTTCAATCAATTATTATCTACGTTTAATTCACTGCAGTGTTGCAGATGGGCAACCCGGGGAAATGCGAAATCCTTCGCTGTGATTTCGCAGCGGCATTGCTAAGAATTATAAAATATCGGACTCATAACAAACCAGTATGTTCTAATATCGGCAGTCGGCGACCTGATACTTCAAACGTCTCAATTGAGTTGATAAGCAACATACTGCATGTTTATATACTTAAGATTATTGATCCTATTGATTGTATAGATCTCATGAGATGACTTTGAGAGAGTGATTTGTTAGACTCATTTAAATATCTAATTGGTGAAATATCGAAAATAAATCCATCCACGTTAAGTAAAAAGAACTCCAAATGATCAACATAACTATGGTACAGTCAACTCCACGGTCACTAGGTACGGTTAAAATGTAATTAAACCTTTACTATTTTTATGCTATTTTTATATCAATTTAACCTATAGGGTTCTATTGTTAATTTTGTATCAATCTCAAAATGAGAGGTTTTTATATGTATAAGAGTTTGAATAACATTATACTAATATGCTGACTGTTTTTATGTTTTAAGTTTATTGAGGCATTATTGTAACAAGATGAATTAAAGGTAGTAATTTCTCAAACCTAATTAAATATATAATTGCTGAATTATTTAATATAAATCCATCCACCTTAAGTAAAAATAATGTAAAACAATAGGCATCGGTGATTGGGTACCTACCCCAGGTGTGGAGACAACGAGATTGAGGGAAAGCAGTCAGTCAGCTGTTTCATTCCTGAAGTTAAACCATGTTACCATGATTGTAGGCACTCCCGGATAGGTACCTGGGCATCATGCATTTTTTCTCATGCAAGTAGACTAAATAGCATGCACGCAATTTAAGAATTCCGCCATGGGGAGATTTGAGTCCATCACCTCCCGTCCATCGAGTATCAACGGGTCAGTATCCACGGAGTATCGACAACGGATACCGAGTATCCCGTCCAATACTGCAGTCTCGACCAGTCTTGAGGAGTATCAGCAAGAGTCCCGGCTATAGGACTCCACAATACTCACGGTTACTGCCAGGAGACTTTAGCTGTGACTACATCGAGATCACGGCGATACTTAGTATCGGATACCGTTTGATAGTGCTCTGATACTCTTCATTTTGACTCGAGTACCTGTGGTTTCCCTGATAAATGTCGTCCAATGTTGCGTACCTTAAGCGCCTCTAGTAGTTCCTGATATTCCTTTGTTTTTGCTGGAATAATAGCTGAGTAACGACTTTCCCTCCATCTTCGCCTGCTAACGTTCAGTTGCGAACATAAGATTCTCGCAAACGCACGATAGAACTGACACCAGGTCCACGTTGAATATGTTGTCGCTTACAAATTACGTGTTCATGCAGTTATCAGTATTATGTTCCTTTTATATATTTAATTATTCCAATATGAGTTAAAATTTTCGAGATAAGCAGGATACAAAAGATGGCCGTGAACTCCACTAAATGAAAACAACTAATAACTTTATTTCTATTTCAAAATTTTTGTAATTATAAACATTGCTAAGTTTATTCTTGACGAGATTTAATTAGTTGCATATAAATTTCATTGAGGGTTGGTCAATTTTTTCAAAATATACCAACTTCCTTTTGCCACCGTTATTCTTTTTAACATTGTCATCGTCAGGGCTATAACAACAAAATGTAAGGAAATAGTTACTATATTTTTTTGAAGGCTTTGACAGCTTATCTTGTAGGTAGGACGATTTTTTTGGGAAATTATGCTTTTTATTCATTTTGAAAAACTCAACGTTTCGCTTCTCTTAGTGGAAGCGTCATCTGAAGAATGAGCGTTCACCGGCTTCAGTTCGCTTTTATGTATAGTATTGGTGTCCCTTGATCTATTTTTGAGCCGATTTGAATCTTTTTCGGGAGACGTTAGCAGTTTGGATTTTGCAGAAGCCAAAAACCCTTTCCAAACGCTGCTAAGGATATATCCATCCACCTTATTAAAGTTTGTGGCCTTTTGGCAATCTCTATGCCCTCACTTATTAAGCGCGGATGATATTCTTGCGACTTGGCCAAGACCCGTGTTTGCCCGAACATTATCTGTGTACCGAACATGTCCAGGGCTTGAGGCGGAATGTTCGGCAACCGCTGATGTGCCCCATTTATGTTTGCTCCATCGCTCTCTTGTGATCTTTAAGGCTTTGAGAGATTTCTCGCTTACTCTGCCCCACATTGATTCTGCCTCAGCAGCAGGGAAACTTACACACTCCCATAGATTGAAGGGCTGGATGTTTTTGATTTTATTTACCGTGCAGAAGTGAGTGACAATGTTTCCTTTCTGCAGAGTTTAAGCAATTAGGTCAATGACTCCTGAGATGTAGGGAAGTATTGCATACGTCATTGCTTTTTCTTACGGCCGCCATCATTATGGTGTTGCTCCCTTTCTGTCATTGCTCTTCTTATGAAGAAGGTGCTGTAGCCGTTTTCTTAGAGAGCCCAAATTAAATGTTCCATTTCTCTGTCGAGATTTTCGGCATCACGCACAATTATGGTACGTTAAATTAATGTTTTAACTACGCAAGACTTTTGCATCGGATGGTAATGGGATGCCGAATTGAAATACCTATCGGTGTGGGTTATCTTTCAGTATCCCAAATGTACCAGGCTGTCATCTATTCTTTTTTAAACCATGATATCCAAGAATGGTAGACAACCTCCATCTTCCTGCTTTTTGTAAATTTAATGTCTGAATGGATGCTGTTAAAATGTTCATGGAAAGCCTCCAGCTTTTCTTTTCCATGTGGACAGATCACAAAAGTATCATCCACATATATAAACCAACATGATGGCGTATCTACGGAGGAGTACATTGCCTTCTTCTCAAAAAACTCCATTTATAAATTGGTGGCTCTTCTGTTCGTAGATATCTTCGTCATAAAGGAAGTATGTATTTAGGAGGCTATATTCAGCGAATATTTTATAGTCCTTCGGCATTTCATCCTCCGTTAGATATTTTATAACTTCCAACGAATCAGGGACATAAACGATGGTAAACAGCGATACCACATTAAAGCTGACTATTAGGTCTTTTTTAGTCACTCGTATATCTTTTAGAACTTTTATGTAATATTCCGTGTTTTTTAAAATAGTCCGTGCCACTGATCAATATTAAATGCCCCTTCGTATGTACTGGACCAATTTTTAGGTCGGTGAGTCAGTCGTGTTTATAATCTGCATCAAAGGAATTCATTCCTTTTGTTTTTTTAGCGGACCGTAGAGATAAGGAGCCTTAGATTCTGAAAGCATTAGTTTTTAATGCTTTTATTTAGGAATTGAAGAAGTTTTCATTAATTCCCTTCCTTTGCGCTCAATTCTGGCCGTTGGGTCTTGATTTATACTCCCATAAGTTTCCGCATCCAAAAGGGAGAGGACTCTCTTATCATGTTCATCCTTCTTCTAAATAACAGTTGCACTACATTTGTCCGATGGAAGGATGGGTATGTTCTCGTTATATTTAAGCTCCTCCATGTGTCGCAGTTCAGCAGTTGGAAATACAATTTAGGTATTTTGGAAGATCGTAGTACTTGCCCTATTTCATGCCTCAAATTTTCAGCTTCATCCAAAGGAAGTAACCTTATTGCAGCCTCTACTCCCATTGTAATATCTTCCGTTTGCATTTGATTTGGATAAACTATGAAGTTCAATCCACTTTCAAGAACCGACACTATTACCTTGGCAAGTGTATGCTCGTTCACATTGTGCACCGCTTTTGGTAAGTCAGCCTGTGATTTCTTCTGCATTAATTCGATGTGTTTTTGAATTTTCGATTCTGTTTGAAGGCTGTGGCTTCAAGTATTAACACCGAGGAATCATTTGTAATTCGGTCTACAATTTCACAGTACTCTCGACTCAACATACCAGAGAGCTCCAAGTGGTGACCATATTATTCATCCGCAACCGTAAAAAGTGACTTGCGAGTTGCACGAACGTGTTTTCTTAAGAGAGCATGGCTGGTTTGTTTGAAGATTTTCTTGGCATTTGGCGTCTTCAGTAGATGTTTAACTTACACAAATGTCGGCAATCTTTCCGGATCTCGGAACAATTGTAAAAAAGCAAGGAATGACTGAAGTTTACACTTCTTTTTCCGGGGACATTTCAGTTTTCTTATTTTCTTGCAAATGTACTCCCATGTCCCATACTCATGTAGAGGAATATTTTTTGTTTGAAGGCTTTCCTAAATTGCTATAAAATTCCAACGGCTAACGTCTCCCGAAAAAGATTTAAATCGGCCCAACAATGATGCAAGGGACATCGATGCTATATAAAGAGCGAACTGAATGATCATTCTCCTAATGACGCTGCCAGTAAGAGAAGCGAAACGTTGAGTTTTTCAAAATGAACAAAAGGCAGCATTGCCCGAAAACATCATCCTACATAGTTACTTTATATTATAAATATATTAATAAACATTAGCTTACACTCATTAAGTTGGTACCTTAAGTTGAAATTATAGCATTTCCTGGTTTTGGCAACGGTAAACAATTGTAAGATTACTTTATAGTAACCAAATGCTAATTTCAACAGAAGAAAGCCAAAAATGAAACACAAAACTAAATTTTTTATTAAAATATATAAGTAAAAATAATAATAATTATTATTATAATTATTAATTTTATTAATAATAAAAATAGCAATTATGGACAAAGTTTCACTTCTCTTTTTGTTATAAACTGATTTAATCTTTATATATATAAAAGTCAATGTATGTATGTATGTATGTATGTATGTATGTTCCACATCTCCTCCTAAACCACAGGGCCGATTTTGATGAAATTTGGAACACGAGTTTGTCACTGATAGACAACAAACACTGTAGGGTTCAATTAACCGAATCCCTATTTTTTCAGGGTTAAGGGTGTGATCCTTACTAATATGTATAAAAATGTAATGGTCCCTGTCTGTCTGTTGCTCCATCACGCAAAAACTACTGGACCGATTGAGCTAAAATTTGGCATGCAGATTGAAGACATATCTGGTTGTAATATATACTATATCAAAAAGCCCTCAGGGCCACCAAAGGCCCCCTGAAGGTCCCCCCTGGTGGTCAATGGCAAGCATTGGGTTCGGTGCAGTGGTTTAATGTTTTACTTTTTAAAGTACATTCACTCAAGATATAGGACTGGAATTTTTTATATCGGATAGCTGAATAAATGAAGTTTCTAATTTTATCAATCGATATCCTTCTACGCTCCGTATTTGTCTGAACTTCATGTTTTCAACTGAAAAATCTCACCTTTTTCTCTGAAATCAACAATAACATATTTCCTTGACAACCAGAGATTTGATTTTCAGAGAATATTCACGTCTCTAGCATTTAAATATCACGTCTTCTTACATGTCCATGATTGCACGTAGAAAGAAAATCTGTATCAGAAGGGCCCAGAGTCCCAAGGGCCCCATGATAGATTGCTCCAGGGGGTAATCGATAAATTCAATGCATATTTACAACAAGTATACTCTTCAATGCCTATTATCAAAGCAGCTTTCATAGGGGCACTGCATATATATGAGAGAAAACTTACGTAGTAAACGAGACACAAAGGAATAAAATAGATTACACACGCAACTAAATGCTCAAGAATATTAACGTGCAGCAAATAGTAAGGTTAATAATGCCTCTGTTGCTACAACAAACACGGCGTTGTTTATTATCGTTTTGTACTCAAATGAATTACACGTGGTGGAACTGTCTGCATCTGCCTCTTATTACGATTGTGAAATGTTTGTTAGACCAATTCCCGCATTATAAACGTTACGAGTCATTTATATATGTTTTTAAGTGTTCAATTTCAGCTAACTAAGGTACATTCACTAAATCATCGAGCTGCCTACTCCAGACTCTCACTTTCCGCTGTTTCTCCCCTCCTTGGACTTGAAAATATATCCATCAACATGCCTAATAGAAGAATAAGTTACCTATCTAAAAATCTTCTAAAGAAAAATGAATGTCATATTTGCGAGAAAATGAGCCTTTGAAAGAAAAACGACTAAAGTTAGACTTGGATGGTCAAATAAATACCCACCAGCGGTGTCATCTCCCCGTGGTGTTTCTCGGGTTACGCTAAGAACCGCACAAATTTCATCCTTACCTAACCTACGGACGGGTAACCAGCCATAAATCTGGTTCAAATATACACGCATCTGTTTCGAAACTTCAATCTGTTTTAAGATGGCGGAAATTATACTGACGTCACTACATGCTTCTTACCCGAATGAAGAACGGAAATTCTGCGTAATGAACGTCATCCGTGCATGAAAATCGGCAAGTGCACTAAGAATCACCATAGATTTTTTATTTAGTAACCGAAACCAATGATTATGGCTACCCTTTATGCCGAAGGTGCAGGTCAAATAAACATGGCAGCCATTGTAAATACTCCTCTTGACGTTGTCAACCGCTGGATAGTACTCTACTCTCCAATCCTGATTAAGACACTCAACGCACATATCAACGTTGTATTGCACAACTAAATCAAGTCATTGAATGCAAATATATTTATGTACACAAGGGAAGCGATCAAGCTGTTAATCACTCAGAAGACGGCTCAAGAGAACCGGAGGGACGAGGTGACCAACTATCAACATTTGCTATTTAAGTAGTAATGAGTCTGCGTGGCCGATTTTTGGGTTTCCCGTGCATGAAAGTGGACCAACAGTCACTCATCTCTCCGTGCACCTGGAAAACGGTCAGCGTGTCTACTACAACGAACACAACATACAAGATAGGTTACGAACTCCTCAAATGACCACGCTGACAGTTTTTCTTCAGGCTTTGTGGTTTTCTTATAAAATAAGTTCAACGTATTTCACACCCGTTGAATTTCAACGGGTACCTTCCGCTCGTTTTCTATAAAATTCAAGTCGAATGGTGCTACGTATAAGTGTTAAATATGTTAATATTCAAATACTGAGATTCACTACAATATCTGCAATTGTAATATCTGCCAACTGCGACTGATCCGTTGTCGGTTCGTCGTTTCCATGGGAAGGTGGGAGGGGAGGTGGGAAGGGAGACACGAGATAACTGAAGAAGGGAGGTGTTTTGAAAGAATGTCTTACTCTCGGATCGAGGCGGAGGTATCCGTTGAGACGGCGTAATCTTATCTGATCGCGACTGTTTGCTCAAACTGCGTGTCTCTGAAAGACCCCAGGAAAAGGAATGTTTCCTTTCGTTTGAACCGTGAATATATTTTATCCCTTCTTGGGAAATCCTATGAAGTATTGTTACGATTGAATCCCTGTTACAGTAACTTCTCACGCAGCTTTTAAAGGATGTGTTGGAATGTTGACCCGAGAGTAATATCTTTCTAATTTTATTTCAGTGACCATTTGCGGGATATATCATGTATATATTAACAATTCAATGTCACTTTTCTCCATCTTCTGTTCCTTTAATTGGTTTTATGACCCTGTGTGAGAGGAGGTGTACGAGCAGTGGGGCTCAAAGCGGGGAATTGTGGGATTCAAGGATATCCTGCTCAATGATAGGTGCATATGCCAGGATGCCATCCGGCATAAGCGAAACCTATAAATGGCCTGGGTGTACTACAAAAATGCTTTTTACACCACCTCGCATGAGCTTTGATGCCGACCCGAGGGTAATATTTTTCTACACTTTATTTCGGTGAAAATTACGGAAAAATCGCATATTTACTTTTTAATGTTAATTTTCTCCATACTCTATTCCCTCAATTGGTTTTATGACTAATTCCTACCAACTAAATTTCATGTGTAATTTTCATTATCCAAGAAAGGGCTCCCTTACAAGGAAGAATAAAAATATTGAGCTAATTCTTCAGACTTGATTTACTACAATGTTACATAAATTATGTTATTTCCATATGCTACTTTGAAAAAAATGAAATACACGCTTAGTTTACCTTTCGTTAACCGTTATCCTTTAAACATTGGCTTATTTAACAATTATTCGGAGCTGTTTTTAATAACGGTTCAACGTAAATTAATTTATTTCTCCTCTGTTGCATCTATACAACAATGATCAAGTAAAAATAAACAACTTTAAAGAAAAATTGAAGGTTTAGTGAAAAAAGTTTTGGAAAAATTTGCTTTGCTTTGAAAAAAAAATTCATGGATCTAGGTTTGAATTATGAGTCAAGAAGTAAAATGTTTTACGATCTGTATTTCACACACACACTTTCCCTGCTCGATGAGAAATGGTTTCCCTTAAAGTTTTCCCTAAAAGTTTCCTCGCTGTAATAAATTGGTTTCCCTTCCTTTGATATTGAGGTGTTTCACTCAAAGTAGTAGAAGAAGAGTTTACCTTTTTTACATTCAGCGTTAAATAAACCATTTCCACGAACCTCTAATGCAATGGGTCTTTCCTCATGTATTTTTAGTCAAAGTTCTTGTTTCCGCATTTACTGCCATCATTTTTACTTTAAACTATTTATAATTTCACAAATGTAAATGTGTAAAATACACAAAATTCACAAGAAATCGGAAGGACTCACTTGGAAAAACTGCAATCGACGAACATTTAATGCGATACAACATTGATTACGGCCTTGAAGATAATACATTTACTCACTTCATGAGAGCAACTGACTGGGAGATGTTTTAAAAGAAATAAAGAAATTCGTTCATAGATTAGGCCTTGGTTTATTAACGAGAAGTATTTAAAACCTTTAATGAACACTTTAAGACAAGAAATAATTATGCTGACAAGAGATATATATTTTTGAGATAGGTATTACAGATTTTGAACCAGTACAGTATTACTGGTTTTTAGAGACTATTATTAAATCATTAACTATTTTGAACAATTTGAGTCCGGGATACGCGACGAAATAGTCATGAAGATAGCAAATGAACTCTTTGAAAGATTGTCTGCTCAGAATACCCTTATTCGTCAGCTGAGAGATGACATTAAATTTTATTGGTCGGTGCAAGTAAAACTAAAGGAAGCTATGGCAAATGAAGCGGTCATTTCAATACAACCATGTTCGTTTGAATTGGTGAAGAAGACAGTAGACGATTGAGAGGCGCTGTATTTGGATCACACAAAGCACGGAATTGGTGTTGACGATCGACGGGAAAGCTAATGCTATGGAGAGAATAGGCAGGAGAATCTATTTTCATTTAAAATGTAAAATCATCAATTTATGGGCAAAAAAAATGTTAAATAGGTTCCCAATCAATCTCAAGGAGTGGAACAAATTAATTTAGTTGAGGCTTTATCCAGTGGTGGTAAGTAGTAATTACGAAACTTAACGAACTTTGCAATGTATGCCTTAAGTATTACCACATAAATAATACCATGTATTTAAAAATAAGCACATAACCTAAGGTCTTTTTTCATTGAAATTTTTGGAATTGAAACCAGAAATGTAACCTTGGCAATGAAAAAGACATAATATGCAGAAAAGATGAAATTTTTAAAAAATAATGGATATGTAGATTAATAAAATAGGTAGAGTTGGTAAACACTGAAAAAGAGAGGATGGTTGTGTATAGATGGAAACTTGGTACATTGCAGAAATATCAGATGCGTAGACTGAGGGACTTTGATTGATGAGTTTAGAGAAGAATCGGAAGGGTGAGCTGGTTATCGAGAATGAAGAAGAACGAATAAATATTAAAAAAGACGGGAGAGGAATGACATGAAAGGAGAATATTCGGAGAAGGCAGAATAGGTGGATAAAGGATTGAGGGAATGCTGAAGAGGGTGATTTACAGAGGGGATAACGCAGGGAAAGCAGGGAGTAGGAAGGAAGACGACAGAAGTGCTGGAAGACGCACTAGAGGGGATATTCACGTAATTAATAGCAATAAATACTTAAAATACCTACTTGAATAGGTACATAAAACTCAATGTTTGGAAAAATAGGAAATAGTAACTTACAAAGATCTATTGATAATACCGTCACACCTAATCATAAGGCTTATTAATTTGTCAAAGAAAGCTTTTTCGCGTTTAACATCTACCGCATAAGATTCCGGGCAAGAATTAGGCACCATTAGAAGATTGGCGATTCACTGTCCTTTCGTTACCGTATCAAAAGTAATGCAAAAGTTATGCAAAAACGTTAATAATATTACTAGGTATGGTTAGGTGTAAACGGAAAGTGATTGAAATGCGTTTATTTGAGTGCTGGCAAAATATTAAAATAAAAATATCTGAAATAAAATTAATCGCTGTCATATTTGCAACAAATATTTATAACATAATTTGATATTTCAACGCTGGGATTTAAAAATATTTTTCATCTTACCTTCGCTCAGGAACACGTAAGGTTTTACAAAATATGTTAAACAATCAATACTTACTGGAATTCAGGCATTCGTGTTGTGTTGCAATGAAAGGTAGAGGGCATGAAGTATTTCAGAGGAATACGATAGCGAGCGAGAAACAGGTGTGAAATAAACCATGTGTAACAGACGATAGACCTGCAAGTGGACTAAATGACAAGCATGGATTATTATCAGCCCAGCACAAGAGCTTTGCTGGCCTTCATTATTTCTTTTCAAATCCACTACTCTCAGGCACATTTAATGTTATAAAAAGTAAACTAAGATGCTTCTAAATATGGAATCGTATGCTGTTGTATGTAAAAGATTAAGACTGTGTCATATTAAGCATGGTGGTCCTCGAAAAACAGACCAGCAGCAACATAAAAGTTAGAGAAAGTATGATGTTGTCTCAAGGAAGAAGTGTCGGAACTTTTTCATAGCAAAAGAAATAATTCTATGCAACGTTAATATTTAAAAAAATATAAGTATTAAAAACGTCAGATTTCAACGTCTTCATATTATGAAATTTATCCTTGATGCACACAATGATAAATGGAAAGGTGACGGATTTCTGCCTGGTGATGTAAGAATGATAACTTAACGTCAATGAAAATTACCAACATATTGACAACTTAATGGAACATTTCTTCCTGTAAATTGAACAAAAACTTTTGACACATTCAGGAATGAAACTCATAAAAAAAATCTGGAATGTGATATTCCAACGCTGTGGGGGGAAAAACATGAAAAGAAAGTAAATTGATGGAGATGAAGGAAAAACATGGTTGAACATTAATTTGGAATATCTATCCTTCATTGTTAGTTGAGATCAGGGACTAAGAAAATATAGAGATAGTTGAAGTGTATTAGTTGTCTCTAACGCCAAGATGTTGGAGGAGACCGTCTCTAGCATGACTTTGTGATACATTACCATCTCATGATGAGTAGAAAACAAATACGGTTATTCCTTATAAAATAATTTCATTTCACGACGTAGGTTTCTATGCGGTGCAAGTATTTTCGGGTGACCTTAGGAAAAGACAGTCGGTATTTTCTGCAAGGGAAAGAAAGTGTGGGAAAAGGGAAAACCATTTAGGGTTTGAGAAGATGGAAGGACTAGTCGTTAGCACTTGTCGTATATACACAACGCTCTCACATGATAAACCACAATTCCAAGTCACCACTCACATGCAGTACTTGATGACCTAAATAGATACGTTTGCTCTCATTCCAATCAAATATCGTATGGACGACAAAAAACTCTGCCTACGTCACAATTTGGATTCGTCATTTTCTTGGTGAGGATGTATGGTGGGAAGGGTGGTGGGAGGGGAGGTGGGAGAGGAGGTGGAAGGGGAGCTGCGGGGGAGGTGGGAGGGGAGGTTGGAGGGGTGGTGGGAGGGAAGGTGGGAGAGGAGGTGGGAGGGGTGGTGGGAGGGAATGTGGGAAGGGAGGTTGGAGGGGAGGTGGGGGAGCAGGAGACGACAGAAGGCGAAGTGGAAGTACTTACGAGAAAACGTCTTACGATCCGCTGAATAAGAAAGGTGGACGGCGTAATCTAATCTCTTCAACACTTTCTTCCTTCGGACGCTGCGTCTTTAACAGACTCAAATAAAACGAAATTTTCCTGCGTGGAACGTTTTTGTTACTACTTGTGAAATTGTCTAAAGTATGAGTGCTTGCTATCGCAACTCCTAAACTGGTTTGGGCGGGATGAGATTGAATTTTTCTTCGTGTGTGTTGTGTTTATACTATTTCTCATAAAATTGCTGCAAAAGTGTTAATTACGCTTCAACGCTTCCCTCTTTCATATACTACACTGTTTTTATGACATAATCTTCAGTAGAATGTTTTGAAAAATCACACCGTGATTCTACTTAAAACTAACGTCAACCACTCCGAGGTGTAATTAGTCTTATATCGCGACTTGTTTTATGACCTTTTTCTTTTCCATAATTAAATAAAAATATTTATTTTTGAAATCATGGAATCTAGACATGTTGGATGGCCATTAGAGTACAATTTAGGCTTGTGTAGCCAATGTAGATGGCCATGTTTATAAAATACCATAAAAAACTAATTATTTATCGTCCCTTGCATCGCGTTACCTTGCAAAGTTTTTATGAATGACCACTTTTCCGTGATCACTGACAAATGTCGCCCTACATTATACCCTTAATTGGTTTCTTACTGACAGTAGCGTTAACATGTGCTGCGTTATCTTCATTACTCCCCATTTCGGTGGAAAAATTGGTGATGATATTTTTATTTCGCTCACCACTATGGCTAAGAAGAGATTGTTGCTTTTTGGAGAGACAATAATGATCACACATAGTCAGGATGAGGTTACTTTAAGTGATTAGAACTACGATTCCTTTGAAGAAGAAGAAAAACGTTGATGTTAGAGTTGGCTCCAGTGGGACTTAAACTCGAACTTGCACAGGAATGTCAAAAATTCGGGAGGCGAAAGAATCATCCTCTTGGCGAAGTGAAAGTGACCGCAGCAGTAGTGATATTAATTCACCCCTAGAATCTGATGACGGTAACAGGGTTAAAAATGGTCGTGATAGGCCCAGATTGCCCAAGATATTTGTTGCACGACAAAGAGCAGTCGGAAGACATTTTGGAGCACTTATCATCATTAGAGGGATCAACTGACCTCAAGAACAAGGCCATGTCCCCGAACACACACACAAAAAGTCAAACCAGACATCGCTTCCGTCTTCTTTGATTATCGCATTGTAGTAAATTAATTTCCAATGCTCCGAACTTCTTCTTCAAACCTCTGAATGCCTATCGTTTACTTTAAATTTCGTCTTTATTAAGGATTTATGGTCATGGCACAATGTACACCATAGTAGATACAAGCATTTTCACAAAAAGAAACTTCATTCACATACATTTCACATGTTAACAGCATTTAGAGATTTTTTACGAGTATGTCCTGCTGTCAGTGAATTAAAATTTATCATGGTAGATAAAATATCCAACTATGTAATTTGATATTAATCGACTCAATACATGAGAGTGTGCCAGGATTCAAACAGAAATAGGTACGCAAGAAAAGGAAATAAGTTTACCTTGTGACGTCACAATCTTTAACTCATTTATGCCTCTGGTGTGCGTGTAGAGATTGACGGAGCAACCTTCAGTCACGTGAACAACAGCCTCCATATTTCCTCATCAAGAAGAAAAGGTTCTTGGAACATTCACGAGTTAAGAGCTTGCATAAAAGGCCACTCTTAAGTGAGGACCAGAGATACAAAGACGTGGCTGACACAACCGGAAAAGTTTGACTTTGAATGACATCATACGCTGTCACCTTCAACCTCGCGACCACAACCTTTTGTAGGCAACCTCGAAGAAGACGGCAAACGTCCGTAAAGGTAAACTTGAATGTATCGCAGGATAACGAGAAATGACTTACAGGACCGAGAAGGTCTTACACACGCATTTAATATCAAAGGTATCAAACCTGTGAAAGGTAATCTTTCCTTGTCCTCTCCAGATATTCGACAAGTAACTTTCTTCACCATTCACAATGAACGAGTTGTTCGTACACACATATGATCGCATGCGGGTTCGCCATGTGACTAGCAGTGTGTATGTGTTTACACTCCAGCACAGCCGAAACGGTTTTTTGAATAACCACTTCGTCATTTAGACGTCCGTTCATGAGATCGACTTTTGAGTCGAAATGAAGTAAATTTCAATACGGATATGCTTACGTAACACCTCTTTACTACTGGTTGAGCATTAAAGGCGTGTGAAAACATTCCCCCGAAGGATAAGTGTTAAAATGGCGAACAAACTCGTTTTTCCATTCATTCGGACACAATTTTTTTGAACGAGTCTCCATTACCTAGATTTCAGTTCATACACGTATTCGAACGCATATATGCTGGTGTACCTTTTCCATACGTAATGATTGAAAAACATGTTCACACGCTTCAGACACATAAAAACGTGAACCGCTGCAAATCACTTGTTATTTTGTCCTTGCTCAGTCATGATACGACGACCTCCCATTTTGAGCCTCATTCAAGTAGATGTCAGGAACGTTTTAAAGACGTAATCTCACGGTTGCACTTTCGAGTAAACGTCGAAATGAAGCGAACAGAAAATCGCTGTGGCCGTTCTCGTTTTCAGTCATCAGACCACAGCCTCCCGTTGGTCGCCTCCAGGAAGAAATCGTGATATGTATCTTCCGGGCTGAGGAACTCTGAGACGTGGTTGAAAGTGTCGAGCAGTATTTTGATTGCCCTCTGCTTTCGCTCCCAGATGTAAACCAACTTTGTCGTGACCTTCAGCCTGCTCAAGGTAAGCCTTTCGTCCTTGCTGACCTTGGCCAGCAGCTGACTGTGCAGGAGACCGATGTTATCCAAGTTCTCCCGGAACTCCGCCGTTCCCGTGGGGAAGGAACAGCCGATGACCGACGCGAGCAGAAAGCTATCGGCGGTGCCCAAGTTTGAGTTCAGGTCCACTGCGGTGTCAAATAGTTGTCGGAACTGTTTTCCATAACCCATTGCTCTCAGTTGACAGGAGAAATAGGAGGCGAAGTCGAACACTTCCGACGGGCAGTCCCCCTTGCGGAGTCGACCGGCAAAGGAGCTCAGGATTCCATCTGCCACCAGCATCGCGAAATCAACCTTCCCCTTTAACAGCTGCTCCATCACGATCTTGAAGATGGAAGTGAGGACGCCCATGTTGGCCTGTTGGCGAAATGTATTTGGATGGGTTTGTTTGCACACTATAATAAAAACAATGCGATGTTATATTCATACTCGCACAATATGGACACTCCATAGCAAAAGGATACTAAAAAGGCATAAATAGTGTTAGAAATAACTTTCTAAATCATTATTTATAATTCTATAATGTGCCTGGAAACAATAACCACAGAAACATAAAAACAATAATTTCCTATATTTATAATGATTATTTTCTTTCCTAGTGATTATTTTTCCGTGACCTTATACATTATGCAACTATAGGGCTGTACATATAATGAAACTTGGGTGCATTCTATGGTGATAACAGAAACTACCACTCAATTCAGTAACTGTCATAATCACCGCCATTATCATAATAACCTTAACCTCCAATTTTCCACTCAGTGACGCTTGTCATCAGAACCACTGATTCGGATTACGTGCGTGGTTGGAGATAAGCTCTTGGCTGGAATAGAAAAGAATGTACATTGTGTTATATCAACGAGGGCATGCCACTTGGATTCTGCAATGTCCTACGGAATTAATCTCACGGGACCGATGAATAGAGTTATATTCTATTTTCAAGTACTATATAAGTTCACACATTTGCATATCAAGTTGTTCAACCTAGAATTACTTTTCAGGACCTTTCATTTATAAGTATGTTGATGATTCACTTATTGCTATCACATACAACAAAAAAGATTAAACCTAACAGATTTTCAACAGCTACCATCCCAAGTTATCCTTCACCATTGAAAGTCAAAGTAAGAGCAGCATCTCCTCTCTGGATACGCTAATAATGAGAAATCCTTATGGACCCTTATCTGTGGATTGGTAAATAAAACCCCAAAAGGCAGACATATATCTGAAAATAAAATAACACCGCCCCCCTTCGCCAAAAAAATGTAACTCAGCTTTCGTCAAGAAACACAAGGTCATATGCCGATAAGTGTCACGAGAAAAACTTGAATATTTCGAGAAACAATCTCAGAAGCAACGGATTCCCACTTTGCCTCTTGAAGAGCGTTATACACAACAGTCCTCCGAATATAAAGCACTATGCCACATCACAATTCAATCTAAAACCAATTTCCAGTCAGGACATTTTTCACGAAGGTGGATTTAATAAAAAAGGACAAAAATGTAGGAATATGATGTTTACTAATCGTGTATCAGAACAAATTGCAAAAATGTATAACCAAACTGAATTCAGATATGGATAAAAAAAAAAGAACTCTCAGATGAGCCATCTTTTCAAGAATCAAAATCCTAATGAACCCAAAAATGAGGATTGAAACCCTATTCAGAAATAGTACTCCTCGACCTGAATATGCTTACTGTAGCGGAAGAGATAAGTTTGTCATCTTAACGCCGATGCCAGCAGTTCAACCTGAAAACATGGGATCCAGTTTTACAAGCCACCGTGGAAGCTATTGCTACAACTAAATTATAGCGGTTTCTTAATTATAGTGGAAGAAAGTAAACTCAAGTCATACAGTTCTGGAAAGCTTAACACAACTTACTGTTTCTCGGAAAATCACCTTTTGAGTTTGAAAAAAACTGCATGGGTACATCTAGCAATAGAATTGTTGTGCGGTACGTTACTTTTACATAAGTCCTCAGAAAATGTAGAGAAGTATATTTCCTAGCACATCGATTTTACGACCACAAATATCATAAAAGCTCAAATGCGTGAATGCGAAAGGAAAGAGTTTACAACTGCTAAGAGAAAGATATATCCTGTTTAACCATGTGAGTATTTATTTAATTCATGAATACTATACTCTTATTGTACATTTTGGAAGGCATTATCACTGTCACCAGAGTCCCTTAAATAATATAGGAGAGGCTGTAATCACTATGTATTTATAGTCACACAATGACAAGTTTAGTTCTACAGAGATTATCAAAAATAAATAAGGAATTAAGTATAAAATGGTACATATGATAAAAACATTTTCTGGAACCACGGCACATAGATACCATAACCATGTCCGATAGTATTTCCATGTATTTCAAAAGAAAAATTGCGAGAAACTTAAGACCCTTTTGGATTACGATGACGCCTTAGCGTCTAAAAACTTCCCACAACCACAATTCACTCGTTAGTGATTTTAGTTTACTTTAATATGACTGAAGAGTGGTAGTCTTAAGTCATTGAAGACACATTCTATGAACTCTTCAAGTAAGTCGAAAAAATATACTTAGAACATATTTCACTCAAGTAAAGCTGTTTATGCATTGAAAGTCACCATACATGCAGCAATGTATATAATGCAAGAGTTATATTTAAAATTTTTGCCTAAGACACTGTTTTGACTTGGATTATGGGTGCGAAATTCAAAGTTTACGAGAAAATCATATCTACAAAAAAATATAATGTATAGAAACACTAATAAATGCACCTTGTTTACTTGGCATGATACTTTGATATTTGTTAGCAGCAATTATAATAACATGAAACTTATTATTTCGCATTTATAAGAAAATATTTACTTAAGTAATCAAATTGTTTAAAAGTATATCCCATGTGCAATAAGAGTCCTCATTAAAATATCATTGAATTGCCAGGAAACCAAATCGGTACCATGTAATTTTTTCACTATTATTTGTACATATTACTAATAAGGACACGTGTGCAAAGTTTCAGGCAAACATGTACATAAATAAAATACGCTCCAGGTGCCTTAATTCCACCGTGATGTTCCACCGTATCTCGCCATCCAGACGTCGATGTTGAGAGCACACATACCTTCTTGTCGAAGTTCATCAATCCCAGGCGGCACTGCGAGAGGTAAGGGACGGCCTCGAGCGTCCTTCCAATGGCCAGCAGGGAGCGCCCAAAGGCGTACTTGATGAAAAGCGTCGTCTCGGCGTCCAGCGTCGTCTCGTAGGCGTCCAATCGGGCGTCGTCCCTCAGCTCGGCCACCACGCGCTTGTAGCGTCCGCTCTTTAGCAGTGCCACCGCCATCTTGCGCTTTAACTCCCTCGTCTTCACGGTTGAAGCGGTCGAAGCGTAGTAAGCATGCGCCATCTTGAAGCACGTGTACGCGTCCGACAGCAGCAGCCCCTCCTCCTCCCTCAGGCATGACGTCCCCAGCATCTCCAACGACTTGAGCAAAAGGTACTCCGACTTCTGCCAACGAAGACACTCAACTCAACTCAAATGCACCCCTTAGCAACATGAGGTGAATCATGACCAATTCAAAGATGAATGCCCTTTAGATACTTCGACCATCACGGAGCCAACATTTAGCCAAGGTTGTGAAGCCAATAAACTTTGCCATGATAAACATAATATTTTTTACCAACGCAGGAGGGAAGTGCTTTGCAAACTATGTGGTAACTCACTCGTTTCATCGACATTGCCATGTTTCAATATATCGACATTTAAAGGCTAAAAACCTTACGTTAAACGTTTAAACGTCACAAGTTTATGGATTGCAGTTATGAGAAACACAATGTGGGGGACTGTGACTGTTGGAATAGCCCAATGTCAAATTTACAGGTTTGTTGATCTGCTTTAAATTCTTTTGATGAAGAAAGGGGAAGGCAATGTCGCAAGAGTTTGAGATCGTCCGAACTTGAACTCTTGTGAGTGAGAAGTAATAGTGAATGTCAAATTGGATTACGAAGAATAACAACATTCTTCAAGCATTGCATTGTTTTGGTAGTTTTTATTGCTTGACAATAGATTGCTTGGCCCTGAAGTAGTGGTGGAAGCTGATAAAATGTCTCTGCAATGAAACCGAAGTAGTAAACCGGAAGTTCGTTCTGTTATTTCACAAACGTGTATTATATGTACTATCATCTCCATGTTTTAATTCCGTGTTTCAGTTAGCTGGGCTACATTGGTGATTGACAAATTTAACTATGCGCAGATTTTAGAAGGGCCAGTACAAAATTAGAAGTGTAAAATCAGAGTAATTTTGGTTGCAACCATTACTTATGTCAGAAGAAATGAAGTTTGAGTAGAATTCTTCTTTTTAATGTCTGTTCTTATCAAACAAATGATTGAAGTGGCTGAGTATAAAGTAAGTCAGTAATTGCACGCACGATAGGGATATGGGCATCATAAATACTGGCTTGGCACTGAGCCAATGCATTGGCCAAACATCATTTGTCAGAATTGGCAAGATCCAGGTCAAAGTTATCATTTAAATGTGCAGACCACGTTGGATCCCAACATCGGGCCAGCTTTCTCCCGCTGATTGTGAGTCTTGTCACAACATTGAGATGCTTTGAAACCAGTGGGAATATTAGTTTACATATCTTGTTATTTATTGGTAATATCTGCAGGAAACAAAGTTAGGAAAAGGAAACACTTTCACTTTTGCAAGTTTAGCATCTTCCGGAAGCGTTTCATCATAAAGAAATTACCTCCTGGGAAGGTTGATTCCTTAAGATACATTACTTCCGAGAAATGCGTTGAAATGATAAAAATACATTATGATGGAAAGCGAAAAATAAATTTCAAAATTGTGGTTGAATTTCATCGCACACGCTGGTTGTAAATTACGGGTGGCCATAAAACGTTCAGGAGGGAAAATTTCTCACAATGACGAACAGACTTCTGGGAAACATGCCAATGGCGGAAGAGAAATGGCCAGGGGAATTCTTGCGGAGTGTACACGACTGAGAAAGTCTGTTATTTTGCGGGTATTCTATTGCTTCCCCAGGCTTAACTACACATTCGCTTGTCTATTTAATTCACGTGACAATTGGTGTTCCTAATTCAGGTGACATTAAGATCACCATAACTCACGAAATGTGACGAGCCGACTGTTGTTACAAAGTTTTATAACGGTTGGCGCCAACTGGCGTTTCCATAACTACGCATTTTTATATGGTTAATGTTAAAAGTCAGGTTGCTTTTTATCGTTTGGCTCGGACGCTACGAGGGCTTATTAAAATACTTATCAAGCGCTTTCCAAAGGTATTAGGGAGGGAATTGTAAACCTATACTGTATACTTGTATTTACGCGAGGAAATATTTATACAGGAGAAAAGGATATCTTTTTAAAAGATATATTGTATGATGCACGGACACACACCCAAAAATAACAAATGAACTACAATAATTTATTAAATCAGATTTTCCTGAACCTAAACGGAAAAAATTGACATCCATGTGTGAAACAAAATGGGTGGACAATTTTCCAACGAATTTTGTGAACTTTACTCCAGTTTTGAGATTAAAAACTTCAATTAGGAAGTGATGGACTGCTTATTTCCAAATCTGTTCATCCCGTCCATACTCTCCAATCTAACATTCGCAACACTAGCTGCTTCTTACAACTGCATTTACGTAATTTGGATGAGATAAAGGCAGAGAACAATGAAATTCGGAATTCTAACTTCTAAGGTACGAATAACCTTGAATAAATTTGGAATTAAAATACTGCAAGAAAGTTCAAGTTAAGTAAATAAAATACGGAGTATGGGCGACTTGGTTTAATCCATCAAAAAACCTCGGTTTCAATTTTTTACATGATATTCATAAATTATACCGACAAAAAAACATTTATTCGTTTTTTTCCTGCTCTCGAAGGAAGCGGAGTGCAGCTGATGGGGTGTGTTATAGTCATAAAAACAGCAGAAACAGAGAAAAACGTTACTCCAAAAACATAGAAAGAAGCATAACCAACCAGTCGCACATTTCCATCTACATTTACGAAGTATCGTGCAAGCCACCACTAGGGTGTGTGACACGGGGTGATTCCACACCAGGCATTCAGCACTCGTCCCAGAACAAATCGGGGTCTTAACACGTTCCCATGACCGCTAGGGGCAGACCAGTAAGCAGTCAGGAGAACAGTGCGCAGTCTAACCAGAAACTGGGAGAGTGATACGTAAATGAACACGCAAACCTGCAATACATTGCTATAGACACATCTAGTTGTTAATATTACTAATGCTATTAATTTACTAATGCTACGAGATACTACTTCATGCAGAGAACAAAATAAAATAATGCCGAATATATCAAGCAATGTGAAGTGTTAGTAATGATTTTGTGTTATAAAACACAATTGAAGATTCTACTCTACTTGTTGAGGGTAGTAGTTTCCTATGGTTGATCTATCGCCACTATTACGAGCCCTTATTGTTAGCGGAAAAAATTACATTCTAAATCTGTTGGTTCTGCAGTCAATTTCCTTTATCTTATTCCTGTGATCGCTTCTACCGTAGTACGTTGGTTCTAGCAATATATGTTGAACGTCCGGGAAAAAAATTGCCTGCTTCGAACTTGCGCAAGAGATTTAATCTGTATTTCTCCCTTCGATCATTTAGAGATTCCCACCCCAATTCCCTCAACAACTCGGTAACACTGCTAAGTTGATCACAAATCATTCAGCTCTCAATTGTATTCGATCTATTTCTGAGATAAGACCTACTTTGATAGGGTCCCATAAGCTAGCGGAAAATTCTAAGTAAAGTCTCACGAGTGAACAATAATATTGCTATTTAACCTTTGCGTCACATTTTCCCAAAAATCTTCTAATAAATCCCAATTTTCGACTAGCCTATCCGCATATTTCCCGGACGGGTTTCCCCCAAGACAGGTCCTGAGTAAGGATCACATCTAAGTGTTTAGTTTACTCTACATTTCATAAGTTGGTTTGATTAATTGTGTACGTTTCGTTGACCGAGTTGTTATTATTTCCAAAAATTCAATACAACGCACTTTTTAAATTTCAATTCTAACAGCCAAGTGTTTCACCAATCATGTATAGCATCTAGGTATTTTAGTAACTACAACACTACAACACTACTCTATCTGCGAACAGGGGAATTTTGCTCGTAACAACGGTAGTGATGTCATTAATATTCAAAAGGAACAATGAGGGACCGATGACACTTCCCTGGGGTACACCTGATGTTGCATTCTCTACATCTGAACTAACACCATCTAGAATTACCATTTGTTCACGGTCGGCTACGAACTATCTTATCCAATATATTACGTCGAAGTGTATATATCGTAAGCTTACAACTGAACGAGTAAATTCGAATGAGGGACTTATTAGAAAGCTTTTTGGAAATATAGAAATATTGCATCTACCTGGACAAGCTTTTCTCCCGACGAAAGAACGTATTGAAGGAAAAGGGCTAGCTGGGTTTCTCAAGACCTGCCTTTCCGGAATCCGTGCTGATTGTGTGTTCAAAAGTTTTTACTATCCAGATACTCCATAATCGAACTGACTCTTATATGTTCTAATATCTTGCACGAGATAGACGTAAGGGAAATTGGTCTATAGTCACTGGGATCTTCGTTATCACCGCTCTCAAATCATGGTCTACCATTCGCGGTTTTCCAATCGTAAGGAATACGATTTTGTGTGAGAGATTTTACAAATATTATTTTCAGGAACGGTGCTATTTCTTATGCTACATCTTTATTAACTCGGGCGGGAATCAAATCGGGACCGGAAGATTACTTGGAATTGATGGATTTAATATGACATTCTAATCAACGAAAAGTGATATTAATAGACTGCAGAGGGTGCATGTATAGCCTAGGCATTGTAGAGGTGTAATTAAGAGAGCATGCTGTATAGAAACTTTGAAAAAAAGTGTAGAAGATATTTGCTTTATATAATTACTTGTTAGTTCTTTCTCCTAAATTGTTCTTTAGTGACGTTACTGTTGATGACCTTCTCCACGTACGACCATAATCCTTTTGGGGTATCCTCCTAATATTCGAAAAATATTTTATTTTTAAATTCTGTTAATCCTTTTAGAAAGGCCGCCTTATCTACTGTTTTCGCATAACTTCTTATTCTCCACTTCAATGAGACCCTGACGTACGTTCATCATTTTTGCGTGAAAGATTCGTTTTCGCTTGAGAGATTTCTGAACGTCCGTATTATACCACATACGTTCACTATTGACCTTTTTAAGTTTACTTGTTATTACGCTAGTTATGACTAGTCGTGTTATGCTACGAAAAGTAATCAGTGTATAGATGGTACAACGGTTTGCAATAATATCCCTAACTTCTTTATATGAGGTCAAAAGCTCTCGTTTTAAACCTTCGAAATCAACCTTGTGAAATAAGAATATCCTCCTCTTTATGAGTACATTTTTGTCAATAATACTTCATACGTAATACAGCGTTAACTGCTCTGTGATCACTAATTCCGTTCACTGTTACTACGTTAAGGACGCTTTCAGGTATGTTGTTACTAAAAGATCTAGAACCTTGTTTCCTCTGATCGGTGTTGTGACTAATTGATGTAAGGAATTAGATGTGAATGTGTGGAGTGTCGCACAACTCCTTGTCTTTGCCGCTATTTTGGAAACAATATATCTTCCAATCAATCGAGGAAACGTTGAAATCACCAACATTAATTATTTTATTTTCGTTATTTTGACGTGTGAGACCTTTCACCAATCTGTCCTCTGAACTGAATTTAAGTCTGCATTGGGTGGTCAATTATATGACTTTAAAAACAAGCTTCTTATGACCACATACTCTTCAATGTGTTCATTATATTGAGTTCCTCATAGCCACACTTTATTTAATCCTTCACTATGCACTTTGGAAAACTTTTTCGTATTACTCGCACATCGCAAACAACTTATTACAGTGGCCTGCAACTATGTACTTCGTTTCCATACCTTCCGTCCGTGACATATACGGCACATCCTAATGCGCCATACTGACATATGTCTGGAACAAACAACAACGAATAAAATAAATTTAAAACAATGTACAGTTATTTCACGAAACCAATAAAACAAATAGCAATTGTTATGCCTTGCCTTCCTAGGTAGGCAGGCAGTTTGTCGGGACTCAAAGTCTCGTTTAATTACAACATTGTTAGCCAAATCTTTCAACAATCATGGTTAATATATTCGGCGTTATTACGTTTTCCGCAAAACAGATATTCCACGACTTACTTATTGACTTAGATGTGCTCGCTGTATTGCATGGCCTCTGATAGAAATATTTCTTTTTTCATATTTTCTCGATTATAATTAGAAGTTTATTTTTCAGGGACAGAAAATGTGTGAAATATTTCGACTTATACTGGAGTACATTCGGTATCTGCTAAACTTCATTCCGTCGCTGCTAAAAACTAAATCAACGGCTCTTTCATCCGCAATTCCTAACTTGCTAATCGTTATCTAGTTTTCTCGAATCATCCGAGTGACGTCGTGCGGTAAACGTTTTGGTCTCGGGGACATCCGACTTTGTACGATCATTAAAACCATGCCTTGTTCTACTACGAGGGTAGACTTAAAAGTAAGGTCTCCAATTTCTCCGTCAAGGCTCCACGTTCCGCTCTATATCAAAAACACCACTCACAACCGTGAGATGATATACTCAACATTTTTGTTTATATTTAAAAAAAACTACGATTCCACTGACTAATATAAAACACAATAAGTACTCAAAATATGTAAATAATTCGAGGAATGAACATTTGTAATTTTCTGGTATGGTTGATGAACATTTTTTACATGATAAGTGACTGAATTCCGAGCGATGAAGAATTAATAAGTTTTGACTTCAGATGTTTCAGCAATAATCTACAAAACGGAAAAATTAAATGCCTTCAATTTTTTGGGAGAATTTACTTCCAGTGGAAATGTTTTCACGTTAATGTAAGTTACCATTGATGGAAAAAATGCATTAGTTTTCAATTTTCACCGCATTTTCGCACTTAACACGACTTAAGTTCATGTTTAAGCGATTTTAAAGCGATTCTTTATTGATCACAACTCTGAGGATTATCACTGTTGTGACTGCTTAACAGCATCTCGTGATAAAATATATTGGCATGCAAGCAGGTTCAAATATATGAGGTAGCGCAGCACAAGATTTAAATAGAGAACGAATAGTTTGCCAATTGGTACCAATGGTATCCTATTATGTGATTTACAGTCACGATAGCATTTGCGTTCACCGAGCGATATTCACTTTTGCATAACAGGGCCTCCTGCTAAACATGGCGGCCGTGTAATGATCTGGCCGTGAAACCAAATGTGAATAAAGATGTTCTGGCAGCATGCTACCACAGATTGGACAATTTAAAACAATTGCTTGAATTCACAACCTTGTGGAAATGCTATGGTATGACATTTTCAAAGGATCCAAAGGTAAACAAATGACTCTTGTTTTTGTTTTATGCATTGCTTACGGTTTCCATGACGACAGGAAACTCGGCCGAGGGGCTCTTGGACGACTCTGGTCCGCCATCTTGGGAGGAGGGAAGGCGTCCGATCGAGCCGACGTCACTTCCGGCCGATGATAGTAGTCCCTCGAACACCTCCCTGAGGGCGCTGGTGACTCTTTTGTTGTGCACGCCTTTGAATCGGCCGTCGTTGGCGAGGCGACGCAACAATCGACCGTACGCGCCGTCGAAATCCTCCGTCTTGTCGCCCATGGAACATTGACGAATCAAATAGCAGGGATGGCTGAGGAACCGCGTTGGCCTGGAAACGAAATAATAATGCGTGAAAGGCGTACGTCACGCGGTTGAAGGTTAACTAACGATATGAGCTTAAATATCTATTGTGATTTAAATGAGTTTAGCACTATGTAAATTAAGAAGCAGATCGATCACTTGCTTCATGAGAGGAGACACTGGAAAACCTTTCACTTTTATTGGAGGACTGTGTGGGAAAGAATATGCCTGCGTGAAAAGTAAAAATAAGGGCTTGAACTACAAAAATAAGAAAGTAAGAAGTAAACCCCTGAAGCATAAGTATTACGTGAGACAAGGGGCGGGTCTAAGCTGCAGAGGGATTACCCAGCATAAATACGATATCTCGGAGCGCATAAAAGCATGGCGTTAGTTTCAAAGTAAGATTCGACGAATGTCATTCCCGACTCCCTGCCTCAGATCATGAATTAGGGCGACACCTCGAAATAAGTCATGTGAGAATACGAGCCGTTAGAGGTCAGCGACTCAGTACTATCGATCAATGAGTCAGCAACTGAGAAATCAGGGCACGTGACTCCATCAGGGCATATGACTGAGCCCATCAGGAGGAGTTCTTCAGTAGAGACTGAGTTTAAAGGTGATGGTTATTGCAGTTTTAACCACAGCCATCATGTTACGACTCGGCAGAAAAAACGATTAATAGGCACAACAAATATGTGCACCCATCCATTTTCGGAAGGAAAAAATAAAAAGGCTTAAGTACACCAAGGAGAACGTGGATGGAATAATGAAATATGAGGAATTTAGAGTCACTTGCTTCACATCTGTACTTGGGAAATGGTTATGCTATTCTAGATAGATACTCCCAAGATATTCTAGAAAGAGATCACACGGAGATCACTACGATACAGTAGAGGTGTGGTAGATCACCACAGAGCACCAAAATCACACGATTCGTCACCCGATTGGCAACGAATTCCGTTTGAAAATATCGCTCAAGGAATTGAGGGAGATTGGAGGGGAAATTGCATCCCACTCCACTCCAATAGTCAGTCACTTCTCTTACCTTCGGGGGAGAGTACGGGAGGTGGCTGTCGTGGAGTGGGAATCTACCTCAACAGCACTACTAGTAGATGGCGCATTCACAGTGGCAATATGGCGCCCTGTACACCGACCTCGCCACGGCCGAAGGAAAATTATTAGTCACATGCTGCATCACAAGGTGGCGTGGCAAGGAACGCCAATGGCAGCTCCACGCAAGCTTATATCCACATAAATTGCATTTGAAATAATTATCCATTACTGCCGTATTAACTGAATAAAAATACGAAAACAACAATGCACGATTCAAGAGTAGATGTATTATTTTAAATTTGAGAGCACATTACAATCTCTATCTGTATCGTTGAGTTGCGCAGTCTGATTAACGAAGGGCAGAGCAAACAGCGTTGTTGTGTTTGCATCGAAATGAGAATCACAAGAGAAGACCGACGCTGCTTTAAAGGGATATCATGACTACAGCCGCAACAATGATGGCGAGGGAGCGAAGTTCAAAAAGTGCCTCTCCCGGAAAGGTCACGTCCTCTCAACTGCGTTGCCTTACCTGTTGAGTGTCCTTCTGCCTCCGAAATGAAAAGGAATGCGAATTGTTCAGCACCCGTTCTGCGATAGAATTAGAGAATGGCAAAGGGATTCCAGTGATCAGTAAAATGATCGTTCGTAGCCAATCCCCCCGCCGTTTCGATTCGATATAAATAATTCGTTTTCCCGCACCAATAGTTTAGTTCTCTCTCTCTCTCTCTCTTCCTTCGATAAGTCCCTTTCGCTATCAACAACACTGAATCAGCAGGAGCGCCGTTTGAAAACCTCCCGTTAGAGGGAGAGGCATTCGCTGAGAGATGAAGAGATAAATACACACACCGTACGTTCGAATGAGTTGTTGCTCGAGGGAAGACTCAATTGAAAGTGATGAAGTGTTTTCTTTGGAGTTATCTTCGCCTCTGCTGTTTATTTTTTCCTATCCGTTCTCGATACGTCTTACCGACGGAAATGCCCACCTTATCTCTCGCTCAAGGCCTATCGTAAGGCACGTGTCAGGGGAGACTTTCATAAGTCGGAGACGGGCGGCTATGTTGATCACCATTGATGAAACATTCGCCCCGTCTACACACAGCAAAATAATCTTCAAATACGACCGATATTCACCTATGCCCATTTTGAGGGCGCACCTTAAATTGGAAATCTATAGCAGATATTATAATTATAGAAGATCCAGTGAAAGAAATGGTTAGTTACATTATTTTATTTATGGGTGATGTTACTGCTATCATAATTTTCAATGGCGGTATAATTTTTTCAGTTTTGCAAGGATAGGAATGGCATGAAACTATGTCGCAAAACTCCTATTATACTCGCGGTTTACGTCAAAGTTCAATTTCAATAAGCTCATTTGGGGATGAGAAATTTGCAAAAGTAATCACCGAACATAGCAATTTGGCAATAAAAGTTTACTCAAATGTAGGCACTATTTAGTTTGGTATAAGAATTATCAAAGTAATAAAAAAACTATGCTTCCATATTTTTATCATACAATATCAAAATAAAATACTAAACACACTCAAAATCGTCGTGTGATATTCTTTATCTGTCTCAGAATCATTCTGTTTACTCGATTCCTCTATGGTAAGAAGTATTCTCACCTCAGCAGATAGTCGCACAATTTTACTTATATAAACTCCTGATATTATTGATAATGTAGGATATGATTTAAGAATCAATCTTCGAAATAGATCTTCGTTTGTGTCGATCCTGGAACATTTTTTGTATGGTGTTCCCGGAATCTTCTGATATCCTTATTCTTAGCTTCCTTTGCGTCTTCGGACAAATGACCAATAGGGAGGATAGTTTCCTTAGTGATTGTTGATCCATGAACTAGCAAGTTATGGATGACGGGTGGAATATAATACCAGGAATGAATTTTTATGTACAAACCTGCAGTTGAATAACAATATTCTTTAAATACAGCATCAATTATCTCGAGTGGCTACAATACAAAGCCATAATTACTCTTTAATTATTCTAAATACATTAAATTGCGACATTTAATTATTCTTCCTCTTTCATTATTTTGACGACGGACTCATCGTCACCTTTGGCTTGATATTTCATCGATGTGGCAAACGATACTTCAACTGGTGATGTGCCGTTTTGACATGATTCTCTGTTTTCATTTTCTTTGCCCTCCCACTGAATTTCTCAAACATTTTTTTCAGTCGGCCAGTTTTACCTCTGTCAGACCTACAAAGAGTGATGATTTTATCTATCACATTGAAGCAGGGAACAAGGATATTACTGCCAACTCATTACAAATCACACAGCAGATGATCACCGGCCGGATGTACTGGGAAGATATTTATATAAACCCGGAGGAAATTTCAATTTCAGCTGTAGCCAACTGTCATAATTTCTTCTGGAATAACTCTCAGATCGAGAGCTTTGCTCCCACTAACGAATATATTTGGAGAAAAAATAATTTCATAAAACTTGATAAAATAATTTTGGCATAGGCATTTTCAGTTAATTTTAATTTGTTGCTTATTTTGTCTAGTGTCTTTTTTAAATTAATTATGTAAAATCTTTTCCACTTCACATAAATTTTTCATAAGTTACCTACATCATTTTTGTGACCTCTTACTGCCAGACCTTGTCTAACGAGATACTTTACACTACTTATTATAGTCATAAGAGATTCTAAAGCAAGTTCTTGTTGTTCGAGTTTAACATGTGACAGTTGTGACTCAATAAGTGCTTGTAACTGAGAGTAGCTTAAAACAGCTTGGGAATGCGCATCACTCGTTTGGTGGTTTCCAAACTTTTCAATAGCTTTTTTCCAGTTGTTGAACCCTTTTTCACTAAAAGCCTTATCTGCTTTGGTAGCTAGCGTTTTGCCTGGGCACAATTGAGCATATCTTGCACAGTAAAAACAGCTTACCCCTTCAGCTCCAGCCACATGTAGCCAAGGAAATCTCTCGTACCAACTGGTCTGGAATTTCAGCACTCTGCCTGAAAGTTTTTGCAGCGGAAAATCCCCTGGTAGAATCTGAGGTTGATGAGGAGAAGTGTGACGAACAGAGCAGTCCCCTGATGCCACTACGTCTTGGTTGTTTCTTCCATCTTGCTGTGCTTCAGTTGAAGCTTGAAGGAGAGCAAACCGATGATGATACAGCTTCAGAACTCGGGATTATTAAATAAGTCGCTCATTATAAATCTGGCTCTGGTCTAAGAGCTGGGAGTGAAGGCGAGAGGGGAAGCGGGGATTGAAAAAATGCTCATCCGAAAACATTTAGCCTATATTATAACTCAAATTAAATGTAGCTGTTTGGTAATAAGATAACATGAGCCGCGAGTTTATAGATTGTCTTAGCATAGTATGCAAGGCGGTTAATAGCTGCAAGGTCAGAGTTGGATTTATAATGTGCGACTTATACATACCAACGCGTTCAATTGTTTAATAATTGTTAGAATAACAAATAACAACACCAAGATCTCTTTTAAAATAAACTTTAAGACACTATGGCCATTTCAGGTCAGTAAACCCATCATCATCGAGGGGACAATTTGTTTCTTTTACTCCCCCCACATTAAATCAATTACTATCTACAAATTCGCTTTATCTCTCACAAAAATATATAAGCTTTACTTACCATTGTCCTTTTTTTGTTTTTTTTTTTAAATGACAACAAATTTCGTTGTCCCTCTGCTCGCTTCATTTTGTCAAGAAACACTTCAACTTACTTCCAAAAAGTATCAACTAAAACAACTATAACCGTTGGATACAACACATAATGAAAAACAGTTTAACATACATCTAAATAGTATGAACCATTGTCGACTAAACACACACAAGAAGACCGAGCCACGTGGCCGCTGGAACTGCAGGTGCACTGACCAATGACTCGTGTCTCTGAGACAAAAATAACCAACGCATGAGCAGTAGGGGCGGTAGGGTGGCGGTGAGAGGGGAGGTAGGGGTAGTGTGGAGCGGCGAGGAGAAAGGCCAGCACCGTGCTTGCTGACAGCGGCCGATCGGGGGGGCTTGCGCGCCTACTGTGTTATGTATGCAATTAAACAAAAATATTACGATTTTTATTAAATTTTTTTATACAATTTAGGGGGGGGACAAAACTGACTTTTCAAATATTTGGGGGGGACGCGTCCCCCATGTCCCCTATGGCTGCGACGCCCGTGACTACGTATGACAAAGTAAACGGCTTATTTTGAAAGAGATAGCTCTTTTAGAATAGGCTCTACCATTTCCATCATTTGAAAAGTGATAAAGGTGGTTGCATTACGTTGGAGACAATCACTAATGAAGCACAAAAAAGTTGAATTAAGTTCATTTCTAATTTTGTCATAAAAACAAAGTGGTACAAGGTTGCTTGAACACTGTTCCAGTGTATTCCTTGATATGCATCTGCAAAATGCAAGTATAATTACATTAGAAGTCAGCAAATTTTAAGCTTTTACTTCCATTCAGAAGAGATTTCTAATCTTCAAAGTAATATATTTGAGCCTTGGCAACATAGTGATGCTTTGACAATGTTTATCTTTTCAGAACGTCTCAACAAAGTCATTGATGGATTTCACCATCGTTTCTCAGTTGGAGCAATCAGTATAAATCCATAATTTTAAATAAACATTTACCTGTGTTTCTATTAAACTTTTTTATTTTCTAAGAAGACTCGAATAAAAAGGAATCATTATGGAACTCAGCACAACGATGAAGCACTCTTTTGACAATAGACAACAGACAAATGCAGATCTTGATATGACACAATAAGATTGATGCTATCCAACATAATCTTTACAATTAGGCAATATATGCATGCGCAGACTGAGTGGATGCCATGGCTATTTACAGTTACTCATAACCTAAGATCACAAAACTTACTGAAACCAATTCTATTTATATAATTTTCCTCTTTGAACAGAAAGTATATATCATTCGAATTCTGAAATGTTAGGTTTTTTGAAAAACTAAGCAATGTTTCAATTTGATACAGATTTTAGGAACACATTTCATGATTTCATAAATGCAAATCGTTCTTTTAGTAAGTGTATTTTTAACACAGGGCACATCGACTTGTGTTTATTTAAAAGATAAAAGGTTAGATGACCCTCGCAAAATTGTTTCACATTCAAGAATGTTTTTAACCCGTCAGCGCCCAAATTTTTTAAAAATCAAACATCGTTCATTTTTCCAAAATATGATACATAATAGCAATAAAGAAGGCTCCTAAAATTTTTCCCCAAAATATTCCATAGATCCAGAGTTACATGCCTGTGCCATATGGCACCGCTGGGCGTTAGTGGGGTCTTTTCGCTCATAAAGGTATTTTGGGAAGAATCAAACGTCATCGACTATAATAGAACCTCTATTTCATTTATTTATTACACATTAGATTTGGAATGGTAATGAGCAAAACATTGAACACAAAGACCAACATTACATTTCTTGCACTCGGTTCTTGTTTGAGACATGCAATAATCACCAGCACATTTTCTCCTACTCCCCTTTTGGGTGGGAATAACGAGATGGTTTATGCCATCGTATCGTAGCATATTTGCTGCAAGGCGTCCGGCATTTTTCCCTATCCGTTTTCCCTGATGTGTGCCAGTTAACCAGGTATTTTTGGACAATAAGCCTTCTTACCTCCAGCTGCGATATATCCACTCCTGATTTACGCATCAAAATCCAAGTGGTGTGTACACAAACATCTAACAGCCACGTAAAAATTGGCCACCACCATTTCTTAGGCGCACACCCACTCTGTAGCGATTTATTCCTCGGTCCATCGGGTCGGTACCACCCATGTTCTCATTGTACGCCTCAAATAGTTTTGGTCGCGTCACAGAAATTTTCATTTTCGCACCACTCGAGTACCTTGTTACGCTTGTCACAGGATGCACACCATACCGTATTGATGCACCCATTACAACCCCATTGTCCACCCATTGAACAAGGATTATAGATGTCTCTTTATCACAGCTGTACTCGTAACTTCCCCGTGGCTCCTTTTGAAAAATGGATTTCGGGGTGAGGTTACTTCCTTTCGGCAATCGATTGCTCCGGAGTGTACCAGTGCCACTGTAGCCCCTACTTTTCAGCTCCATCAAGAGGTTCATTCCTACATAAAAAACCAAAGCTTATTTCCTTCCCCTCGTGGTAAACAGATAGTGACATCATTTTATAAGAATTACAAATATACCGCCTACCTGTAAAAAGGTTGTCGAGGAAAATATTATACGGCAGGTGCCGTGCATCTTCTCTGAGATTGTCCGACATTGATAACATCGGGGCTGTTGATTTTCCGCACCTCTTTTCGTATACTTCATTTCCATTATGCCTTTTTCCCTGGTATGCCTCGAAGTCGATTAGGTAACCAGCTGCACTATTCAAGCACCATACCTTGTAGCCGAACCTAATAGACTTGCTTCTTATGAATTGCTTTCATCCATGGGATCCGTAGTAAGCCACCATACTCTCGTCATAGGCAATATTTTGCTCAGGTCTAAATAGTATCCTAATTCGTTCCTGCAATAGGTTCATTAGAGGTCTCAACTTCCAATATTTGTCAGTGTGATGAGGAGCATTGTTGTAGAAAGCGTTCTATTTCCAGGAAACGGTTCCTTTGCATGGAATTGTACACAAAATCGTTACGGACGTCTCCCCCTTCCTCCCAGTAATTGCGCTTGTCAGGGACCTCATTATATCCGGAGAGGTTTAAAATTCCCAAGAACACTTTCATCTCTTCGAAAGAAATATTAGGTGAAGGGCAGTTACAGAATAGCGCATAATTATTGCTCTCAGAGACTAGTAAGTTAACCACTTGTTAATCAAAAAATAATTCAGTATTATCCACAGCATTTAAATTCCGGAGGTCTGAATAGTCAGCGCTAGGGAAGAAAGACTCTGTACCATTGATATCTTGTTTTTTCTGCCATATAAGTTTAGAAATTTCATTATTTTTCTTCGAGCTACAGTTAGATACATCTCCATCCATTTTCTTTCTCCGTTTTTTAAGATCCAGAGCTCTTTTTCTTTTCATATTGCGCGACATTACGGTGACGGGCTTACTAGAATCAACCTGAATTGTTGAGATATTATGGCCACTTTGCTTATTAAATTCTTCATCATCATTTTCTCCACCTTTTAAAAACAGTATCTCTGCTTTTGCTCGGAGCTGACGACCAGATAAGTTGTCAACTAAGCCACCGTCATCATCACCTGAATCTTCGTCAGTCAAAACGGTGCTCTCTGGTGGCTCTAGAAATATTTGGTGGACGTTATCAACTTCTTCTTCCTCTAGGAGGTCTAAAAACTCTTGAGGAGTTAAATTCCTAAGTGAACAAAATATAATTAAGAGATTGGAGAAAGTAACGTGGCATCAGCAATTGAAGCATTTAGAATAATAGAATTTTAGAATTGTAAATAATTGTAGAATTATACTTTTAACACTTCATTCGCATATTTCCTCATGGGAACATAATGGATCGCTCTACGCATGAATGAAACAATTCTCAGTACAGTGATAAAAAAGGGTTTATTTGTAAGAAAGATAAGAGACTAATTTGGTGTTTTAATTTATTCGAAAAGTAAAAATTCACGAATCATAACCTTGAAATTAACCCACAGCATTATGAATCTACCGACAAATCCCACGCGGTGAAACCCAGAAGTCATGCAAACGTTGGGAAATCAACGCCGTGGAAATCCACGAGTCAATATTTGTATTTCTTAAATATTATTTAATAATATTTTATGTTAAAATAAGCCCTTTACATAGCTTATATACCTTTTGAAAACGTTCAGCACCCATTTCTGTTACGAAAACTGCTTTAAGATGTAATATAGAGCTGTAAATCACAACCGTAAGCAAAATAGGACCACAAGGTGAATTGATACGGGTAACGCCCAGCGGTGCCAAACGGCGCCGCTAGTGTTTAACTTCACTTATCTCAACTTTTAATCACTAGATCCTGCTAATTCGTTTAGAAATATTAGTTTGTACTTTACGTTTCAAGAAAACATTAAGGTAATGGTTTCAAGAAAACATTTTAAACTAATAATTATAGGCACAGTGAGCACTAACCTCGAACCAGTACCCATAACTAATGGGTCCGGAAAAAAGCCTTTAGCTGTGAAACAGACTGGACGATCCGATGTGGTGCGAAACACAATTTACACTGGCTGAATGATACAAGAAACCTTCTATTAAGTATGCGCACCGAAATGTACGCTAAGAGTCACATATTAGTTACATTGTAGGAGTTTCGGCTCGGCGCTGCACTGCGGTGCCGTATGGCACCCGTGGGCGCTGACGGGTGTAATTTTGTTTTCATAAATGAATCCAGATGTTATTTTGTTTTGCGTAAATTATAAATGGAGTTAATTTTGGCCAAATAGTATTCATTTCTGTAATGCACCCGTAACTATATATGTGCCATAACTCGAGGTCGAATATTTTATTCACTATGTTGGCTTTTTTTTCGTTTAAATCACAGTTCAGTTCCACGAGTTGTTCATTCGATTTTAAGGCAAAAAGCAAAAGAACAGTTAAATCTTTGTTAAACCCTTTGAAATGAAGCTGAAACTAAGTAAATATCAAATTCAGCAAAAAATCAATAATGCTTTTCGAAGATGTGTAAAAAAGGCACCTTGAAAAAGAAGCAGTTATTCGATGTTATGTTAAGGTTTGAGGTAGTTTTTCAAGAATTCTGGAATTTGAATACAATCAACTGTGAAACATTGTCTTCTTATAATTAAGATAAAAGCTTGGACGACCCTTGACTATTTAGTTCATATATCAAGAATTAATTATAAAAAGATTTCCTGTTATGAATTTATTCAGATATTATTTGTTTTTTACATTGATTTGCCTTTAATAATTAAAAATGGATTGAAAGTCCACAGGATAGAATTTTTTGTTTTCAATCTATATTTTTTACGGATTAAGGAAAGCGGATTCGATAGGTAATGGCTCTTATTTTGTAACAGAACTTTGCATTGTGGGAAATCCGCCAAGAAGTATTAAATATTACGCTGATACTGTCACAGGGTTATATTTTATACTTCTAGACTTCCTTCTAGACTATATAGACTTCCTTCTTTCCCTAGGAATAAAGCTATCGTTTTCTACATACCCAAATTGCCATATTGTCAGTAAACTCTCGGAATTATACATCCGATAAATAAAAATAAAATATGACTTCAAAGAAAACTGAATATTGATTTACATCTTTTTTTGTGTCAAGAAAGCGAGGCAGTGTTTTCCACGAATAAAAATATCCGACCGCAAAGATATATAACACGCCAAAGTCTGGCTGTCTTCGCTTTTGCGATTTATATTAGAAGAGTTTATTAGTTGGAAACAGGGTCAGTCAAATGCTCTTAACTTTCTGAGAATATTTTCATAACTTGAAAAACTTGAATTTTATGTGTCCTGAGATATTTTTTCTCTTGCGATGGTGAAATCTGTTAATATTATCCCTAATACTTAACACCTCAAAATAAAACGGTGAAGTGAACTTTTTCAATGCAGTTTTAAAAGCCCATGTAGTGGAATTAGTTAAGAGCATGAATATTGCACGCAATTCAAATTCTGCAATATAATTGTTATTTTGTTTTTCAAACTAAATGTTTATAAAATTAAAAAGTACATTTTTATCGGTCTTTATATTTTTTTAGTTCATGTTTTTTTAGTTCATGGTATGCTTACCATCTAGATTTAACTGTGTGGGCGGTTTTTGTTATTTTTTAGAAAATTGCTTAATGTTAGTTAATCAGTTAAGTTTGACCGGATTGTCTTACGACTTGAAATTTGTGGTAAAATCCTTGTTGAGATTATTACAAGGGAAACTGGGAATGATGGCAAACAAAACTTTCAATAATCAGTATTTTTTAAAGTAAATTGTTTCCTTAAGAGAGGTTAGGCAGTTAATACGTTAATTAATCAAAAAAACGTTGGACTGATATCAAAATATTTCTCGAATCCATTAGCTGCTGAGAACGTAGTCATACATTTCGTTTGCATAATCGTTCCTGTTCACCGTTCACTTTTTCGCCGCACAGGTGACATATTGCACATAAATTGACTCTGAATAAATATGATGGTTGAGATATTACTTAATTTCACTTAAAATATCATGTTTAAAATTATTTTAAGTTTTTCAGCGTAATACTCAAAATTAATAGGTCTGAATAATCTTTTCAACTGGAATTAAGGTCTTTCAAAATAAACTAGGAATTACATTTTACATTTATAATTGCACTCTTTCTATTGACATTACCATACCTTTATCCATTAGAGCACAGTTAAATTTTGATCATTAATTATGATAAAAGCACTATTATTTAGGAAGTAATATGACTCATTCTTCATACCTCAGTCGTTGATGTTGTTACTTCTTATTCCAAACACACCCATTGAAAAAACGTGTTGAGGATGAAACTCGTTTTACTAGGAGTTAAAACTGCTCTGAAGGTTTGAAATGATGATTCTGTTGTGAACACAAAGGGTGAGTTTGGATGGAGAAGGCTCTGCAGGCCCAGGGTTTTGTTAATGATTGCTGGTTGTCGGGGGTTGTTCATTTGGTTGGGGGATTGTTGGGGGAGACGCCATTGCGGAAAGTGGTGGAGAGGGAGCTGTGAAATGGATTGTGAGATTGTGGAGCGGTGTAAGCTGAGTAAAGAAAATAAAGACTGATTATAAAACCCTTGGTCTCTGGACTGACGAATTGGCAAGGACCCCGAGTTGTGCCCGCTTCGTGAGGGAGTGACTCGTCATTCCACGTCGCGTGCGCACAACAATTCTGTCGTGTTCCTGTGTTTTTTGCACTCGAATATATTTATTTCAAGAATAGCTTACATTATCCTATGTCTCTGCAGGGCACATACAGTACCTTAAATCCCTAAGTATTTTCTGATGCACGTTTAAACAAAACCAATTGTCATAAAATTAACTTATTGACAGGCCTTAAAAGGCTGGCTCTATTTGCTAGTCACTTGACTTAAACAACTACACCATCACACGCATTGTTTCCTTTACTAGTTGCTAAGAAATGCAACTGAGCTGATATTCCATTATTTTTTCCATGATCACACAAGATGACAAAGTTATATTAGTTTTTGTACTGAGTGAGCAGCACTGCCATTGTCAAAGTAAATGAGGAAGCTATTTTCGGATGCGCTGTATTGCCATCAAAAGGAAAGTTATGATGGTCGCAAAATTATTTTGGAGACAATCACTAAAGAAGCCCATAGAAGTACATATAAGTTAATTTATAACTTTTTAATAAAAAAACAAGGTCATGCAAGATTGCTTGAACAGTATGCCAGTGAAATCTTTGAGATGCTTCGTTTATAAGCAGGTAAATATTTCTGAGAAGTAAGCGAGGAAAGGCCACATTTACTACTTGTGCTACTTGATAGCGGAAGGTTTATCAATCACAAATAACTTTGTTGATAAGATAGTGCTTGTTTTTTGTAATAGGGATAGCCACATTCGCGCTATTACTATTTCTTCATTACTCAAGAAAATTAAAAGAAATTTCACTGTAAAAAAAGTGCTCAGAATAATCCTGTCATATTGAACTGTGTGACAAGTGGTGGCTATTTTTAGATATCTTAAGGGGAAGAAGTCATTTTCAATGCCATACATCGTGATAATTGTAAATATAATCTAACAAATCATAAAAATGCTCTTCAGAATTTCAAATAGTCAATTATCGAAATTGACTTACCAAATAGCTTAAAAGTAATCAACTGAATTGTGTGTATTGTATCCAATAACCTACTTGGTTTACCCATTTCCCATTTATTTGGGTATGACTAGTGGTATGCAAGCCTTTTCACTAAATATTCACTTTGCTGTAGATATGAAACTGCTGCTGGATATTCCAAATCGCAGTAACAAGAGTCAAAATTTGTATTTTTTCACGTCAACTGCAATTCCAAAAATTTTTTCATGTTCCAACGGTCGGGAGGATGGTTTACGACAAGTACAGGTTAATGAGAGTATGGTATTGGAATATCAGGTGAGTTAAATTTCTTAACAAGTACAGGATATTGGTAGGGGATGGGGTAGACTTTGCGCGGGGAAAGCACACTAATATATTTCCAGGAATGGATAACGACTATTAGAGATGAGGAGAGCGCGGAAAAAATTAATTACTTTTTTGGTGAAATTCGGATTCGAAGTGGTTTTTACAGCACAGTACTCTTTAGAATTTTGCTATGCCGCCCTTTACTTCACGTTATACCTTCCCATTGTTAACGACAGTTCAGTTACCCATTTGGCAATGCCACCCCTGACTTCACGTTAGTCCCGGCCCAACATTAAGACAGTACTGTTTGGCAGTAGGCAATGGCATCCCTGACTTCATGTTAGTACGGGCCCATGCATTAGGAAGGTACTGTTTGACAGTAGGCGATGAAAACCCTGACTTCACCTTAGTACCAACCCATAATTTTACGAAGTACTGTTTGGCATTAGGTAATGCTACCCCTGACTTCGCCTTAGTACCGGCACATACATTACCGCAGTATTGTTTGGCATTTGGCAATGCCAACCCTGACTTCAGGTAAGTAAAATCCCGTAATTTTACCGCAGTACTCTTTGGCATTTGGCAAAGCTACCCCTGACTTCACGTTATTACCGGCACATACATTAAGAAGGTAGTGCTTGGAATTTGACAAGGCCACCCCTGACTTCACGTAAGTATCGATCCATTGTTTACGACAGTACTTATTGGAATTTGGAAATTCCTACCCTTACCACGTTAATACCCGTCCGTACATTACCGAAGTTTTCTTTGGTATTGGACAATGCCACCCCTGACTTCAGGTTAGTTTAATCCCGTAATATTACCGCAGTACCCTTTGGCATTTGGCAATACTA
>CAUYRF010000030.1:0-25000 GCA_963573305.1 Pyrrhosoma nymphula
ATTTTTTGGATAGGCATAATTGGAATAAGTGCTGTAACAGACAAAGTAATCAAGGTTTAGTCGTGTAATTTGATGTGCAGGAATAAGGTATATTTGTTAACCTACCCTGAAAGAATGGCGGTTATATCTCCATAAGATTCGAAAATATGAGGGTAATTGTTTCCGGTGCCAATATAATTAAAAGCTTCAAAATCAAATGAATCCAAAACTTCGACTCGAATGGGATAAAAAACCATCAGAAAATGTGTATACCATTGAGTTTGATGCATAGGAACAGAAAAATATGCGAGAGAAGAAATATTTTTACTTACATTAACAAAAGAGTGTACGAGGCTAAAATTTCAGATTAGCATTATATTAATAAGTGCATTTACGGAAAAATTATTTCATATGACGCGTCGAAACTTGCACTGATCCTCAACAGCATTACTCTACGCCTTCTGTGAAAGCATGGAGGTAATATCCCCGAAAATTCCGAAAATATGTCGGTAATTGTTTCCGGTGACAATGTAACTAAAAGATTCAAAATCAAAAAATTGCAAAAATCCGACTCGAATGGGATAAAAAACCATCAGAAAATGTGTATACCATTGAGTTTTATGCATAGGAACAGAAAATTATGCGAGAGAAGAAATATTTTTACTTACATTAACAAAAGAGTGTACGAGGCTAAAATTTCAGATTGGCATTATGTTAATAAGTGCCTTTACGAAGAAAGTATTTCATATAACGCGTCGATACTTGCACTAAACCTCAAAAGCAATACTCTACGCCTTCTCTGAAAAAATAGAGGTAATATCCCCGAAAATTCCGAAAATATGTCGGTAATTGTTTCCGGTGACAATGTAATTAAAAGTTTCAAAATCAAATAAATGCAAAACTTCGACTCGAATGGGATAAAAAACCATAAGACAATGTGTATACCATTGAGTTTAATAAATAGGAACAGAAAATTCTGCGAGAGAAGGAATATTTTTACTTACATTAACAAAAGAGTGTAAGAGGCAAAAATTTCAGATTGGCATTATGTTAATAAGTGCATTTACGGAGAAAGTATTTCATATAACGCGTCGATACTTGCACTGAACCTCAAAAGCAATACTCTACGCCTTCTCTGAAAAATTGGAGGTGATATCTCCATAACTGTCGAAAATATGGGTGTAAATGTCTACGGTGATAAAATTAGCAAAGGGCTTCCAAATGTAAGAAATGGTATCCATGGATACTTGAGATTGAACGGAGGATGGCGAAGGGAACACATTTTTTGGATAGGCAAGGAGGTAATATCCGCATAACTATCGAAGATATGGGGGTAAATGCCAACGGTGACTAAATTAGAAAAAGGCTTTTAAATGATAGAAATGGTATCCATGGTTACTTGAGATTGAACATAGGATGTCGAAGGGAACTTATTTTTTGGATAGGCATAATTGGAATAAGTGCTGTAACAGACAAAGTAATCAAGGTTTAGTCGTGTAATTTGATGTGCAGGAATAAGGTATATTTGTTAACCTACCCTGAAAGAATGGCGGTTATATCTCCATAAGATTCGAAAATATGAGGGTAATTGTTTCCGGTGCCAATATAATTAAAAGCTTCAAAATCAAATGAATGCAAAACTTCGACTCGAATGGGATAAAAAACCATCAGAAAATGTGTATATCATTGAGTTTGATGCATAGGAACAGAAAAATATGCGAGAGAAGAAATATTTTTACTTACATTAACAAAAGAGTGTACGAGGCTAAAATTTCAGATTAGCATTATATTAATAAGTGCATTTACGGAAAAAGTATTTAATATGACGCGTCGAAACTTGCACTGATCCTCAACAGCATTACTCTACGCCTTCTGTGAAAGCATGGAGGTAATATCCCCGAAAATTCCGAAAATATGTCGGTAATTGTTTCCGGTGACAATGTAATTAAAAGATTCAAAATCAAAAAATTGCAAAAATCCGACTGGAATGGGATAAAAAACCATCAGAAAATGTGTATACCATTGAGTTTAATAAATAGAAACAGAAAATTCTGCGAGAGAAGGAATATTTTTACTTAGATTAACAAAAGAGTGTACGAGACTAAAATTTCAGATTGGCATTATGTTAATAAGTGCCTTAACGAAGAAAGTATTTCATATAACGCGTCGATACTTGCACTGAACCTCAAAAGCAATGCTCTACGACTTCTCTGAAAAAATAAAGGTAATATTCCCGAAAATTCCGAAAATATGTCGGTAATTGTTTCCGGTGACAATGTAATTAAAAGATTCAAAATCAAAATATTGCAAAAATCCGACTCGAATGGGATAAAAAACCATCAGAAAATGTGAATACCATTGAGTTTGATGCATAAGAACAGAAAATTCTGCGAGAGAAGGAATATTTTTACTTACATTAACAAAAGAGTGTAAGAGGCAAAAATTTCAGATTGGTATTATGTTAATAAGTGCATTTACGGAGAAAGTATTTCATATAACGCGTCGATACTTGAACTGAACCTCGAAAGCAATACTCTACGCCTTCTCTGAAAAAATAGAGGTAATATCCCCGAAAATTCCGAAAATATGTTGGTAATTGTTTCCGGTGACAATGTAATTAAAAGCTTCAAAATCAAAAAATTACAAAAATCCGACTCGAATGGGAAAAAAACCATCAAAAAACGTGTATACCATTGAGTTTAATAAATAGGAACAGAAAAATAAGCGAGAGAAGAAATATTTTTACTTACATTAACAAAAGAGTGTACGAGGCTAAAATTTCAGAATAGCATTATGATAATAAGTGCATATACGGAGAAAGAACTTCATATAACGCGTTTAACTTTCACTGATCCACAAAAGCATTACTCTACGACTTCTGTGAAAACATGTATGTAATATCTGCATTACTTTGGAAAATATTGAGGAAATAGTTATATTAACTCTTCGACGGCCATCGGGATAACTATGTCGCATTTATATGTGCCGTCCCACAGGTAGCAATGGGACATATTGGTCCCATACTAATGGTATATTTGTGTCCCATTGGTACTTACGGGTTACAGGTTAACAATCGTTTATGCCTTCTGAGAATAAATAGAGGTAATATCTGCATTACTTTGGAAAATATTGAGGAAATAGTTATATTAACTCTTCGACGGCCATCGGGATAACTATGTCGCATTTATATGTGCCGTCCCACAGGTAGCAATGGGACATATTGGTCCCGTACTAATGGTATATTTGTGTCCCATTGGTACTTACGGGCTACAGGTTAACAATCGTTTACGCCTTCTGAGAATAAATAGAGGTAATATCTGCATTACTTTGGAAAATATTGAGGAAATAGTTATATTAACTCTTCGACGGCCATCGGGATAACTATGTCGCATTTATATGTGCCGTCCCACAGGTAGCAATGGGACATATTGGTCCCGTACTAATGGTATATTTGTGTCCCATTGGTACTTACGGGCTACAGGTTAACAATCGTTTACGCCTTCTGAGAATAAATAGAGGTAATATCTGCATTACTTTGGAAAATATTGAGGAAATAGTTATATTAACTCTTCGACGGCCATCGGGATAAATATGTCGCATTTATATGTGCCGTCCCACAGGTAGCAATGGGACATATTGGTCCTGTACTAATGGTATATTTGTGTCCCATTGGTACTTACGGGTTACAGGTTAACAATCGTTTACGCCTTCTGAGAATAAATGGAGGTAATATCTGCATTACTTTGGAAAATATTGAGTAAATAGTTATACTAACTCTTCGACGGCCATCGGGATAACTATGTCGCATTTATATGTGCCGTCCCACAGGTAGCAATGGGACATATTGGTCCCGTACTAATGGTATATTTGTGTCCCATTGGTACTTACGGGATACAGGTTAACAATCGTTTACGCCTTCTGAGAATAAATGGAGGTAATATCTGCATTACTTTGGAAAATATTGAGGAAATAGTTATATTAACTCTTCGACGGCCATCGGGATAACTATGTCGCATTTATATGTGCCGTCCCACAGGTAGCAATGGGACATATTGGTCCCGACAAATGGTATATTTGTGTCCCATTGGTACTCCCGGGTTACAGGTTAACAATCTTTTACGCCTTCTGAGGAAAAATGGAGGTAATATCAGCATTATTTTGGAAAACATGGAGGAAATAGTTTTCGGTGACAAATTTAGAAGCAGCTTAAAAGTAAAATAAATGCAAAACTTCGACTCGAATGGGATAAAAAACCATCAGAAAATGTGTATACCATTTAGTTTGATGCATAGGAACAGAAAAATATGCGAAAGAAGAAATAATTTTACTTACATTAACAAAAGAGTGTACGAGGCTAAAATTTCAGATTGGCATTATGTTAATAAGTGCCTTTACGAAGAAAGTATTTCATATAACGCGTCGATACTTGCACTAAACCTCAAAAGCAATACTCTACGCCTTCTCTGAAAAAATAGAGGTAATATCCCCGAAAATTCCGAAAATATGTCGGTAATTGTTTCCGGTGACAATGTAATTAAAAGTTTCAAAATCAAATAAATGCAAAACTTCGACTCGAATGGGATAAAAACCATAAGACAATGTGTATACCATTGAGTTTAATAAATAGGAACAGAAAATTCTGCGAGAGAAGGAATATTTTTACTTACATTAACAAAAGAGTGTAAGAGGCAAAAATTTCAGATTGGCATTATGTTAATAAGTGCATTTACGGAGAAAGTATTTCATATAACGCGTCGATACTTGCACTGAACCTCAAAAGCAATACTCTACGCCTTCTCTGAAAAATTGGAGGTGATATCTCCATAACTGTCGAAAATATGGGTGTAAATGTCTACGGTGATAAAATTAGCAAAGGGCTTCCAAATGTAAGAAATGGTATCCATGGATACTTGAGATTGAACGGAGGATGGCGAAGGGAACACATTTTTTGGATAGGCAAGGAGGTAATATCCGCATAACTATCGAAGATATGGGGGTAAATGCCAACGGTGACTAAATTAGAAAAAGGCTTTTAAATGATAGAAATGGTATCCATGGTTACTTGAGATTGAACATAGGATGTCGAAGGGAACTTATTTTTTGGATAGGCATAATTGCAATAAGTGCTGTAACAGACAAAGTAATCAAGGTTTAGTCGTGTAATTTGATGTGCAGGAATAAGGTATATTTGTTAACCTACCCTGAAAGAATGGCGGTTATATCTCCATAAGATTCGAAAATATGAGGGTAATTGTTTCCGGTGCCAATATAATTAAAAGCTTCAAAATCAAATGAATGCAAAACTTCGACTCGAATGGGATAAAAAACCATCAGAAAATGTGTATATCATTGAGTTTGATGCATAGGAACAGAAAAATATGCGAGAGAAGAAATATTTTTACTTACATTAACAAAAGAGTGTACGAGGCTAAAATTTCAGATTAGCATTATATTAATAAGTGCATTTACGGAAAAAGTATTTAATATGACGCGTCGAAACTTGCACTGATCCTCAACAGCATTACTCTACGCCTTCTGTGAAAGCATGGAGGTAATATCCCCGAAAATTCCGAAAATATGTCGGTAATTGTTTCCGGTGACAATGTAATTAAAAGATTCAAAATCAAAAAATTGCAAAAATCCGACTGGAATGGGATAAAAAACCATCAGAAAATGTGTATACCATTGAGTTTAATAAATAGAAACAGAAAATTCTGCGAGAGAAGGAATATTTTTACTTAGATTAACAAAAGAGTGTACGAGACTAAAATTTCAGATTGGCATTATGTTAATAAGTGCCTTAACGAAGAAAGTATTTCATATAACGCGTCGATACTTGCACTGAACCTCAAAAGCAATGCTCTACGACTTCTCTGAAAAAATAAAGGTAATATTCCCGAAAATTCCGAAAATATGTCGGTAATTGTTTCCGGTGACAATGTAATTAAAAGATTCAAAATCAAAATATTGCAAAAATCCGACTCGAATGGGATAAAAAACCATCAGAAAATGTGAATACCATTGAGTTTGATGCATAAGAACAGAAAATTCTGCGAGAGAAGGAATATTTTTACTTACATTAACAAAAGAGTGTAAGAGGCAAAAATTTCAGATTGGTATTATGTTAATAAGTGCATTTACGGAGAAAGTATTTCATATAACGCGTCGATACTTGAACTGAACCTCGAAAGCAATACTCTACGCCTTCTCTGAAAAAATAGAGGTAATATCCCCGAAAATTCCGAAAATATGTTGGTAATTGTTTCCGGTGACAATGTAATTAAAAGCTTCAAAATCAAAAAATTACAAAAATCCGACTCGAATGGGAAAAAAACCATCAAAAAACGTGTATACCATTGAGTTTAATAAATAGGAACAGAAAAATAAGCGAGAGAAGAAATATTTTTACTTACATTAACAAAAGAGTGTACGAGGCTAAAATTTCAGAATAGCATTATGATAATAAGTGCATATACGGAGAAAGAACTTCATATAACGCGTTTAACTTTCACTGATCCACAAAAGCATTACTCTACGACTTCTGTGAAAACATGTATGTAATATCTGCATTACTTTGGAAAATATTGAGGAAATAGTTATATTAACTCTTCGACGGCCATCGGGATAACTATGTCGCATTTATATGTGCCGTCCCACAGGTAGCAATGGGACATATTGGTCCCATACTAATGGTATATTTGTGTCCCATTGGTACTTACGGGTTACAGGTTAACAATCGTTTATGCCTTCTGAGAATAAATAGAGGTAATATCTGCATTACTTTGGAAAATATTGAGGAAATAGTTATATTAACTCTTCGACGGCCATCGGGATAACTATGTCGCATTTATATGTGCCGTCCCACAGGTAGCAATGGGACATATTGGTCCCGTACTAATGGTATATTTGTGTCCCATTGGTACTTACGGGCTACAGGTTAACAATCGTTTACGCCTTCTGAGAATAAATAGAGGTAATATCTGCATTACTTTGGAAAATATTGAGGAAATAGTTATATTAACTCTTCGACGGCCATCGGGATAACTATGTCGCATTTATATGTGCCGTCCCACAGGTAGCAATGGGACATATTGGTCCCGTACTAATGGTATATTTGTGTCCCATTGGTACTTACGGGCTACAGGTTAACAATCGTTTACGCCTTCTGAGAATAAATAGAGGTAATATCTGCATTACTTTGGAAAATATTGAGGAAATAGTTATATTAACTCTTCGACGGCCATCGGGATAAATATGTCGCATTTATATGTGCCGTCCCACAGGTAGCAATGGGACATATTGGTCCTGTACTAATGGTATATTTGTGTCCCATTGGTACTTACGGGTTACAGGTTAACAATCGTTTACGCCTTCTGAGAATAAATGGAGGTAATATCTGCATTACTTTGGAAAATATTGAGTAAATAGTTATACTAACTCTTCGACGGCCATCGGGATAACTATGTCGCATTTATATGTGCCGTCCCACAGGTAGCAATGGGACATATTGGTCCCGTACTAATGGTATATTTGTGTCCCATTGGTACTTACGGGATACAGGTTAACAATCGTTTACGCCTTCTGAGAATAAATGGAGGTAATATCTGCATTACTTTGGAAAATATTGAGGAAATAGTTATATTAACTCTTCGACGGCCATCGGGATAACTATGTCGCATTTATATGTGCCGTCCCACAGGTAGCAATGGGACATATTGGTCCCGACAAATGGTATATTTGTGTCCCATTGGTACTCCCGGGTTACAGGTTAACAATCTTTTACGCCTTCTGAGGAAAAATGGAGGTAATATCAGCATTATTTTGGAAAACATGGAGGAAATAGTTTTCGGTGACAAATTTAGAAGCAGCTTAAAAGTAAAATAAATGCAAAACTTCGACTCGAATGGGATAAAAAACCATCAGAAAATGTGTATACCATTTAGTTTGATGCATAGGAACAGAAAAATATGCGAAAGAAGAAATAATTTTACTTACATTAACAAAAGAGTGTACGAGGCTAAAATTTCAGATTAGCATTATATTAATAAGTGCATTTACGGAAAAAGTATTTAATATGACGCGTCGAAACTTGCACTGATCCTCAACAGCATTACTCTACGCCTTCTGTGAAAGCATGGAGGTAATATCCCCGAAATTCCGAAAATATGTCGGTAATTGTTTCCGGTGACAATGTAATTAAAAGATTCAAAATCAAAAAATTGCAAAAATCCGACTGGAATGGGATAAAAAACCATCAGAAAATGTGTATACCATTGAGTTTGATGCAAAAGCACAGAAAATTCTGCGAGAGAAGAAATATTTTTACTTACATTACCAAAAGAGTGTACGAGGCTAAAATTTCAGATTGGCATTATGTTAATAAGTGCCTTTACGAAGAAAGTATTTCATATGACGCGTCGATACTTGCACTGAACCTCAAAAGCAATACTCTACGCCTTCTCTGAAAAAATGGAGGTGATATCCGCATAACTGTCGAAGATATGGGTGTAAATGTCTACGGTGACAAAATTAGCATAGGGCTTCCAAATGAAAGAAATGGTATCCATGGATACTTGAGATTGAACGGAGGATGGCGAAGGGAACTAATTTTTTGGATAGGCATGGAGGTAATATCCGCATAACTATCGAAGATATGGGTGTAAATGCCTACGGTGACTAAATTAGAAAAAGGCTTTTAAATGAAAGAAATGGTATCCATGGTTACTTGAGATTGAACATAGGATGTCGAAGGGAACTTATTTTTTAGATAGGCATAACTGGAATAAGTGCTGTAACAGACAAAGTAATCAAGGTTTGGTCGTGTAATTTGATGTGCAGGAATAAGGTATATTTGTTAACCTACCCTGGAAGAATGGCGGTTATATCTGCATAAGATTCGAAAATATGTGGGTAATTGTTTCCGGTGCCAATATAATTAAAAGCTTCAAAATCAAATAAATGCAAAACTTCGACTCGAATGGGATAAAAAACCATCAGAAAATGTGTATACCATTGAGTTTTATGCATAGGAACAGAAAAATATGCGAGAGAAGAAATATTTTTACTTACATTAACAAAAGAGTGTACGAGGCTAAAATTTCAGATTGGCATTATGTTAATAAGTGCCTTTACGAAGAAAGTATTTCATATGACGCGTCGATACTTGCACTGAACCTCAAAAGCAATACTCTACGCCTTCTCTGAAAAAATAGAGGTAATATCCCCGAAAATTCCGAAAATATGTCGGTAATTGTTTCAGGTGACAATGTAATTAAAAGATTCCAAATCAATATATTGCAAAAATCCGACTCGAATGGGATAAAAAACCATCAGAAAATGTGTATACCATTGAGTTTGATGCAAAAGAACAGAAAATTCTGCGAGAAAAGGAATATTTTTACTTACATTAACAAAAGAGTGTAAGAGGCAAAAATTTCAGATTGGCATTATGTGTAATAAGTGCATTTACTGAGAAAGTATTTCATATAACGCGTCGATATTTGCTCTGAACCTCAAAAGCAATACTCTACGCCTTCTCTGAAAAAATGGAGTTGATATCCGCATAACTGTCGAAGATATGGGTGTAAATGTCTACGGTGACAAAATTAGCATAGGGCTTCCAAATGAAAGAAATGGTATCCATGGATACTTGAGATTGAACGGAGGATGGCGAAGGGAACTAATTTTTTGGATAGGCATGGAGGTAATATCCGCATAACTATCGAAGATATGGGTGTAAATGCCAACGGTGACTAAATTAGAAAAAGGCTTTTAAATGATAGAAATGGTATCCATGGTTACTTGAGATTGAACATAGGATGTCGAAGGGAACTTATTTTTTGGATAGGCATAACTGGAATAAGTGCTGTAACAGACAAAGTAATCAAGGTTTGGTCGTGTAATTTGATGTGCAGGAATAAGGTATATTTGTTCACCTACCCTGAAAGAATGGCGGTTATATCTGCATAAGATTCGAAAATATGAGGGTAATTGTTTCCGGTGCCAATATAATTAAAAGCTTCAAAATCAAATGAATGCAAAACTTCGACTAGAATGGGATAAAAAACCATCAGAAAATGTGTATACCATTGAGTTTTATGCATAGGAACAGAAAAATATGCGAGAGAAGAAATATTTTTACTTACATTAACAAAAGAGTGTACGAGGCTAAAATTTCAGATTAGCATTATATTAATAAGTGCATTTACGGAAAAAGTATTTCATATGACGCGTCGAAACTTGCACTGATCCTCAACAGCATTACTCTACGCCTTCTGTGAAAGCATGGAGGTAATATCCCCGAAAATTCCGAAAATATGTCGGTAATTGTTTCCGGTGACTATGTAATTAAAAGATTAAAAATCTAAAAAATTGCAAAAATCCGACTGGAATGGGAAAAAAACCATGAGAAAATGTGTATACCATTGAGTTTTATGCATAGGAACAGATAAATATGCGAGAGAAGAAATATTTTTACTTACATTAACAAAAGAGTGTACGAGGCTAAAATTTCAGATTGGCATTATGTTAATAAGTGCCTTTACGAAGAAAGTATTTCATATAACGCGTCGATACTTGCACTAAACCTCAAAAGAAATACTCTACGCCTTCTCTGAAAAAATAGAGGTAATATCCCCGAAAATTCCGAAAATAAGTCGGTAATTGTTTCCGGTGACAATGTAATTAAAAGCTTCAAAATCAAATAAATGCAAAACTTCGACTCGAATGGGATAAAAAACCATAAGAAAATGTGTATACCATTGAGTTTAATAAATAGGAACAGAAAATTCTGCGAGAGAAGGAATATTTTTACTTACATTAACAAAAGAGTGTAAGAGGCAAAAATTTCAGATTGGCATTATGTTAATAAGTGCATTTACGGAGAAAGTATTTCATATAACGCGTCGATACTTGCACTGAACCTCAAAAGCAATACTCTACGCCTTCTCTGAAAAATTGGAGGTGATATCTCCATAACTGTCGAAGATATGGGTGTAAATGTCTACGGTGATAAAATTAGCAAAGGGCTTCCAAATGAAAGAAATGGTATCCATGGATACTTGAGATTGAACGGAGGATGGCGAAGGGAACACATTTTTTGGATAGGCATGGAGGTAATATCCGCATAACTATCGAAGATATGGGTGTAAATGCCTACGGTGACTAAATTAGAAAAAGGCTTTTAAATGAAAGAAATGGTATCCATGGTTACTTGAGATTGAACATAGGATGTGGAAGGGAACTTATTTTTTGGATAGGCATAACTGGAATAAGTGCTGTAACAGACAAAGTAATCAAGGTTTGGTCGTGTAATTTGATGTGCAGGAATAAGGTATATTTGTTAACCTACCCTGAAAGAATTGCGGTTATATCTGCATAAGATTCGAAAATATGTGGGTAATTGTTTCCGGGGCGAATATAATTAAAAGCTTCAAAATCAAATAAATGCAAAACTTCGACTGGAATGGGATAAAAAACCATCAGAAATTGTGTATACCATTGAGTTTTATGCATAGGAACAGAAAATTCTGCGAGAGAAGAAATATTTTTACTTAGATTAACAAAAGAGTGTACGAGGCTAAAATATCAGATTGGCATTATGTTAATAAGTGCCTTTACGAAGAAAGTATTTCATATAACGCGTCGATACTTGCACTAGACCTCAAAAGCAATACTCTACGCCTTCTCTGAAAAAATAGAGGTAATATCCCCGAAAATTCCGAAAATATGTCGGTAATTGTTTCCGGTGACAATGTAATTAAAAGATTCAAAATAAAAAAATTGCAAAAATCCGACTCGAATGGGATAAAAAACCATAAGAAAATGTGTATACCATTGAGTTTAATAAATAGAAACAGAAAATTCTGCGAGAGAAGGAATATTTTTACTTAGATTAACAAAAGAGTGTACGAGGCTAAAATTTCAGATTGGCATTATGTTAATAAGTGCCTTTACGAAGAAAGTATTTCATATAACGCGTCGATACTTGCACTGAACCTCAAAAGCATTACTCTACGCCTTCTCTGAAAAAATAGAGGTAATATCCCCGAAAATTCCGAAAATAAGTCGGTAATTGTTTCCGGTGACAATGTAATTAAAAGCTTCAAAATCAAATAAATGCAAAACTTAGACTCGAATGGGATAAAAAACCATAAGAAAATGTGTATACCATTGAGTTTAATAAATAGGAACAGAAAATTCTGCGAGAGAAGGAATATTTTTACTTACATTAACAAAAGAGTGTAAGAGGCAAAAATTTCAGATTGGCATTATGTTAATAAGTACATTTACGGAGAAAGTATTTCATATAACGCGTCGATACTTGCACTGAACCTCAAAAGCATTACTCTACGCCTTCTCTGAAAAATTGGAGGTGATATCTCCATAACTGTCGAAGATATGGGTGTAAATGTCTACGGTGATAAAATTAGCAAAGGGCTTCCAAATGAAAGAAATGGTATCCATGGATACTTGAGATTGAACGGAGGATGGCGAAGGGAACACATTTTTTGGATAGGCATGGAATTATATATATCCGCATAACTATCGAAGATATGGGTGTAAATGCCTACGGTGACTAAATTAGAAAAAGGCTTTTAAATGAAAGAAATGGTATCCATGGTTACTTAAGATTGAACATAGGATGTGGAAGGGAACTTATTTTTTGGATAGGCATAACTGGAATAAGTGCTGTAACAGACAAAGTAATCAAGGTTTGGTCGTGTAATTTGATGTGCAGGAATAAGGTACATTTGTTAACCTACCCTGAAAGAATGGCGGTTATATCTGCATAAGATTCGAAAACATGTGGGTAATTGTTTCCGAGGCCAATATAATTAACAGCTTCAAAATCAAATAAATGCAAAACTTCGACTGGAATGGGATAAAAAACCATCAGAAAATGTGTATACCATTGAGTTTTATGCATAGGAACAGAAAAATATGCGAGAGAAGAAATATTTTTACTTACATTAACAAAAGAGTGTACGAGGCTAAAATTTCAGATTAGCATTATATTAATAAGTGCATTTACGGAAAAAGTATTTAATATGACGCGTCGAAACTTGCACTGATCCTCAACAGCATTACTCTACGCCTTCTGTGAAAGCATGGAGGTAATATCCCCGAAAATTCCGAAAATATGTCGGTAATTGTTTCCGGTGACAATGTAATTAAAAGATTAAAAATCTAAAAAATTGCAAAAATCCGACTGGAATGGGAAAAAAACTATGAGAAAATGTGTATACCATTGAGTTTTATGCATAGGAACAGAAAAATATGCGAGAGAAGAAATATTTTTACTTACATTAACAAAAGAGTGTACGAGGCTAAAATTTCAGATTGGCATTATGTTAATAAGTGCCTTTACGAAGAAAGTATTTCATATGACGCGTCGATACTTGCACTGAACCTCAAAAGCAATACTCTACGCCTTCTCTGAAAAAATAGAGGTAATATCCCCGAAAATTCCGAAAATATGTCGGTAATTGTTTCAGGTGACAATGTAATTAAAAGATTCAAAATCAATATATTGCAAAAATCCGACTCGAATGGGATAAAAAACCATCAGAAAATGTGTATACCATTGAGTTTGATGCAAAAGAACAGAAAATTCTGCGAGAAAAGGAATATTTTTACTTACATTAACAAAAGAGTGTAAGAGGCAAAAATTTCAGATTGGCATTATGTGTAATAAGTGCATTTACTGAGAAAGTATTTCATATAACGCGTCGATATTTGCTCTGAACCTCAAAAGCAATACTCTACGCCTTCTCTGAAAAAATGGAGTTGATATCCGCATAACTGTCGAAGATATGGGTGTAAATGTCTACGGTGACAAAATTAGCATAGGGCTTCCAAATGAAAGAAATGGTATCCATGGATACTTGAGATTGAACGGAGGATGGCGAAGGGAACTAATTTTTTGGATAGGCATGGAGGTAATATCCGCATAACTATCGAAGATATGGGTGTAAATGCCAACGGTGACTAAATTAGAAAAAGGCTTTTAAATGAAAGAAATGGTATCCATGGTTACTTGAGATTGAACATAGGATGTCGAAGGGAACTTATTTTTTGGATAGGCATAACTGGAATAAGTGCTGTAACAGACAAAGTAATCAAGGTTTGGTCGTGTAATTTGATGTGCAGGAATAAGGTATATTTGTTCACCTACCCTGAAAGAATGGCGGTTATATCTGCATAAGATTCGAAAATATGAGGGTAATTGTTTCCGGTGCCAATATAATTAAAAGCTTCAAAATCAAATGAATGCAAAACTTCGACTAGAATGGGATAAAAAACCATCAGAAAATGTGTATACCATTGAGTTTTATGCATAGGAACAGAAAAATATGCGAGAGAAGAAATATTTTTACTTACATTAACAAAAGAGTGTACGAGGCTAAAATTTCAGATTAGCATTATATTAATAAGTGCATTTACGGAAAAAGTATTTCATATGACGCGTCGAAACTTGCACTGATCCTCAACAGCATTACTCTACGCCTTCTGTGAAAGCATGGAGGTAATATCCCCGAAAATTCCGAAAATATGTCGGTAATTGTTTCCGGTGACTATGTAATTAAAAGATTAAAAATCTAAAAAATTGCAAAAATCCGACTGGAATGGGAAAAAAACCATGAGAAAAGTGTATACCATTGAGTTTTATGCATAGGAACAGATAAATATGCGAGAGAAGAAATATTTTTACTTACATTAACAAAAGAGTGTACGAGGCTAAAATTTCAGATTGGCATTATGTTAATAAGTGCCTTTAGGAAGAAAGTATTTCATATAACGCGTCGATACTTGCACTAAACCTCAAAAGAAATACTCTACGCCTTCTCTGAAAAAATAGAGGTAATATCCCCGAAAATTCCGAAAATAAGTCGGTATTTGTTTCCGGTGACAATGTAATTAAAAGCTTCAAAATCAAATAAATGCAAAACTTCGACTCGAATGGGATAAAAAACCATAAGAAAATGTGTATACCATTGAGTTTAATAAATAGGAACAGAAAATTCTGCGAGAGAAGGAATATTTTTACTTACATTAACAAAAGAGTGTAAGAGGCAAAAATTTCAGATTGGCATTATGTTAATAAGTGCATTTGCGGAGAAAGTATTTCATATAACGCGTCGATACTTGCACTGAACCTCAAAAGCAATACTCTACGCCTTCTCTGAAAAATTGGAGGTGATATCTCCATAACTGTCGAAGATATGGGTGTAAATGTCTACGGTGATAAAATTAGCAAAGGGCTTCCAAATGAAAGAAATGGTATCCATGGATACTTGAGATTGAACGGAGGATGGCGAAGGGAACACATTTTTTGGATAGGCATGGAGGTAATATCCGCATAACTATCGAAGATATGGGTGTAAATGCCTACGGTGACTAAATTAGAAAAAGGCTTTTAAATGAAAGAAATGGTATCCATGGTTACTTGAGATTGAACATAGGATGTGGAAGGGAACTTATTTTTTGGATAGGCATAACTGGAATAAGTGCTGTAACAGACAAAGTAATCAAGGTTTGGTCGTGTAATTTGATGTGCAGGAATAAGGTATATTTGTTAACCTACCCTGAAAGAATGGCGGTTATATCTCCATAAGATTCGAAAATATGAGGGTAATTGTTTCCGGTGCCAATATAATTAAAAGCTTCAAAATCAAATGAATGCAAAACTTCGACTCGAATGGGATAAAAAACCATCAGAAAATGTGTATACCATTGAGTTTGATGCATAGGAACAGAAAAATATGCGAGAGAAGAAATATTTTTACTTACATTAACAAAAGAGTGTACGAGGCTAAAATTTCAGATTAGCATTATATTAATAAGTGCATTTACGGAAAAAGTATTTAATATGACGCGTCGAAACTTGCACTGATCCTCAACAGCATTACTCTACGCCTTCTGTGAAAGCATGGAGGTAATATCCCCGAAAATTCCGAAAATATGTCGGTAATTGTTTCCGGTGACAATGTAATTAAAAGTTTCAAAATCAAAAAATTGCAAAAATCCGACTCAAATGGGATAAAAAACCATCAGAAAATGTGTATACCATTGAGTTTTATGCATAGGAACAGAAAATTCTGCGAGAGAAGAAATATTTTTACTTAGATTAACAAAAGAGTGTACGAGGCTAAAATTTCAGATTGGCATTATGTTAATAAGTGCCTTTACGAAGAAAGTATTTCATATAACGCGTCGATACTTGCACTGAACCTCAAAAGCATTACTCTACGCCTTCTCTGAAAAAATAGAGGTAATATCCCCGAAAATTCCGAAAATATGTCGGTAATTGTTTCCGGTGACAATGTAATTAAAAGCGTCAAAATCAAGTAAATGCAAAACTTCGACTCGAGTGGGATAAAAAACCATCAGAAACTGTGTATACCATTGAGTTTTATGCATAGGAACAGAAAACAATGCGAGAGAAGAAATATTTTTACTTACATTAACAAAAGAGTGTACGAGGCAAAAATTTCAGATTAGCATTATATTAATAAGTGCATTTACGGAAAAAGTATTTCATATGACGCGTCGAAACTTGCACTGATCCTCAACAGCATTACTCTACGCCTTCTGTGAAAACATGGAGGTAATATCCCCGAAAATTCCGAAAATATGTTGGTAATTGTTAACGGTGACAATGTAATTAAAAGATTCAAAATAAAAAAATTGCAAAAATCCGACTCGAATGGGATAAAAAACCATAAGAAAATGTGTATACCATTGAGTTTTATGCATAGGAACAGAAAATTCTGCGAGAGAAGAAATATTTTTACTTAGATTAACAAAAGAGTGTACGAGGCTAAAATTTCAGATTGGCATTATGTTAATAAGTGCCTTTACGAAGAAAGTATTTCATATAACGCGTCGATACTTGCACTGAACCTCAAAAGCATTACTCTACGCCTTCTCTGAAAAAATAGAGGTAATATCCCCGAAAATTCCGAAAATAAGTCGGTAATTGTTTCCGGTGACAATGTAATTAAAAGCTTCAAAATCAAATAAATGCAAAACTTAGACTCGAATGGGATAAAAAACCATAAGAAAATGTGTATACCATTGAGTTTAATAAATAGGAACAGAAAATTCTGCGAGAGAAGGAATATTTTTACTTACATTAACAAAAGAGTGTAAGAGGCAAAAATTTCAGATTGGCATTATGTTAATAAGTACATTTACGGAGAAAGTATTTCATATAACGCGTCGATACTTGCACTGAACCTCAAAAGCATTACTCTACGCCTTCTCTGAAAAATTGGAGGTGATATCTCCATAACTGTCGAAGATATGGGTGTAAATGTCTACGGTGATAAAATTAGCAAAGGGCTTCCAAATGAAAGAAATGGTATCCATGGATACTTGAGATTGAACGGAGGATGGCGAAGGGAACACATTTTTTGGATAGGCATGGAATTATATATATCCGCATAACTATCGAAGATATGGGTGTAAATGCCTACGGTGACTAAATTAGAAAAAGGCTTTTAAATGAAAGAAATGGTATCCATGGTTACTTAAGATTGAACATAGGATGTGGAAGGGAACTTATTTTTTGGATAGGCATAACTGGAATAAGTGCTGTAACAGACAAAGTAATCAAGGTTTGGTCGTGTAATTTGATGTGCAGGAATAAGGTACATTTGTTAACCTACCCTGAAAGAATGGCGGTTATATCTGCATAAGATTCGAAAACATGTGGGTAATTGTTTCCGAGGCCAATATAATTAACAGCTTCAAAATCAAATAAATGCAAAACTTCGACTGGAATGGGATAAAAAACCATCAGAAAATGTGTATACCATTGAGTTTTATGCATAGGAACAGAAAAATATGCGAGAGAAGAAATATTTTTACTTACATTAACAAAAGAGTGTACGAGGCTAAAATTTCAGATTAGCATTATATTAATAAGTGCATTTACGGAAAAAGTATTTAATATGACGCGTCGAAACTTGCACTGATCCTCAACAGCATTACTCTACGCCTTCTGTGAAAGCATGGAGGTAATATCCCCGAAAATTCCGAAAATATGTCGGTAATTGTTTCCGGTGACAATGTAATTAAAAGATTAAAAATCTAAAAAATTGCAAAAATCCGACTGGAATGGGAAAAAAACTATGAGAAAATGTGTATACCATTGAGTTTTATGCATAGGAACAGAAAAATATGCGAGAGAAGAAATATTTTTACTTACATTAACAAAAGAGTGTACGAGGCTAAAATTTCAGATTGGCATTATGTTAATAAGTGCCTTTACGAAGAAAGTATTTCATATGACGCGTCGATACTTGCACTGAACCTCAAAAGCAATACTCTACGCCTTCTCTGAAAAAATAGAGGTAATATCCCCGAAAATTCCGAAAATATGTCGGTAATTGTTTCAGGTGACAATGTAATTAAAAGATTCAAAATCAATATATTGCAAAAATCCGACTCGAATGGGATAAAAAACCATCAGAAAATGTGTATACCATTGAGTTTGATGCAAAAGAACAGAAAATTCTGCGAGAAAAGGAATATTTTTACTTACATTAACAAAAGAGTGTAAGAGGCAAAAATTTCAGATTGGCATTATGTGTAATAAGTGCATTTACTGAGAAAGTATTTCATATAACGCGTCGATATTTGCTCTGAACCTCAAAAGCAATACTCTACGCCTTCTCTGAAAAAATGGAGTTGATATCCGCATAACTGTCGAAGATATGGGTGTAAATGTCTACGGTGACAAAATTAGCATAGGGCTTCCAAATGAAAGAAATGGTATCCATGGATACTTGAGATTGAACGGAGGATGGCGAAGGGAACTAATTTTTTGGATAGGCATGGAGGTAATATCCGCATAACTATCGAAGATATGGGTGTAAATGCCAACGGTGACTAAATTAGAAAAAGGCTTTTAAATGAAAGAAATGGTATCCATGGTTACTTGAGATTGAACATAGGATGTCGAAGGGAACTTATTTTTTGGATAGGCATAACTGGAATAAGTGCTGTAACAGACAAAGTAATCAAGGTTTGGTCGTGTAATTTGATGTGCAGGAATAAGGTATATTTGTTCACCTACCCTGAAAGAATGGCGGTTATATCTGCATAAGATTCGAAAATATGAGGGTAATTGTTTCCGGTGCCAATATAATTAAAAGCTTCAAAATCAAATGAATGCAAAACTTCGACTAGAATGGGATAAAAAACCATCAGAAAATGTGTATACCATTGAGTTTTATGCATAGGAACAGAAAAATATGCGAGAGAAGAAATATTTTTACTTACATTAACAAAAGAGTGTACGAGGCTAAAATTTCAGATTAGCATTATATTAATAAGTGCATTTACGGAAAAAGTATTTCATATGACGCGTCGAAACTTGCACTGATCCTCAACAGCATTACTCTACGCCTTCTGTGAAAGCATGGAGGTAATATCCCCGAAAATTCCGAAAATATGTCGGTAATTGTTTCCGGTGACTATGTAATTAAAAGATTAAAAATCTAAAAAATTGCAAAAATCCGACTGGAATGGGAAAAAAACCATGAGAAAATGTGTATACCATTGAGTTTTATGCATAGGAACAGATAAATATGCGAGAGAAGAAATATTTTTACTTACATTAACAAAAGAGTGTACGAGGCTAAAATTTCAGATTGGCATTATGTTAATAAGTGCCTTTAGGAAGAAAGTATTTCATATAACGCGTCGATACTTGCACTAAACCTCAAAAGAAATACTCTACGCCTTCTCTGAAAAAATAGAGGTAATATCCCCGAAAATTCCGAAAATAAGTCGGTATTTGTTTCCGGTGACAATGTAATTAAAAGCTTCAAAATCAAATAAATGCAAAACTTCGACTCGAATGGGATAAAAAACCATAAGAAAATGTGTATACCATTGAGTTTAATAAATAGGAACAGAAAATTCTGCGAGAGAAGGAATATTTTTACTTACATTAACAAAAGAGTGTAAGAGGCAAAAATTTCAGATTGGCATTATGTTAATAAGTGCATTTGCGGAGAAAGTATTTCATATAACGCGTCGATACTTGCACTGAACCTCAAAAGCAATACTCTACGCCTTCTCTGAAAAATTGGAGGTGATATCTCCATAACTGTCGAAGATATGGGTGTAAATGTCTACGGTGATAAAATTAGCAAAGGGCTTCCAAATGAAAGAAATGGTATCCATGGATACTTGAGATTGAACGGAGGATGGCGAAGGGAACACATTTTTTGGATAGGCATGGAGGTAATATCCGCATAACTATCGAAGATATGGGTGTAAATGCCTACGGTGACTAAATTAGAAAAAGGCTTTTAAATGAAAGAAATGGTATCCATGGTTACTTGAGATTGAACATAGGATGTGGAAGGGAACTTATTTTTTGGATAGGCATAACTGGAATAAGTGCTGTAACAGACAAAGTAATCAAGGTTTGGTCGTGTAATTTGATGTGCAGGAATAAGGTATATTTGTTCACCTACCCTGAAAGAATGGCGGTTATATCTCCATAAGATTCGAAAATATGAGGGTAATTGTTTCCGGTGCCAATATAATTAAAAGCTTCAAAATCAAATGAATGCAAAACTTCGACTCGAATGGGATAAAAAACCATCAGAAAATGTGTATACCATTGAGTTTGATGCATAGGAACAGAAAAATATGCGAGAGAAGAAATATTTTTACTTACATTAACAAAAGAGTGTACGAGGCTAAAATTTCAGATTAGCATTATATTAATAAGTGCATTTACGGAAAAAGTATTTAATATGACGCGTCGAAACTTGCACTGATCCTCAACAGCATTACTCTACGCCTTCTGTGAAAGCATGGAGGTAATATCCCCGAAAATTCCGAAAATATGTCGGTAATTGTTTCCGGTGACAATGTAATTAAAAGTTTCAAAATCAAAAAATTGCAAAAATCCGACTCAAATGGGATAAAAAACCATCAGAAAATGTGTATACCATTGAGTTTTATGCATAGGAACAGAAAATTCTGCGAGAGAAGAAATATTTTTACTTAGATTAACAAAAGAGTGTACGAGGCTAAAATTTCAGATTGGCATTATGTTAATAAGTGCCTTTACGAAGAAAGTATTTCATATAACGCGTCGATACTTGCACTGAACCTCAAAAGCATTACTCTACGCCTTCTCTGAAAAAATAGAGGTAATATCCCCGAAAATTCCGAAAATATGTCGGTAATTGTTTCCGGTGACAATGTAATTAAAAGCGTCAAAATCAAGTAAATGCAAAACTTCGACTCGAGTGGGATAAAAAACCATCAGAAACTGTGTATACCATTGAGTTTTATGCATAGGAACAGAAAACAATGCGAGAGAAGAAATATTTTTACTTACATTAACAAAAGAGTGTACGAGGCAAAAATTTCAGATTAGCATTATATTAATAAGTGCATTTACGGAAAAAGTATTTCATATGACGCGTCGAAACTTGCACTGATCCTCAACAGCATTACTCTACGCCTTCTGTGAAAACATGGAGGTAATATCCCCGAAAATTCCGAAAATATGTTGGTAATTGTTAACGGTGACAATGTAATTAAAAGATTCAAAATAAAAAAATTGCAAAAATCCGACTCGAATGGGATAAAAAACCATAAGAAAATGTGTATACCATTGAGTTTTATGCATAGGAACAGAAAATTCTGCGAGAGAAGAAATATTTTTACTTAGATTAACAAAAGAGTGTACGAGGCTAAAATTTCAGATTGGCATTATGTTAATAAGTGCCTTTACGAAGAAAGTATTTCATATAACGCGTCGATACTTGCACTGAACCTCAAAAGCATTACTCTACGCCTTCTCTGAAAAAATAGAGGTAATATCCCCGAAAATTCCGAAAATAAGTCGGTAATTGTTTCCGGTGACAATGTAATTAAAAGCTTCAAAATCAAATAAATGCAAAACTTAGACTCGAATGGGATAAAAAACCATAAGAAAATGTGTATACCATTGAGTTTAATAAATAGGAACAGAAAATTCTGCGAGAGAAGGAATATTTTTACTTACATTAACAAAAGAGTGTAAGAGGCAAAAATTTCAGATTGGCATTATGTTAATAAGTACATTTACGGAGAAAGTATTTCATATAACGCGTCGATACTTGCACTGAACCTCAAAAGCATTACTCTACGCCTTCTCTGAAAAATTGGAGGTGATATCTCCATAACTGTCGAAGATATGGGTGTAAATGTCTACGGTGATAAAATTAGCAAAGGGCTTCCAAATGAAAGAAATGGTATCCATGGATACTTGAGATTGAACGGAGGATGGCGAAGGGAACACATTTTTTGGATAGGCATGGAATTATATATATCCGCATAACTATCGAAGATATGGGTGTAAATGCCTACGGTGACTAAATTAGAAAAAGGCTTTTAAATGAAAGAAATGGTATCCATGGTTACTTAAGATTGAACATAGGATGTGGAAGGGAACTTATTTTTTGGATAGGCATAACTGGAATAAGTGCTGTAACAGACAAAGTAATCAAGGTTTGGTCGTGTAATTTGATGTGCAGGAATAAGGTATATTTGTTAACCTACCCTGAAAGAATGGCGGTTATATCTGCATAAGATTCGAAAATATGTGGGTAATTGTTTCCGAGGCCAATATAATTAAAAGCTTCAAAATCAAATAAATGCAAAACTTCGACTGGAATGGGATAAAAAACCATCAGAAAATGTGTATACCATTGAGTTTGATGCAAAAGAACAGAAAATTCTGCGAGAGAAGAAATATTTTTACATAGATTAACAAAAGAGTGTACGAGGCTAAAATTTCAGATTGGCATTATGTTAATAAGTGCCTTTACGAAGAAAGTATGTCATATAACGCGTCGATACTTGCACTAAACCTCAAAAGCAATACTCTACGCCTTCTCTGAAAAAATAGAGGTAATATCCCCGAAAATTCCGAAAATAAGTCGGTAATTGTTTCCGGTGACAATGTAATTAAAAGCTTCAAAATCAAATAAATGCAAAACGTCGACTCGAATGGGATAAAAAACCATAAGAAAATGTGTATACCATTGAGTTTAATAAATAGGAACAGAAAATTCTGCGAGAGAAGGAATATTTTTACTTACATTAACAAAAGAGTGTAAGAGGCAAAAATTTCAGATTGGCATTATGTTAATAAGTGCATTTACGGAGAAAGTATTTCATATAACGCGTCGATACTTGCACTGAACCTCAAAAGCATTACTCTACGCCTTCTCTGAAAAATTGGAGGTGATATCTCCATAACTGTCGAAGATATGGGTGTAAATGTCTACGGTGATAAAATTAGCAAAGGGCTTCCAAATGAAAGAAATGGTATCCATGGATACTTGAGATTGAACGGAGGATGGCGAAGGGAACACATTTTTTGGATAGGCATGGAGGTAATATCCGCATAACTATCGAAGATATGGGTGTAAATGCCTACGGTGACTAAATTAGAAAAAGGCTTTTAAATGAAAGAAATGGTATCCATGGTTACTTGAGATTGAACATAGGATGTGGAAGGGAACTTATTTTTTGGATAGGCATAACTGGAATAAGTGCTGTAACAGACAAAGTAATCAAGGTTTGGTCGTGTAATTTGATGTGCAGGAATAAGGTATATTTGTTAACCTACCCTGAAAGAATGGCGGTTATATCTCCATAAGATTCGAAAATATGAGGGTAATTGTTTCCGGTGCCAATATAATTAAAAGCTTCAAAATCAAATGAATGCAAAACTTCGACTCGAATGGGATAAAAAACCATCAGAAAATGTGTATACCATTGAGTTTGATGCATAGGAACAGAAAAATATGCGAGAGAAGAAATATTTTTACTTACATTAACAAAAGAGTGTACGAGGCTAAAATTTCAGATTAGCATTATATTAATAAGTGCATTTACGGAAAAAGTATTTAATATGACGCGTCGAAACTTGCACTGATCCTCAACAGCATTACACTACGCCTTCTGTGAAAGCATGGAGGTAATATCCCCGAAAATTCCGAAAATATGTCGGTAATTGTTTCCGGTGACAATGTAATTAAAAGTTTCAAAATCAAAAAATTGCAAAAATCCGACTCAAATGGGATAAAAAACCATCAGAAAATGTGTATACCATTGAGTTTTATGCATAGGAACAGAAAATTCTGCGAGAGAAGAAATATTTTTACTTAGATTAACAAAAGAGTGTACGAGGCTAAAATTTCAGATTGGCATTATGTTAATAAGTGCCTTTACGAAGAAAGTATTTCATATAACGCGTCGATACTTGCACTGAACCTCAAAAGGATTACTCTACGCCTTCTCTGAAAAAATAGAGGTAATATCCCCGAAAATTCCGAAAATATGTCGGTAATTGTTTCCGGTGACAATGTAATTAAAAGCGTCAAAATCAAGTAAATGCAAAACTTCGACTCGAGTGGGATAAAAAACCATCAGAAAATGTGTATACCATTGAGTTTTATGCATAGGAACAGAAAACAATGCGAGAGAAGAAATATTTTTACTTACATTAACAAAAGAGTGTACGAGGCAAAAATTTCAGATTAGCATTATATTAATAAGTGCATTTACGGAAAAAGTATTTCATATGACGCGTCGAAACTTGCACTGATCCTCAACAGCATTACTCTACGCCTTCTGTGAAAACATGGAGGTAATATCCCCGAAAATTCCGAAAATATGTTGGTAATTGTTAACGGTGACAATGTAATTAAAAGATTCAAAATCAAAAAATTGCAAAAATCCGACTCGAATGGGAAAAAAAACCATCAAAAAACGTGTATACCATTGAGTTTAATAAATAGGAACAGAAAAATAAGCGAGAGAAGAAATATTTTTACTTACATTAACAAAAGAGTGTACGAGGCTAAAATTTCAGATTAGCATTATATTAATAAGTGCATTTACGGAAAAAGTATTTCATATAACGCGTCGAAACTTGCACTGATCCTAAACAGCATTACTCTACGCCTTCTGTGAAAGCATGGAGGTAATA
>CAUYRF010000030.1:35000-52535 GCA_963573305.1 Pyrrhosoma nymphula
TTATTGTTTCCATAGATACTTGGGATTGAACCCAGGATGGCGGTGGGAACTTACTGTTTCCATGGAAACTTAGGATTGAACCAAGGATGGCGGTGGGAATTTTTGTTTCCATGGATACTTGGGATTGAACCCAGGATGGCGGTGGGAACTTATTGTTTCCATGGATACTTGGGATTGAACCCAGGATGGCGGTGGGAACTTATTGTTTCCATGGCTATTTGGGATTGAACCCAGGATAGCGGTGGGAACTTATTGTTTCCATGGCTACTTGGGATTGAACCTAGGATGGCGGTAGGAACTTTTTGTTTCCATGGATACTTGGGATTGAACCCAGGATGGCGGTGGGAACTTATTGTTTCCATGGATACTTGGGATTGAACCCAGGATGGCGGTGGGAACTTATTGTTTCCATGGATACTTGGGATTGAACCCAGGATGGCGGTGGGAACTTGTTGTTTCCATGGATACTTGGGATTGAACCTAGGATGGCGGTGGGAACTTATTGTTTCCATGGCTACTTGGGATTGAACCTAGGATAGCGGTGGGAACTTATTTTTTCCATGGATACTTGGGATTGAACCTAGGATGGCGGTAGGAACTTATTGTTTCCATGGATACTTGGGATTGAACCCAGGATGGCGATCCAACTTCACAATTGGGACAAGCCAACTCCGAGATCCCCTTGGCGTCACGCAACTCACCGTTAGCTTGCCGACGTTTTTAGTGAATCCTCGGCAAAAAACACCGTCGAGTATAGTAGTTTTCCGGACTTAGTTAAAAATCAATACACAACATTTATAACTATTCCTGAAGGAATGAACCCAGGATGGCGGTGGGAACTTATTGTTTCCATGGATACTTCGGATTGAACCCAGGATGGCGGTGGGAACTTGTTGTTTCCATGGATACTTGGGAGTGAACCTAGGATGGCGGTGGGAACTTATTGTTTCCATGGCTATTTGGGATTGAACCCAGGATAGCGGTGGGAACTTATTGTTTCCATGGATACTTGGGATTGAACCCAGGATGGCGGTGGGAACTTATTGTTTCCATGGATACTTGGGATTGAACCCAGGATGGCGGTGGGAACTTGTTGTTTCCATGGATACTTGGGATTGAACCTAGGATGGCGGTGGGAACTTATTGTTTCCATGGCTACTTGGGATTGAACCCAGGATAGCGGTGGGAACTTATTGTTTCCATGGATACTTGGGATTGAACCTAGGATGGCGGTAGGAACTTATTGTTTCCATGGATACTTGGGATTGAACCTAGGATGGCGGTGGGAACTTATTGTTTCTTGAAAATAAATGCAAAACTTCGACTCGAATGGGATAAAAAACCATCAGAAAAGGTGTATACCATTGAGTTTTATGAATAGGAACAGAAAAATATGCGAGAGAAGAAATATTTTTACTTACATTAACAAAAGAGTGTACGAGGCTAAAATTTCAGATTAGCATTATATTAATAAGTGCATTTACGGAAAAAGTATTTCATATGACGCGTCGAAACTTGCACTGATCCTCAACAGCATTACTTTACGCCTTCTGTGAAAGCATGGAGGTTATATCTCCGAAAATTCCGAAAATATGTCGGTAATTGTTTCCGGTGACAATGTAATTAAAAGATTCAAAATCAAAAAATTGCAAAAATCCGACTCGAATGGGATAAAAAACCATCAGAAAATATGTATACTATTGAGTTTGATGCAAAAGAACAGAAAATTCTGCGAGAGAAGAAATATTTTTACTTACATTAACAAAAGAGTGTACGAGGCTAAAATTTCAGATTGGCATTATGTTAATAAGTGCCTTTACGAAGAAAGTATTTCATATAACGCGTCGATACTTGCACTGAACCTCAAAAGCAATGCTCTACGCCTTCTCTGAAAAAATAGAGGTAATATCCCCGAAAATTCCGAAAATATGTCGGTAATTGTTTCCGGTGACAATGTAATTAAAAGCTTCAAAATCAAAAAATTACAAAAATCCGACTCGAATGGGAAAAAAAACCATCAAAAAACGTGTATACCATTGAGTTTAATAAATAGGAACAGAAAAATAAGCGAGAGAAGAAATATTTTTACTTACATTAACAAAAGAGTGTACGAGGCTAAAATTTCAGAATAGCATTATGATAATAAGTGCATATACGGAGAAAGAACTTCATATAACGCGTTTAACTTTCACTGATCCACAAAAGCATTACTCTACGACTTCTGTGAAAACATGTATGTAATATCTGCATTACTTTGGAAAATATTGAGGAAATAGTTATATTAACTCTTCGACGGCCATCGGGATAACTATGTCGCATTTATATGTGCCGTCCCACAGGTAGCAATGGGACATATTGGTCCCATACTAATGGTATATTTGTGTCCCATTGGTACTTACGGGTTACAGGTTAACAATCGTTTACGCCTTCTGAGAATTAATAGAGGTAATATCTGCATTACTTTGGAAAATATTGAGGTAATAGTTATATTAACTCTTCGACGGCCATCGGGATAACTATGTCGCATTTATATGTGCCGTCCCACAGGTAGCAATGGGACATATTGGTCCCGTACTAATGGTATATTTGTGTCCCATTGGTACTTACGGGCTACAGGTTAACAATCGTTTACGCCTTCTGAGAATAAATAGAGGTAATATCTGCATTACTTTGGAAAATATTGAGGAAATAGTTATATTAACTCTTCGACGGCCATCGGGATAACTATGTCGCATTTATATGTGCCGTCCCACAGGTAGCAATGGGACATATTGGTCCCGTACTAATGGTATATTTGTGTCCCATTGGTACTTCCGGGTTACAGGTTAACAATCTTTTACGCCTTCTAAGGAAAAATGGAGGTAATATCAGCATTATTTTGGAAAATATGGAGGAAATAGTTATCGGTGACAATATTAGAAGCAGCTTAAAAGTAAAATAAATGCAAAACTTCGACTCGAATGGGATAAAAAAACATCAGAAAATGTGTATACCATTGAGTTTGATGCATAGGAACAGAAAAATATGCGAGAGAAGAAATATTTTTACTTACATTAACAAAAGAGTGTACGAGGCTAAAATTTCAGATTAGCATTATATTAATAAGTGCATTTACGGAAAAAGTATTTCATATGACGCGTCGAAACTTGCACTGATCTTCAACAGCATTACTCTACGCCTTCTGTGAAAGCATGGAGGTAATATCCCCGAAAATTCCGAAAATATGTCGGTAATTGTTTCCGGTGACAATGTAATTAAAAGATTCAAAATCAAAAAATTGCAAAAATCCGACTCGAATGGGATAAAAAACCATCAGAAAATGTGTATACCATTGAGTTTTATGCATAGGAACAGAAAATTATGCGAGAGAAGAAATATTTTTACTTACATTAACAAAAGAGTGTACGAGGCTAAAATTTCAGATTGGCATTATGTTAATAAGTGCCTTTACGAAGAAAGTATTTCATATAACGCGTCGATACTTGCACTAAACCTCAAAAGCAATACTCTACGCCTTCTCTGAAAAAATAGAGGTAATATCCCCGAAAATTCCGAAAATATGTCGGTAATTGTTTCCGGTGACAATGTAATTAAAAGTTTCAAAATCAAATAAATGCAAAACTTCGACTCGAATGGGATAAAAAACCATAAGACAATGTGTATACCATTGAGTTTAATAAATAGGAACAGAAAATTCTGCGAGAGAAGGAATATTTTTACTTACATTAACAAAAGAGTGTAAGAGGCAAAAATTTCAGATTGGCATTATGTTAATAAGTGCATTTACGGAGAAAGTATTTCATATAACGCGTCGATACTTGCACTGAACCTCAAAAGCAATACTCTACGCCTTCTCTGAAAAATTGGAGGTGATATCTCCATAACTGTCGAAGATATGGGTGTAAATGTCTACGGTGATAAAATTAGCAAAGGGCTTCCAAATGTAATAAATGGTATCCATGGATACTTGAGATTGAACGGAGGATGGCGAAGGGAACACATTTTTTGGATAGGCAAGGAGGTAATATCCGCATAACTATCGAAGATATGGGGGTAAATGCCAACGGTGACTAAATTAGAAAAAGGCTTTTAAATGATAGAAATGGTATCCATGGTTACTTGAGATTGAACATAGGATGTCGAAGGGAACTTATTTTTTGGATAGGCATAATTGGAATAAGTGCTGTAACAGACAAAGTAATCAAGGTTTAGTCGTGTAATTTGATGTGCAGGAATAAGGTATATTTGTTAACCTACCCTGAAAGAATGGCGGTTATATCTCCATAAGATTCGAAAATATGAGGGTAATTGTTTCCGGTGCCAATATAATTAAAAGCTTCAAAATCAAATGAATCCAAAACTTCGACTCGAATGGGATAAAAAACCATCAGAAAATGTGTATACCATTGAGTTTGATGCATAGGAACAGAAAAATATGCGAGAGAAGAAATATTTTTACTTACATTAACAAAAGAGTGTACGAGGCTAAAATTTCAGATTAGCATTATATTAATAAGTGCATTTACGGAAAAAGTATTTCATATGACGCGTCGAAACTTGCACTGATCCTCAACAGCATTACTCTACGCCTTCTGTGAAAGCATGGAGGTAATATCCCCGAAAATTCCGAAAATATGTCGGTAATTGTTTCCGGTGACAATGTAATTAAAAGATTCAAAATCAAAAAATTGCAAAAATCCGACTCGAATGGGATAAAAAACCATCAGAAAATGTGTATATCATTGAGTTTTATGCATAGGAACAGAAAATTGTGCGAGAGAAGAAATATTTTTACTTACATTAACAAAAGAGTGTACGAGGCTAAAATTTCAGATTGGCATTATGTTAATAAGTGCCTTTACGAAGAAAGTATTTCATATAACGCGTCGATACTTGCACTAAACCTCAAAAGCAATACTCTACGCCTTCTCTGAAAAAATAGAGGTAATATCCCCGAAAATTCCGAAAATATGTCGGTAATTGTTTCCGGTGACAATGTAATTAAAAGTTTCAAAATCAAATAAATGCAAAACTTCGACTCGAATGGGATAAAAAACCATAAGACAATGTGTATACCATTGAGTTTAATAAATAGGAACAGAAAATTCTGCGAGAGAAGGAATATTTTTACTTACATTAACAAAAGAGTGTAAGAGGCAAAAATTTCAGATTAGCATTATATTAATAAGTGCATTTACGGAAAAAGTATTTCATATGACGCGTCGAAACTTGCACTGATCCTCAACAGCATTACTCTACGCCTTCTGTGAAAACATGGAGGTAATATCCCCGAAAATTCCGAAAATATGTTGGTAATTGTTAACGGTGACAATGTAATTAAAAGATTCAAAATAAAAAAATTGCAAAAATCCGACTCGAATGGGATAAAAAACCATAAGAAAATGTGTATACCATTGAGTTTTATGCATAGGAACAGAAAATTCTGCGAGAGAAGAAATATTTTTACTTAGATTAACAAAAGAGTGTACGAGGCTAAAATTTCAGATTGGCATTATGTTAATAAGTGCCTTTACGAAGAAAGTATTTCATATAACGCGTCGATACTTGCACTGAACCTCAAAAGCATTACTCTACGCCTTCTCTGAAAAAATAGAGGTAATATCCCCGAAAATTCCGAAAATAAGTCGGTAATTGTTTCCGGTGACAATGTAATTAAAAGCTTCAAAATCAAATAAATGCAAAACTTAGACTCGAATGGGATAAAAAACCATAAGAAAATGTGTATACCATTGAGTTTAATAAATAGGAACAGAAAATTCTGCGAGAGAAGGAATATTTTTACTTACATTAACAAAAGAGTGTAAGAGGCAAAAATTTCAGATTGGCATTATGTTAATAAGTACATTTACGGAGAAAGTATTTCATATAACGCGTCGATACTTGCACTGAACCTCAAAAGCATTACTCTACGCCTTCTCTGAAAAATTGGAGGTGATATCTCCATAACTGTCGAAGATATGGGTGTAAATGTCTACGGTGATAAAATTAGCAAAGGGCTTCCAAATGAAAGAAATGGTATCCATGGATACTTGAGATTGAACGGAGGATGGCGAAGGGAACACATTTTTTGGATAGGCATGGAATTATATATATCCGCATAACTATCGAAGATATGGGTGTAAATGCCTACGGTGACTAAATTAGAAAAAGGCTTTTAAATGAAAGAAATGGTATCCATGGTTACTTAAGATTGAACATAGGATGTGGAAGGGAACTTATTTTTTGGATAGGCATAACTGGAATAAGTGCTGTAACAGACAAAGTAATCAAGGTTTGGTCGTGTAATTTGATGTGCAGGAATAAGGTACATTTGTTAACCTACCCTGAAAGAATGGCGGTTATATCTGCATAAGATTCGAAAACATGTGGGTAATTGTTTCCGAGGCCAATATAATTAACAGCTTCAAAATCAAATAAATGCAAAACTTCGACTGGAATGGGATAAAAAACCATCAGAAAATGTGTATACCATTGAGTTTTATGCATAGGAACAGAAAAATATGCGAGAGAAGAAATATTTTTACTTACATTAACAAAAGAGTGTACGAGGCTAAAATTTCAGATTAGCATTATATTAATAAGTGCATTTACGGAAAAAGTATTTAATATGACGCGTCGAAACTTGCACTGATCCTCAACAGCATTACTCTACGCCTTCTGTGAAAGCATGGAGGTAATATCCCCGAAAATTCCGAAAATATGTCGGTAATTGTTTCCGGTGACAATGTAATTAAAAGATTAAAAATCTAAAAAATTGCAAAAATCCGACTGGAATGGGAAAAAAACTATGAGAAAATGTGTATACCATTGAGTTTTATGCATAGGAACAGAAAAATATGCGAGAGAAGAAATATTTTTACTTACATTAACAAAAGAGTGTACGAGGCTAAAATTTCAGATTGGCATTATGTTAATAAGTGCCTTTACGAAGAAAGTATTTCATATGACGCGTCGATACTTGCACTGAACCTCAAAAGCAATACTCTACGCCTTCTCTGAAAAAATAGAGGTAATATCCCCGAAAATTCCGAAAATATGTCGGTAATTGTTTCAGGTGACAATGTAATTAAAAGATTCAAAATCAATATATTGCAAAAATCCGACTCGAATGGGATAAAAAACCATCAGAAAATGTGTATACCATTGAGTTTGATGCAAAAGAACAGAAAATTCTGCGAGAAAAGGAATATTTTTACTTACATTAACAAAAGAGTGTAAGAGGCAAAAATTTCAGATTGGCATTATGTGTAATAAGTGCATTTACTGAGAAAGTATTTCATATAACGCGTCGATATTTGCTCTGAACCTCAAAAGCAATACTCTACGCCTTCTCTGAAAAAATGGAGTTGATATCCGCATAACTGTCGAAGATATGGGTGTAAATGTCTACGGTGACAAAATTAGCATAGGGCTTCCAAATGAAAGAAATGGTATCCATGGATACTTGAGATTGAACGGAGGATGGCGAAGGGAACTAATTTTTTGGATAGGCATGGAGGTAATATCCGCATAACTATCGAAGATATGGGTGTAAATGCCAACGGTGACTAAATTAGAAAAAGGCTTTTAAATGAAAGAAATGGTATCCATGGTTACTTGAGATTGAACATAGGATGTCGAAGGGAACTTATTTTTTGGATAGGCATAACTGGAATAAGTGCTGTAACAGACAAAGTAATCAAGGTTTGGTCGTGTAATTTGATGTGCAGGAATAAGGTATATTTGTTCACCTACCCTGAAAGAATGGCGGTTATATCTGCATAAGATTCGAAAATATGAGGGTAATTGTTTCCGGTGCCAATATAATTAAAAGCTTCAAAATCAAATGAATGCAAAACTTCGACTAGAATGGGATAAAAAACCATCAGAAAATGTGTATACCATTGAGTTTTATGCATAGGAACAGAAAAATATGCGAGAGAAGAAATATTTTTACTTACATTAACAAAAGAGTGTACGAGGCTAAAATTTCAGATTAGCATTATATTAATAAGTGCATTTACGGAAAAAGTATTTCATATGACGCGTCGAAACTTGCACTGATCCTCAACAGCATTACTCTACGCCTTCTGTGAAAGCATGGAGGTAATATCCCCGAAAATTCCGAAAATATGTCGGTAATTGTTTCCGGTGACTATGTAATTAAAAGATTAAAAATCTAAAAAATTGCAAAAATCCGACTGGAATGGGAAAAAAACCATGAGAAAATGTGTATACCATTGAGTTTTATGCATAGGAACAGATAAATATGCGAGAGAAGAAATATTTTTACTTACATTAACAAAAGAGTGTACGAGGCTAAAATTTCAGATTGGCATTATGTTAATAAGTGCCTTTAGGAAGAAAGTATTTCATATAACGCGTCGATACTTGCACTAAACCTCAAAAGAAATACTCTACGCCTTCTCTGAAAAAATAGAGGTAATATCCCCGAAAATTCCGAAAATAAGTCGGTATTTGTTTCCGGTGACAATGTAATTAAAAGCTTCAAAATCAAATAAATGCAAAACTTCGACTCGAATGGGATAAAAAACCATAAGAAAATGTGTATACCATTGAGTTTAATAAATAGGAACAGAAAATTCTGCGAGAGAAGGAATATTTTTACTTACATTAACAAAAGAGTGTAAGAGGCAAAAATTTCAGATTGGCATTATGTTAATAAGTGCATTTGCGGAGAAAGTATTTCATATAACGCGTCGATACTTGCACTGAACCTCAAAAGCAATACTCTACGCCTTCTCTGAAAAATTGGAGGTGATATCTCCATAACTGTCGAAGATATGGGTGTAAATGTCTACGGTGATAAAATTAGCAAAGGGCTTCCAAATGAAAGAAATGGTATCCATGGATACTTGAGATTGAACGGAGGATGGCGAAGGGAACACATTTTTTGGATAGGCATGGAGGTAATATCCGCATAACTATCGAAGATATGGGTGTAAATGCCTACGGTGACTAAATTAGAAAAAGGCTTTTAAATGAAAGAAATGGTATCCATGGTTACTTGAGATTGAACATAGGATGTGGAAGGGAACTTATTTTTTGGATAGGCATAACTGGAATAAGTGCTGTAACAGACAAAGTAATCAAGGTTTGGTCGTGTAATTTGATGTGCAGGAATAAGGTATATTTGTTCACCTACCCTGAAAGAATGGCGGTTATATCTCCATAAGATTCGAAAATATGAGGGTAATTGTTTCCGGTGCCAATATAATTAAAAGCTTCAAAATCAAATGAATGCAAAACTTCGACTCGAATGGGATAAAAAACCATCAGAAAATGTGTATACCATTGAGTTTGATGCATAGGAACAGAAAAATATGCGAGAGAAGAAATATTTTTACTTACATTAACAAAAGAGTGTACGAGGCTAAAATTTCAGATTAGCATTATATTAATAAGTGCATTTACGGAAAAAGTATTTAATATGACGCGTCGAAACTTGCACTGATCCTCAACAGCATTACTCTACGCCTTCTGTGAAAGCATGGAGGTAATATCCCCGAAAATTCCGAAAATATGTCGGTAATTGTTTCCGGTGACAATGTAATTAAAAGTTTCAAAATCAAAAAATTGCAAAAATCCGACTCAAATGGGATAAAAAACCATCAGAAAATGTGTATACCATTGAGTTTTATGCATAGGAACAGAAAATTCTGCGAGAGAAGAAATATTTTTACTTAGATTAACAAAAGAGTGTACGAGGCTAAAATTTCAGATTGGCATTATGTTAATAAGTGCCTTTACGAAGAAAGTATTTCATATAACGCGTCGATACTTGCACTGAACCTCAAAAGCATTACTCTACGCCTTCTCTGAAAAAATAGAGGTAATATCCCCGAAAATTCCGAAAATATGTCGGTAATTGTTTCCGGTGACAATGTAATTAAAAGCGTCAAAATCAAGTAAATGCAAAACTTCGACTCGAGTGGGATAAAAAACCATCAGAAACTGTGTATACCATTGAGTTTTATGCATAGGAACAGAAAACAATGCGAGAGAAGAAATATTTTTACTTACATTAACAAAAGAGTGTACGAGGCAAAAATTTCAGATTAGCATTATATTAATAAGTGCATTTACGGAAAAAGTATTTCATATGACGCGTCGAAACTTGCACTGATCCTCAACAGCATTACTCTACGCCTTCTGTGAAAACATGGAGGTAATATCCCCGAAAATTCCGAAAATATGTTGGTAATTGTTAACGGTGACAATGTAATTAAAAGATTCAAAATAAAAAAATTGCAAAAATCCGACTCGAATGGGATAAAAACCATAAGAAAATGTGTATACCATTGAGTTTTATGCATAGGAACAGAAAATTCTGCGAGAGAAGAAATATTTTTACTTAGATTAACAAAAGAGTGTACGAGGCTAAAATTTCAGATTGGCATTATGTTAATAAGTGCCTTTACGAAGAAAGTATTTCATATAACGCGTCGATACTTGCACTGAACCTCAAAAGCATTACTCTACGCCTTCTCTGAAAAAATAGAGGTAATATCCCCGAAAATTCCGAAAATAAGTCGGTAATTGTTTCCGGTGACAATGTAATTAAAAGCTTCAAAATCAAATAAATGCAAAACTTAGACTCGAATGGGATAAAAAACCATAAGAAAATGTGTATACCATTGAGTTTAATAAATAGGAACAGAAAATTCTGCGAGAGAAGGAATATTTTTACTTACATTAACAAAAGAGTGTAAGAGGCAAAAATTTCAGATTGGCATTATGTTAATAAGTACATTTACGGAGAAAGTATTTCATATAACGCGTCGATACTTGCACTGAACCTCAAAAGCATTACTCTACGCCTTCTCTGAAAAATTGGAGGTGATATCTCCATAACTGTCGAAGATATGGGTGTAAATGTCTACGGTGATAAAATTAGCAAAGGGCTTCCAAATGAAAGAAATGGTATCCATGGATACTTGAGATTGAACGGAGGATGGCGAAGGGAACACATTTTTTGGATAGGCATGGAATTATATATATCCGCATAACTATCGAAGATATGGGTGTAAATGCCTACGGTGACTAAATTAGAAAAAGGCTTTTAAATGAAAGAAATGGTATCCATGGTTACTTAAGATTGAACATAGGATGTGGAAGGGAACTTATTTTTTGGATAGGCATAACTGGAATAAGTGCTGTAACAGACAAAGTAATCAAGGTTTGGTCGTGTAATTTGATGTGCAGGAATAAGGTATATTTGTTAACCTACCCTGAAAGAATGGCGGTTATATCTGCATAAGATTCGAAAATATGTGGGTAATTGTTTCCGAGGCCAATATAATTAAAAGCTTCAAAATCAAATAAATGCAAAACTTCGACTGGAATGGGATAAAAACCATCAGAAAATGTGTATACCATTGAGTTTGATGCAAAAGAACAGAAAATTCTGCGAGAGAAGAAATATTTTTACATAGATTAACAAAAGAGTGTACGAGGCTAAAATTTCAGATTGGCATTATGTTAATAAGTGCCTTTACGAAGAAAGTATGTCATATAACGCGTCGATACTTGCACTAAACCTCAAAAGCAATACTCTACGCCTTCTCTGAAAAAATAGAGGTAATATCCCCGAAAATTCCGAAAATAAGTCGGTAATTGTTTCCGGTGACAATGTAATTAAAAGCTTCAAAATCAAATAAATGCAAAACGTCGACTCGAATGGGATAAAAAACCATAAGAAAATGTGTATACCATTGAGTTTAATAAATAGGAACAGAAAATTCTGCGAGAGAAGGAATATTTTTACTTACATTAACAAAAGAGTGTAAGAGGCAAAAATTTCAGATTGGCATTATGTTAATAAGTGCATTTACGGAGAAAGTATTTCATATAACGCGTCGATACTTGCACTGAACCTCAAAAGCATTACTCTACGCCTTCTCTGAAAAATTGGAGGTGATATCTCCATAACTGTCGAAGATATGGGTGTAAATGTCTACGGTGATAAAATTAGCAAAGGGCTTCCAAATGAAAGAAATGGTATCCATGGATACTTGAGATTGAACGGAGGATGGCGAAGGGAACACATTTTTTGGATAGGCATGGAGGTAATATCCGCATAACTATCGAAGATATGGGTGTAAATGCCTACGGTGACTAAATTAGAAAAAGGCTTTTAAATGAAAGAAATGGTATCCATGGTTACTTGAGATTGAACATAGGATGTGGAAGGGAACTTATTTTTTGGATAGGCATAACTGGAATAAGTGCTGTAACAGACAAAGTAATCAAGGTTTGGTCGTGTAATTTGATGTGCAGGAATAAGGTATATTTGTTAACCTACCCTGAAAGAATGGCGGTTATATCTCCATAAGATTCGAAAATATGAGGGTAATTGTTTCCGGTGCCAATATAATTAAAAGCTTCAAAATCAAATGAATGCAAAACTTCGACTCGAATGGGATAAAAAACCATCAGAAAATGTGTATACCATTGAGTTTGATGCATAGGAACAGAAAAATATGCGAGAGAAGAAATATTTTTACTTACATTAACAAAAGAGTGTACGAGGCTAAAATTTCAGATTAGCATTATATTAATAAGTGCATTTACGGAAAAAGTATTTAATATGACGCGTCGAAACTTGCACTGATCCTCAACAGCATTACACTACGCCTTCTGTGAAAGCATGGAGGTAATATCCCCGAAAATTCCGAAAATATGTCGGTAATTGTTTCCGGTGACAATGTAATTAAAAGTTTCAAAATCAAAAAATTGCAAAAATCCGACTCAAATGGGATAAAAAACCATCAGAAAATGTGTATACCATTGAGTTTTATGCATAGGAACAGAAAATTCTGCGAGAGAAGAAATATTTTTACTTAGATTAACAAAAGAGTGTACGAGGCTAAAATTTCAGATTGGCATTATGTTAATAAGTGCCTTAACGAAGAAAGTATTTCATATAACGCGTCGATACTTGCACTGAACCTCAAAAGCAATGCTCTACGACTTCTCTGAAAAAATAAAGGTAATATTCCCGAAAATTCCGAAAATATGTCGGTAATTGTTTCCGGTGACAATGTAATTAAAAGATTCAAAATCAAAATATTGCAAAAATCCGACTCGAATGGGATAAAAACCATCAGAAAATGTGAATACCATTGAGTTTGATGCATAAGAACAGAAAATTCTGCGAGAGAAGGAATATTTTTACTTACATTAACAAAAGAGTGTAAGAGGCAAAAATTTCAGATTGGTATTATGTTAATAAGTGCATTTACGGAGAAAGTATTTCATATAACGCGTCGATACTTGAACTGAACCTCGAAAGCAATACTCTACGCCTTCTCTGAAAAATAGAGGTAATATCCCCGAAAATTCCGAAAATATGTTGGTAATTGTTTCCGGTGACAATGTAATTAAAAGCTTCAAAATCAAAAAATTACAAAAATCCGACTCGAATGGGAAAAAAACCATCAAAAAACGTGTATACCATTGAGTTTAATAAATAGGAACAGAAAAATAAGCGAGAGAAGAAATATTTTTACTTACATTAACAAAAGAGTGTACGAGGCTAAAATTTCAGAATAGCATTATGATAATAAGTGCATATACGGAGAAAGAACTTCATATAACGCGTTTAACTTTCACTGATCCACAAAAGCATTACTCTACGACTTCTGTGAAAACATGTATGTAATATCTGCATTACTTTGGAAAATATTGAGGAAATAGTTATATTAACTCTTCGACGGCCATCGGGATAACTATGTCGCATTTATATGTGCCGTCCCACAGGTAGCAATGGGACATATTGGTCCCATACTAATGGTATATTTGTGTCCCATTGGTACTTACGGGTTACAGGTTAACAATCGTTTATGCCTTCTGAGAATAAATAGAGGTAATATCTGCATTACTTTGGAAAATATTGAGGAAATAGTTATATTAACTCTTCGACGGCCATCGGGATAACTATGTCGCATTTATATGTGCCGTCCCACAGGTAGCAATGGGACATATTGGTCCCGTACTAATGGTATATTTGTGTCCCATTGGTACTTACGGGCTACAGGTTAACAATCGTTTACGCCTTCTGAGAATAAATAGAGGTAATATCTGCATTACTTTGGAAAATATTGAGGAAATAGTTATATTAACTCTTCGACGGCCATCGGGATAACTATGTCGCATTTATATGTGCCGTCCCACAGGTAGCAATGGGACATATTGGTCCCGTACTAATGGTATATTTGTGTCCCATTGGTACTTACGGGCTACAGGTTAACAATCGTTTACGCCTTCTGAGAATAAATAGAGGTAATATCTGCATTACTTTGGAAAATATTGAGGAAATAGTTATATTAACTCTTCGACGGCCATCGGGATAAATATGTCGCATTTATATGTGCCGTCCCACAGGTAGCAATGGGACATATTGGTCCTGTACTAATGGTATATTTGTGTCCCATTGGTACTTACGGGTTACAGGTTAACAATCGTTTACGCCTTCTGAGAATAAATGGAGGTAATATCTGCATTACTTTGGAAAATATTGAGTAAATAGTTATACTAACTCTTCGACGGCCATCGGGATAACTATGTCGCATTTATATGTGCCGTCCCACAGGTAGCAATGGGACATATTGGTCCCGTACTAATGGTATATTTGTGTCCCATTGGTACTTACGGGATACAGGTTAACAATCGTTTACGCCTTCTGAGAATAAATGGAGGTAATATCTGCATTACTTTGGAAAATATTGAGGAAATAGTTATATTAACTCTTCGACGGCCATCGGGATAACTATGTCGCATTTATATGTGCCGTCCCACAGGTAGCAATGGGACATATTGGTCCCGACAAATGGTATATTTGTGTCCCATTGGTACTCCCGGGTTACAGGTTAACAATCTTTTACGCCTTCTGAGGAAAAATGGAGGTAATATCAGCATTATTTTGGAAAACATGGAGGAAATAGTTTTCGGTGACAAATTTAGAAGCAGCTTAAAAGTAAAATAAATGCAAAACTTCGACTCGAATGGGATAAAAAACCATCAGAAAATGTGTATACCATTTAGTTTGATGCATAGGAACAGAAAAATATGCGAAAGAAGAAATAATTTTACTTACATTAACAAAAGAGTGTACGAGGCTAAAATTTCAGATTAGCATTATATTAATAAGTGCATTTACGGAAAAAGTATTTAATATGACGCGTCGAAACTTGCACTGATCCTCAACAGCATTACTCTACGCCTTCTGTGAAAGCATGGAGGTAATATCCCCGAAATTCCGAAAATATGTCGGTAATTGTTTCCGGTGACAATGTAATTAAAAGATTCAAAATCAAAAAATTGCAAAAATCCGACTGGAATGGGATAAAAAACCATCAGAAAATGTGTATACCATTGAGTTTGATGCAAAAGCACAGAAAATTCTGCGAGAGAAGAAATATTTTTACTTACATTACCAAAAGAGTGTACGAGGCTAAAATTTCAGATTGGCATTATGTTAATAAGTGCCTTTACGAAGAAAGTATTTCATATGACGCGTCGATACTTGCACTGAACCTCAAAAGCAATACTCTACGCCTTCTCTGAAAAAATGGAGGTGATATCCGCATAACTGTCGAAGATATGGGTGTAAATGTCTACGGTGACAAAATTAGCATAGGGCTTCCAAATGAAAGAAATGGTATCCATGGATACTTGAGATTGAACGGAGGATGGCGAAGGGAACTAATTTTTTGGATAGGCATGGAGGTAATATCCGCATAACTATCGAAGATATGGGTGTAAATGCCTACGGTGACTAAATTAGAAAAAGGCTTTTAAATGAAAGAAATGGTATCCATGGTTACTTGAGATTGAACATAGGATGTCGAAGGGAACTTATTTTTTAGATAGGCATAACTGGAATAAGTGCTGTAACAGACAAAGTAATCAAGGTTTGGTCGTGTAATTTGATGTGCAGGAATAAGGTATATTTGTTAACCTACCCTGGAAGAATGGCGGTTATATCTGCATAAGATTCGAAAATATGTGGGTAATTGTTTCCGGTGCCAATATAATTAAAAGCTTCAAAATCAAATAAATGCAAAACTTCGACTCGAATGGGATAAAAAACCATCAGAAAATGTGTATACCATTGAGTTTTATGCATAGGAACAGAAAAATATGCGAGAGAAGAAATATTTTTACTTACATTAACAAAAGAGTGTACGAGGCTAAAATTTCAGATTGGCATTATGTTAATAAGTGCCTTTACGAAGAAAGTATTTCATATGACGCGTCGATACTTGCACTGAACCTCAAAAGCAATACTCTACGCCTTCTCTGAAAAAATAGAGGTAATATCCCCGAAAATTCCGAAAATATGTCGGTAATTGTTTCAGGTGACAATGTAATTAAAAGATTCCAAATCAATATATTGCAAAAATCCGACTCGAATGGGATAAAAAACCATCAGAAAATGTGTATACCATTGAGTTTGATGCAAAAGAACAGAAAATTCTGCGAGAAAAGGAATATTTTTACTTACATTAACAAAAGAGTGTAAGAGGCAAAAATTTCAGATTGGCATTATGTGTAATAAGTGCATTTACTGAGAAAGTATTTCATATAACGCGTCGATATTTGCTCTGAACCTCAAAAGCAATACTCTACGCCTTCTCTGAAAAAATGGAGTTGATATCCGCATAACTGTCGAAGATATGGGTGTAAATGTCTACGGTGACAAAATTAGCATAGGGCTTCCAAATGAAAGAAATGGTATCCATGGATACTTGAGATTGAACGGAGGATGGCGAAGGGAACTAATTTTTTGGATAGGCATGGAGGTAATATCCGCATAACTATCGAAGATATGGGTGTAAATGCCAACGGTGACTAAATTAGAAAAAGGCTTTTAAATGATAGAAATGGTATCCATGGTTACTTGAGATTGAACATAGGATGTCGAAGGGAACTTATTTTTTGGATAGGCATAACTGGAATAAGTGCTGTAACAGACAAAGTAATCAAGGTTTGGTCGTGTAATTTGATGTGCAGGAATAAGGTATATTTGTTCACCTACCCTGAAAGAATGGCGGTTATATCTGCATAAGATTCGAAAATATGAGGGTAATTGTTTCCGGTGCCAATATAATTAAAAGCTTCAAAATCAAATGAATGCAAAACTTCGACTAGAATGGGATAAAAAACCATCAGAAAATGTGTATACCATTGAGTTTTATGCATAGGAACAGAAAAATATGCGAGAGAAGAAATATTTTTACTTACATTAACAAAAGAGTGTACGAGGCTAAAATTTCAGATTAGCATTATATTAATAAGTGCATTTACGGAAAAAGTATTTCATATGACGCGTCGAAACTTGCACTGATCCTCAACAGCATTACTCTACGCCTTCTGTGAAAGCATGGAGGTAATATCCCCGAAAATTCCGAAAATATGTCGGTAATTGTTTCCGGTGACTAGTAATTAAAAGATTAAAAATCTAAAAAATTGCAAAAATCCGACTGGAATGGGAAAAAAACCATGAGAAAA
>CAUYRF010000031.1:0-17500 GCA_963573305.1 Pyrrhosoma nymphula
TCTGTTCCTATTTATTAAACTCAATGGTATACACATTTTCTTATGGTTTTTTATCCCATTCGAGTCGAAGTTTTGCATTTATTTGATTTTGAAGCTTTTAATTACATTGTCACCGGAAACAATTACCGACTTATTTTCGGAATTTTCGGGGATATTACCTCTATTTTTTCAGAGAAGGCGTAGAGTATTTCTTTTGAGGTTTAGTGCAAGTATCGACGCGTTATATGAAATACTTTCTTCGTAAAGGCACTTATTAACATAATGCCAATCTGAAATTTTAGCCTCGTACACTCTTTTGTTAATGTAAGTAAAAATATTTCTTCTCTCGCATATTTATCTGTTCCTATGCATAAAACTCAATGGTATACACATTTTCTCATGGTTTTTTTCCCATTCCAGTCGGATTTTTGCAATTTTTTAGATTTTTAATCTTTTAATTACATAGTCACCGGAAACAATTACCGACATATTTTCGGAATTTTCGGGGATATTACCTCCATGCTTTCACAGAAGGCGTAGAGTAATGCTGTTGAGGATCAGTGCAAGTTTCGACGCGTCATATGAAATACTTTTTCCGTAAATGCACTTATTAATATAATGCTAATCTGAAATTTTAGCCTCGTACACTCTTTTGTTAATGTAAGTAAAAATATTTCTTCTCTCGCATATTTTTCTGTTCCTATGCATAAAACTCAATGGTATACACATTTTCTGATGGTTTTTTATCCCATTCTAGTCGAAGTTTTGCATTCATTTGATTTTGAAGCTTTTAATTATATTGGCACCGGAAACAATTACCCTCATATTTTCGAATCTTATGCAGATATAACCGCCATTCTTTCAGGGTAGGTGAACAAATATACCTTATTCCTGCACATCAAATTACACGACCAAACCTTGATTACTTTGTCTGTTACAGCACTTATTCCAGTTATGCCTATCCAAAAAATAAGTTCCCTTCGACATCCTATGTTCAATCTCAAGTAACCATGGATACCATTTCTATCATTTAAAAGCCTTTTTCTAATTTAGTCACCGTTGGCATTTACACCCATATCTTCGATAGTTATGCGGATATTACCTCCATGCCTATCCAAAAAATTAGTTCCCTTCGCCATCCTCCGTTCAATCTCAAGTATCCATGGATACCATTTCTTTCATTTGGAAGCCCTATGCTAATTTTGTCACCGTAGACATTTACACCCATATCTTCGACAGTTATGCGGATATCAACTCCATTTTTTCAGAGAAGGCGTAGAGTATTGCTTTTGAGGTTCAGAGCAAGTATCGACGCGTTATATGAAATACTTTCTCCGTAAATGCACTTATTACACATAATGCCAATCTGAAATTTTTGCCTCTTACACTCTTTTGTTAATGTAAGTAAAAATATTCCTTTTCTCGCAGAATTTTCTGTTCTTTTGCATCAAACTCAATGGTATACACATTTTCTGATGGTTTTTTATCCCATTCGAGTCGGATTTTTGCAATATATTGATTTTGAATCTTTTAATTACATTGTCACCTGAAACAATTACCGACATATTTTCGGAATTTTCGGGGATATTACCTCTATTTTTTCAGAGAAGGCGTAGAGTATTGCTTTTGAGGTTCAGTGCAAGTATCGACGCGTCATATGAAATACTTTCTTCGTAAAGGCACTTATTAACATAATGCCAATCTGAAATTTTAGCCTCGTACACTCTTTTGTTAATGTAAGTAAAAATATTTCTTCTCTCGCATATTTTTCTGTTCCTATGCATAAAACTCAATGGTATACACATTTTCTCATAGTTTTTTTCCCATTCCAGTCGGATTTTTGCAATTTTTTAGATTTTTAATCTTTTAATTACATTGTCACCGGAAACAATTACCGACATATTTTCGGAATTTTCGGGGATATTACCTCCATGCTTTCACAGAAGGCGTAGAGTAATGCTGTTGAGGATCAGTGCAAGTTTCGACGCGTCATATTAAATACTTTTTCCGTAAATGCACTTATTAATATAATGCTAATCTGAAATTTTAGCCTCGTACACTCTTTTGTTAATGTAAGTAAAAATATTTCTTCTCTCGCATATTTTTCTGTTCCTATGCATAAAACTCAATGGTATACACATTTTCTGATGGTTTTTTATCCCATTCCAGTCGAAGTTTTGCATTTATTTGATTTTGAAGCTGTTAATTATATTGGCCTCGGAAACAATTACCCACATGTTTTCGAATCTTATGCAGATATAACCGCCATTCTTTCAGGGTAGGTTAACAAATGTACCTTATTCCTGCACATCAAATTACACGACCAAACCTTGATTACTTTGTCTGTTACAGCACTTATTCCAGTTATGCCTATCCAAAAAATAAGTTCCCTTCCACATCCTATGTTCAATCTTAAGTAACCATGGATACCATTTCTTTCATTTAAAAGCCTTTTTCTAATTTAGTCACCGTAGGCATTTACACCCATATCTTCGATAGTTATGCGGATATTACCTCCATGCCTATCCAAAAAATGTGTTCCCTTCGCCATCCTCCGTTCAATCTCAAGTATCCATGGATACCATTTCTTTCATTTGGAAGCCCTTTGCTAATTTTATCACCGTAGACATTTACACCCATATCTTCGACAGTTATGGAGATATCACCTCCAATTTTTCAGAGAAGGCGTAGAGTATTGCTTTTGAGGTTCAGTGCAAGTATCGACGCGTTATATGAAATACTTTCTCCGTAAATGCACTTATTAACATAATGCCAATCTGAAATTTTTGCCTCTTACACTCTTTTGTTAATGTAAGTAAAAATATTCCTTCTCTCGCAGAATTTTCTGTTCCTATTTATTAAACTCAATGGTATACACATTTTTTGATGGTTTTTTTTCCCATTCGAGTCGAAGTTTTGCATTTATTTGATTTTGAAGCTTTTAATTACATTGTCACCGGAAACAATTACCGACTTATTTTCGGAATTTTCGGGGATATTACCTCTATGTTTTCAGAGAAGGCGTAGAGTATTGCTTTTGAGGTTTAGTGCAAGTATCGACGCGTTATATGAAATACTTTCTTCGTAAAGGCACTTATTAACATAATGCCAATCTGAAATTTTAGCCTCGTACACTCTTTTGTTAATGTAAGTAAAAATATTTCTTCTCTCGCATATTTTTCTGTTCCTATGCATAAAACTCAATGGTATACACATTTTCTGATGGTTTTTTTCCCATTCCAGTCGGATTTTTGCAATTTTTAAATTTTTAATCTTTTAATTACATTGTCACCGGAAACAATTACCGACATATTTTCGGAATTTTCGGGGATATTACCTCTATTTTTTCAGAGAAGGCGTAGAGTATTGCTTTTGAGGTCTAGTGCAAGTATCGACGCGTTATATGAAATACTTTCTTCGTAAAGGCACTTATTAACATAATGCCAATCTGATATTTTAGCCTCGTACACTCTTTTGTTAATCTAAGTAAAAATATTTCTTCTCTCGCAGAATTTTCTGTTCCTATGCTTAAAACTCAATGGTATACACAATTTCTGATGGTTTTTTATCCCATTCCAGTCGAAGTTTTGCATTTATTTGATTTTGAAGCTTTTAATTATATTCGCCCCGGAAACAATTACCCACATATTTTCGAATCTTATGCAGATATAACCGCAATTCTTTCAGGGTAGGTTAACAAATACACCTTATTCCTGCACATCAAATTACACGACCAAACCTTGATTACTTTGTCTGTTACAGCACTTATTCCAGTTATGCCTATCCAAAAAATAAGTTCCCTTCCACATCCTATGTTCAATCTCAAGTAACCATGGATACCATTTCTTTCATTTAAAAGCCTTTTTCTAATTTAGTCACCGTAGGCATTTACACCCATATCTTCGATAGTTATGCGGATATTACCTCCATGCCTATCCAAAAAATGTGTTCCCTTCGCCATCCTCCGTTCAATCTCAAGTATCCATGGATACCATTTCTTTCATTTGGAAGCCCTTTGCTAATTTTATCACCGTAGACATTTACACCCATATCTTCGACAGTTATGGAGATATCACCTCCAATTTTTCAGAGAAGGCGTAGAGTATTGCTTTTGAGGTTCAGTGCAAGTATCGACGCGTTATATGAAATACTTTCTCCGTAAATGCACTTATTAACATAATGCCAATCTGAAATTTTTGCCTCTTACACTCTTTTGTTAATGTAAGTAAAAATATTCCTTCTCTCGCAGAATTTTCTGTTCCTATTTATTAAACTCAATGGTATACACATTTTCTTATGGTTTTTTATCCCATTCGAGTCGAAGTTTTGCATTTATTTGATTTTGAAGCTTTTAATTACATTGTCACCGGAAACAATTACCGACTTATTTTCGGAATTTTCGGGGATATTACCTCTATTTTTTCAGAGAAGGCGTAGAGTATTTCTTTTGAGGTTTAGTGCAAGTATCGACGCGTTATATGAAATACTTTCTTCGTAAAGGCACTTATTAACATAATGCCAATCTGAAATTTTAGCCTCGTACACTCTTTTGTTAATGTAAGTAAAAATATTTCTTCTCTCGCATATTTATCTGTTCCTATGCATAAAACTCAATGGTATACACATTTTCTCATGGTTTTTTTCCCATTCCAGTCGGATTTTTGCAATTTTTTAGATTTTTAATCTTTTAATTACATAGTCACCGGAAACAATTACCGACATATTTTCGGAATTTTCGGGGATATTACCTCCATGCTTTCACAGAAGGCGTAGAGTAATGCTGTTGAGGATCAGTGCAAGTTTCGACGCGTCATATGAAATACTTTTTCCGTAAATGCACTTATTAATATAATGCTAATCTGAAATTTTAGCCTCGTACACTCTTTTGTTAATGTAAGTAAAAATATTTCTTCTCTCGCATATTTTTCTGTTCCTATGCTAAAACTCAATGGTATACACATTTTCTGATGGTTTTTTATCCCATTCTAGTCGAAGTTTTGCATTCATTTGATTTTGAAGCTTTTAATTATATTGGCACCGGAAACAATTACCCTCATATTTTCGAATCTTATGCAGATATAACCGCCATTCTTTCAGGGTAGGTGAACAAATATACCTTATTCCTGCACATCAAATTACACGACCAAACCTTGATTACTTTGTCTGTTACAGCACTTATTCCAGTTATGCCTATCCAAAAAATAAGTTCCCTTCGACATCCTATGTTCAATCTCAAGTAACCATGGATACCATTTCTATCATTTAAAAGCCTTTTTCTAATTTAGTCACCGTTGGCATTTACACCCATATCTTCGATAGTTATGCGGATATTACCTCCATGCCTATCCAAAAAATTAGTTCCCTTCGCCATCCTCCGTTCAATCTCAAGTATCCATGGATACCATTTCTTTCATTTGGAAGCCCTATGCTAATTTTGTCACCGTAGACATTTACACCCATATCTTCGACAGTTATGCGGATATCAACTCCATTTTTTCAGAGAAGGCGTAGAGTATTGCTTTTGAGGTTCAGAGCAAGTATCGACGCGTTATATGAAATACTTTCTCCGTAAATGCACTTATTACACATAATGCCAATCTGAAATTTTTGCCTCTTACACTCTTTTGTTAATGTAAGTAAAAATATTCCTTTTCTCGCAGAATTTTCTGTTCTTTTGCATCAAACTCAATGGTATACACATTTTCTGATGGTTTTTTATCCCATTCGAGTCGGATTTTTGCAATATATTGATTTGGAATCTTTTAATTACATTGTCACCTGAAACAATTACCGACATATTTTCGGAATTTTCGGGGATATTACCTCTATTTTTTCAGAGAAGGCGTAGAGTATTGCTTTTGAGGTTCAGTGCAAGTATCGACGCGTCATATGAAATACTTTCTTCGTAAAGGCACTTATTAACATAATGCCAATCTGAAATTTTAGCCTCGTACACTCTTTTGTTAATGTAAGTAAAAATATTTCTTCTCTCGCATATTTTTCTGTTCCTATGCATAAAACTCAATGGTATACACATTTTCTGATGGTTTTTTATCCCATTCGAGTCGAAGTTTTGCATTTATTTGATTTTGAAGCTTTTAATTATATTGGCACCGGAAACAATTACCCACATATTTTCGAATCTTATGCAGATATAACCGCCATTCTTTCAGGGTAGGTTAACAAATATACCTTATTCCTGCACATCAAATTACACGACCAAACCTTGATTACTTTGTCTGTTACAGCACTTATTCCAGTTATGCCTATCTAAAAAATAAGTTCCCTTCGACATCCTATGTTCAATCTCAAGTAACCATGGATACCATTTCTTTCATTTAAAAGCCTTTTTCTAATTTAGTCACCGTAGGCATTTACACCCATATCTTCGATAGTTATGCGGATATTACCTCCATGCCTATCCAAAAAATTAGTTCCCTTCGCCATCCTCCGTTCAATCTCAAGTATCCATGGATACCATTTCTTTCATTTGGAAGCCCTATGCTAATTTTGTCACCGTAGACATTTACACCCATATCTTCGACAGTTATGCGGATATCACCTCCATTTTTTCAGAGAAGGCGTAGAGTATTGCTTTTGAGGTTCAGTGCAAGTATCGACGCGTCATATGAAATACTTTCTTCGTAAAGGCACTTATTAACATAATGCCAATCTGAAATTTTAGCCTCGTACACTCTTTTGGTAATGTAAGTAAAAATATTTCTTCTCTCGCAGAATTTTCTGTGCTTTTGCATCAAACTCAATGGTATACACATTTTCTGATGGTTTTTTATCCCATTCCAGTCGGATTTTTGCAATTTTTTGATTTTGAATCTTTTAATTACATTGTCACCGGAAACAATTACCGACATATTTTCGGAATTTCGGGGATATTACCTCCATGCTTTCACAGAAGGCGTAGAGTAATGCTGTTGAGGATCAGTGCAAGTTTCGACGCGTCATATTAAATACTTTTTCCGTAAATGCACTTATTAATATAATGCTAATCTGAAATTTTAGCCTCGTACACTCTTTTGTTAATGTAAGTAAAATTATTTCTTCTTTCGCATATTTTTCTGTTCCTATGCATCAAACTAAATGGTATACACATTTTCTGATGGTTTTTTATCCCATTCGAGTCGAAGTTTTGCATTTATTTTACTTTTAAGCTGCTTCTAAATTTGTCACCGAAAACTATTTCCTCCATGTTTTCCAAAATAATGCTGATATTACCTCCATTTTTCCTCAGAAGGCGTAAAAGATTGTTAACCTGTAACCCGGGAGTACCAATGGGACACAAATATACCATTTGTCGGGACCAATATGTCCCATTGCTACCTGTGGGACGGCACATATAAATGCGACATAGTTATCCCGATGGCCGTCGAAGAGTTAATATAACTATTTCCTCAATATTTTCCAAAGTAATGCAGATATTACCTCCATTTATTCTCAGAAGGCGTAAACGATTGTTAACCTGTATCCCGTAAGTACCAATGGGACACAAATATACCATTAGTACGGGACCAATATGTCCCATTGCTACCTGTGGGACGGCACATATAAATGCGACATAGTTATCCCGATGGCCGTCGAAGAGTTAGTATAACTATTTACTCAATATTTTCCAAAGTAATGCAGATATTACCTCCATTTATTCTCAGAAGGCGTAAACGATTGTTAACCTGTAACCCGTAAGTACCAATGGGACACAAATATACCATTAGTACAGGACCAATATGTCCCATTGCTACCTGTGGGACGGCACATATAAATGCGACATATTTATCCCGATGGCCGTCGAAGAGTTAATATAACTATTTCCTCAATATTTTCCAAAGTAATGCAGATATTACCTCTATTTATTCTCAGAAGGCGTAAACGATTGTTAACCTGTAGCCCGTAAGTACCAATGGGACACAAATATACCATTAGTACGGGACCAATATGTCCCATTGCTACCTGTGGGACGGCACATATAAATGCGACATAGTTATCCCGATGGCCGTCGAAGAGTTAATATAACTATTTCCTCAATATTTTCCAAAGTAATGCAGATATTACCTCTATTTATTCTCAGAAGGCGTAAACGATTGTTAACCTGTAGCCCGTAAGTACCAATGGGACACAAATATACCATTAGTACGGGACCAATATGTCCCATTGCTACCTGTGGGACGGCACATATAAATGCGACATAGTTATCCCGATGGCCGTCGAAGAGTTAATATAACTATTTCCTCAATATTTTCCAAAGTAATGCAGATATTACCTCTATTTATTCTCAGAAGGCATAAACGATTGTTAACCTGTAACCCGTAAGTACCAATGGGACACAAATATACCATTAGTATGGGACCAATATGTCCCATTGCTACCTGTGGGACGGCACATATAAATGCGACATAGTTATCCCGATGGCCGTCGAAGAGTTAATATAACTATTTCCTCAATATTTTCCAAAGTAATGCAGATATTACATACATGTTTTCACAGAAGTCGTAGAGTAATGCTTTTGTGGATCAGTGAAAGTTAAACGCGTTATATGAAGTTCTTTCTCCGTATATGCACTTATTATCATAATGCTATTCTGAAATTTTAGCCTCGTACACTCTTTTGTTAATGTAAGTAAAAATATTTCTTCTCTCGCTTATTTTTCTGTTCCTATTTATTAAACTCAATGGTATACACGTTTTTTGATGGTTTTTTTCCCATTCGAGTCGGATTTTTGTAATTTTTTGATTTTGAAGCTTTTAATTACATTGTCACCGGAAACAATTACCAACATATTTTCGGAATTTTCGGGGATATTACCTCTATTTTTTCAGAGAAGGCGTAGAGTATTGCTTTCGAGGTTCAGTTCAAGTATCGACGCGTTATATGAAATACTTTCTCCGTAAATGCACTTATTAACATAATACCAATCTGAAATTTTTGCCTCTTACACTCTTTTGTTAATGTAAGTAAAAATATTCCTTCTCTCGCAGAATTTTCTGTTCTTATGCATCAAACTCAATGGTATTCACATTTTCTGATGGTTTTTTATCCCATTCGAGTCGGATTTTTGCAATATTTTGATTTTGAATCTTTTAATTACATTGTCACCGGAAACAATTACCGACATATTTTCGGAATTTTCGGGAATATTACCTTTATTTTTTCAGAGAAGTCGTAGAGCATTGCTTTTGAGGTTCAGTGCAAGTATCGACGCGTTATATGAAATACTTTCTTCGTTAAGGCACTTATTAACATAATGCCAATCTGAAATTTTAGTCTCGTACACTCTTTTGTTAATCTAAGTAAAAATATTCCTTCTCTCGCAGAATTTTCTGTTTCTATTTATTAAACTCAATGGTATACACATTTTCTGATGGTTTTTTATCCCATTCCAGTCGGATTTTTGCAATTTTTTGATTTTGAATCTTTTAATTACATTGTCACCGGAAACAATTACCGACATATTTTCGGAATTTTCGGGGATATTACCTCCATGCTTTCACAGAAGGCGTAGAGTAATGCTGTTGAGGATCAGTGCAAGTTTCGACGCGTCATATTAAATACTTTTTCCGTAAATGCACTTATTAATATAATGCTAATCTGAAATTTTAGCCTCGTACACTCTTTTGTTAATGTAAGTAAAAATATTTCTTCTCTCGCATATTTTTCTGTTCCTATGCATCAAACTCAATGATATACACATTTTCTGATGGTTTTTTATCCCATTCGAGTCGAAGTTTTGCATTCATTTGATTTTGAAGCTTTTAATTATATTGGCACCGGAAACAATTACCCTCATATTTTCGAATCTTATGGAGATATAACCGCCATTCTTTCAGGGTAGGTTAACAAATATACCTTATTCCTGCACATCAAATTACACGACTAAACCTTGATTACTTTGTCTGTTACAGCACTTATTCCAATTATGCCTATCCAAAAAATAAGTTCCCTTCGACATCCTATGTTCAATCTCAAGTAACCATGGATACCATTTCTATCATTTAAAAGCCTTTTTCTAATTTAGTCACCGTTGGCATTTACCCCCATATCTTCGATAGTTATGCGGATATTACCTCCTTGCCTATCCAAAAAATGTGTTCCCTTCGCCATCCTCCGTTCAATCTCAAGTATCCATGGATACCATTTCTTACATTTGGAAGCCCTTTGCTAATTTTATCACCGTAGACATTTACACCCATATTTTCGACAGTTATGGAGATATCACCTCCAATTTTTCAGAGAAGGCGTAGAGTATTGCTTTTGAGGTTCAGTGCAAGTATCGACGCGTTATATGAAATACTTTCTCCGTAAATGCACTTATTAACATAATGCCAATCTGAAATTTTTGCCTCTTACACTCTTTTGTTAATGTAAGTAAAAATATTCCTTCTCTCGCAGAATTTTCTGTTCCTATTTATTAAACTCAATGGTATACACATTGTCTTATGGTTTTTTATCCCATTCGAGTCGAAGTTTTGCATTTATTTGATTTTGAAACTTTTAATTACATTGTCACCGGAAACAATTACCGACATATTTTCGGAATTTTCGGGGATATTACCTCTATTTTTTCAGAGAAGGCGTAGAGTATTGCTTTTGAGGTTTAGTGCAAGTATCGACGCGTTATATGAAATACTTTCTTCGTAAAGGCACTTATTAACATAATGCCAATCTGAAATTTTAGCCTCGTACACTCTTTTGTTAATGTAAGTAAAAATATTTCTTCTCTCGCATAATTTTCTGTTCCTATTCATAAAACTCAATGGTATACACATTTTCTGATGGTTTTTTATCCCATTCGAGTCGGATTTTTGCAATTTTTTGATTTTGAATCTTTTAGTTACATTGTCACCGGAAACAATTACCGACATATTTTCGGAATTTTCGGGGATATTACCTCCATGCTTTCACAGAAGGCGTAGAGTAATGCTGTTGAGGATCAGTGCAAGTTTCGACGCGTCATATGAAATAATTTTTCCGTAAATGCACTTATTAATATAATGCTAATCTGAAATTTTAGCCTCGTACACTCTTTTGTTAATGTAAGTAAAAATATTTCTTCTCTCGCATATTTTTCTGTTCCTATGCATCAAACTCAATGGTATACACATTTTCTGATGGTTTTTTATCCCATTCGAGTCGAAGTTTTGGATTCATTTGATTTTGAAGCTTTTAATTATATTGGCACCGGAAACAATTACCCTCATATTTTCGAATCTTATGGAGATATAACCGCCATTCTTTCAGGGTAGGTTAACAAATATACCTTATTCCTGCACATCAAATTACACGACTAAACCTTGATTACTTTGTCTGTTACAGCACTTATTCCAATTATGCCTATCCAAAAAATAAGTTCCCTTCGACATCCTATGTTCAATCTCAAGTAACCATGGATACCATTTCTATCATTTAAAAGCCTTTTTCTAATTTAGTCACCGTTGGCATTTACCCCCATATCTTCGATAGTTATGCGGATATTACCTCCTTGCCTATCCAAAAAATGTGTTCCCTTCGCCATCCTCCGTTCAATCTCAAGTATCCATGGATACCATTTCTTACATTTGGAAGCCCTTTGCTAATTTTATCACCGTAGACATTTACACCCATATCTTCGACAGTTATGGAGATATCACCTCCAATTTTTCAGAGAAGGCGTAGAGTATTGCTTTTGAGGTTCAGTGCAAGTATCGACGCGTTATATGAAATACTTTCTCCGTAAATGCACTTATTAACATAATGCCAATCTGAAATTTTTGCCTCTTACACTCTTTTGTTAATGTAAGTAAAAATATTCCTTCTCTCGCAGAATTTTCTGTTCCTATTTATTAAACTCAATGGTATACACATTGTCTTATGGTTTTTTATCCCATTCGAGTCGAAGTTTTGCATTTATTTGATTTTGAAACTTTTAATTACATTGTCACCGGAAACAATTACCGACATATTTTCGGAATTTTCGGGGATATTACCTCTATTTTTTCAGAGAAGGCGTAGAGTATTGCTTTTGAGGTTTAGTGCAAGTATCGACGCGTTATATGAAATACTTTCTTCGTAAAGGCACTTATTAACATAATGCCAATCTGAAATTTTAGCCTCGTACACTCTTTTGTTAATGTAAGTAAAAATATTTCTTCTCTCGCACAATTTTCTGTTCCTATGCATAAAACTCAATGGTATACACATTTTCTGATGGTTTTTTATCCCATTCGAGTCGGATTTTTGCAATTTTTTGATTTTGAATCTTTTAATTACATTGTCACCGGAAACAATTACCGACATATTTTCGGAATTTTCGGGGATATTACCTCCATGCTTTCACAGAAGGCGTAGAGTAATGCTGTTGAGGATCAGTGCAAGTTTCGACGCGTCATATGAAATACTTTTTCCGTAAATGCACTTATTAATATAATGCTAATCTGAAATTTTAGCCTCGTACACTCTTTTGTTAATGTAAGTAAAAATATTTCTTCTCTCGCATATTTTTCTGTTCCTATGCATCAAACTCAATGGTATACACATTTTCTGATGGTTTTTTATCCCATTCGAGTCGAAGTTTTGGATTCATTTGATTTTGAAGCTTTTAATTATATTGGCACCGGAAACAATTACCCTCATATTTTCGAATCTTATGGAGATATAACCGCCATTCTTTCAGGGTAGGTTAACAAATATACCTTATTCCTGCACATCAAATTACAAGACTAAACCTTGATTACTTTGTCTGTTACAGCACTTATTCCAATTATGCCTATCCAAAAAATAAGTTCCCTTCGACATCCTATGTTCAATCTCAAGTAACCATGGATACCATTTCTATCATTTAAAAGCCTTTTTCTAATTTAGTCACCGTTGGCATTTACCCCCATATCTTCGATAGTTATGCGGATATTACCTCCTTGCCTATCCAAAAAATGTGTTCCCTTCGCCATCCTCCGTTCAATCTCAAGTATCCATGGATACCATTTATTACATTTGGAAGCCCTTTGCTAATTTTATCACCGTAGACATTTACACCCATATCTTCGACAGTTATGGAGATATCACCTCCAATTTTTCAGAGAAGGCGTAGAGTATTGCTTTTGAGGTTCAGTGCAAGTATCGACGCGTTATATGAAATACTTTCTCCGTAAATGCACTTATTAACATAATGCCAATCTGAAATTTTTGCCTCTTACACTCTTTTGTTAATGTAAGTAAAAATATTCCTTCTCTCGCAGAATTTTCTGTTCCTATTTATTAAACTCAATGGTATACACATTGTCTTATGGTTTTTTATCCCATTCGAGTCGAAGTTTTGCATTTATTTGATTTTGAAACTTTTAATTACATTGTCACCGGAAACAATTACCGACATATTTTCGGAATTTTCGGGGATATTACCTCTATTTTTTCAGAGAAGGCGTAGAGTATTGCTTTTGAGGTTTAGTGCAAGTATCGACGCGTTATATGAAATACTTTCTTCGTAAAGGCACTTATTAACATAATGCCAATCTGAAATTTTAGCCTCGTACACTCTTTTGTTAATGTAAGTAAAAATATTTCTTCTCTCGCATAATTTTCTGTTCCTATGCATAAAACTCAATGGTATACACATTTTCTGATGGTTTTTTATCCCATTCGAGTCGGATTTTTGCAATTTTTTGATTTTGAATCTTTTAATTACATTGTCACCGGAAACAATTACCGACATATTTTCGGAATTTTCGGGGATATTACCTCCATGCTTTCACAGAAGGCGTAGAGTAATGCTGTTGAAGATCAGTGCAAGTTTCGACGCGTCATATGAAATACTTTTTCCGTAAATGCACTTATTAATATAATGCTAATCTGAAATTTTAGCCTCGTACACTCTTTTGTTAATGTAAGTAAAAATATTTCTTCTCTCGCATATTTTTCTGTTCCTATGCATCAAACTCAATGGTATACACATTTTCTGATGTTTTTTTATCCCATTCGAGTCGAAGTTTTGCATTTATTTTACTTTTAAGCTGCTTCTAATATTGTCACCGATAACTATTTCCTCCATATTTTCCAAAATAATGCTGATATTACCTCCATTTTTCCTTAGAAGGCGTAAAAGATTGTTAACCTGTAACCCGGAAGTACCAATGGGACACAAATATACCATTAGTACGGGACCAATATGTCCCATTGCTACCTGTGGGACGGCACATATAAATGCGACATAGTTATCCCGATGGCCGTCGAAGAGTTAATATAACTATTTCCTCAATATTTTCCAAAGTAATGCAGATATTACCTCTATTTATTCTCAGAAGGCGTAAACGATTGTTAACCTGTAGCCCGTAAGTACCAATGGGACACAAATATACCATTAGTACGGGACCAATATGTCCCATTGCTACCTGTGGGACGGCACATATAAATGCGACATAGTTATCCCGATGGCCGTCGAAGAGTTAATATAACTATTACCTCAATTTTTCCAAAGTAATGCAGATATTACCTCTATTAATTCTCAGAAGGCGTAAACGATTGTTAACCTGTAACCCGTAAGTACCAATGGGACACAAATATACCATTAGTATGGGACCAATATGTCCCATTGCTACCTGTGGGACGGCACATATAAATGCGACATAGTTATCCCGATGGCCGTCGAAGAGTTAATATAACTATTTCCTCAATATTTTCCAAAGTAATGCAGATATTACATACATGTTTTCACAGAAGTCGTAGAGTAATGCTTTTGTGGATCAGTGAAAGTTAAACGCGTTATATGAAGTTCTTTCTCCGTATATGCACTTATTATCATAATGCTATTCTGAAATTTTAGCCTCGTACACTCTTTTGTTAATGTAAGTAAAAATATTTCTTCTCTCGCTTATTTTTCTGTTCCTATTTATTAAACTCAATGGTATACACGTTTTTTGATGGTTTTTTTTCCCATTCGAGTCGGATTTTTGTAATTTTTTGATTTTGAAGCTTTTAATTACATTGTCACCGGAAACAATTACCGACATATTTTCGGAATTTTCGGGGATATTACCTCTATTTTTTCAGAGAAGGCGTAGAGCATTGCTTTTGAGGTTCAGTGCAAGTATCGACGCGTTATATGAAATACTTTCTTCGTAAAGGCACTTATTAACATAATGCCAATCTGAAATTTTAGCCTCGTACACTCTTTTGTTAATGTAAGTAAAAATATTTCTTCTCTCGCAGAATTTTCTGTTCTTTTGCATCAAACTCAATAGTATACATATTTTCTGATGGTTTTTTATCCCATTCGAGTCGGATTTTTGCAATTTTTTGATTTTGAATCTTTTAATTACATTGTCACCGGAAACAATTACCGACATATTTTCGGAATTTTCGGAGATATAACCTCCATGCTTTCACAGAAGGCGTAAAGTAATGCTGTTGAGGATCAGTGCAAGTTTCGACGCGTCATATGAAATACTTTTTCCGTAAATGCACTTATTAATATAATGCTAATCTGAAATTTTAGCCTCGTACACTCTTTTGTTAATGTAAGTAAAAATATTTCTTCTCTCGCATATTTTTCTGTTCCTATTCATAAAACTCAATGGTATACACCTTTTCTGATGGTTTTTTATCCCATTCGAGTCGAAGTTTTGCATTTATTTTCAAGAAACAATAAGTTCCCACCGCCATCCTAGGTTCAATCCCAAGTATCCATGGAAACAATAAGTTCCTACCGCCATCCTAGGTTCAATCCCAAGTATCCATGGAAACAATAAGTTCCCACCGCTATCCTGGGTTCAATCCCAAGTAGCCATGGAAACAATAAGTTCCCACCGCCATCCTAGGTTCAATCCCAAGTATCCATGGAAACAACAAGTTCCCACCGCCATCCTGGGTTCAATCCCAAGTATCCATGGAAACAATAAGTTCCCACCGCCATCCTGGGTTCAATCCCAAGTATCCATGGAAACAATAAGTTCCCACCGCTATCCTGGGTTCAATCCCAAATAGCCATGGAAACAATAAGTTCCCACCGCCATCCTAGGTTCACTCCCAAGTATCCATGGAAACAACAAGTTCCCACCGCCATCCTGGGTTCAATCCGAAGTATCCATGGAAACAATAAGTTCCCACCGCCATCCTGGGTTCATTCCTTCAGGAATAGTTATAAATGTTGTGTATTGATTTTTAACTAAGTCCGGAAAACTACTATACTCGACGGTGTTTTTTGCCGAGGATTCACTAAAAACGTCGGCAAGCTAACGGTGAGTTGCGTGACGCCAAGGGGATCTCGGAGTTGGCTTGTCCCAATTGTGAAGTTGGATCGCCATCCTGGGTTCAATCCCAAGTATCCATGGAAACAATAAGTTCCTACCGCCATCCTAGGTTCAATCCCAAGTATCCATGGAAAAAATAAGTTCCCACCGCTATCCTAGGTTCAATCCCAAGTAGCCATGGAAACAATAAGTTCCCACCGCCATCCTAGGTTCAATCCCAAGTATCCATGGAAACAACAAGTTCCCACCGCCATCCTGGGTTCAATCCCAAGTATCCATGGAAACAATAAGTTCCCACCGCCATCCTGGGTTCAATCCCAAGTATCCATGGAAACAATAAGTTCCCACCGCCATCCTGGGTTCAATCCCAAGTATCCATGGAAACAAAAAGTTCCTACCGCCATCCTAGGTTCAATCCCAAGTAGCCATGGAAACAATAAGTTCCCACCGCTATCCTGGGTTCAATCCCAAATAGCCATGGAAACAATAAGTTCCCACCGCCATCCTGGGTTCAATCCCAAGTATCCATGGAAACAATAAGTTCCCACCGCCATCCTGGGTTCAATCCCAAGTATCCATGGAAACAAAAATTCCCACCGCCATCCTTGGTTCAATCCTAAGTTTCCATGGAAACAATAAGTTCCCACCGCCATCCTGGGTTCAATCCCAAGTATCTATGGAAACAATAAGTTCCCACCGCCATCCTGGGTTCAATCCGAAGTATCCATGGAAACAATAAGTTCCCACCGCCATCCTGGGTTCATTCCTTCAGGAATAGTTATAAATGTTGTGTATTGATTTTTAACTAAGTCCGGAAAACTACTATACTCGACGGTGTTTTTTGCCGAGGATTCACTAAAAACGCCGGCAAGCTATCGGTGAGTTGCGTGACGCCAAGGGGATCTCGGAGTTGGCTTGGCCCCTATGTGAAGTTGGATCGTCAGATCCAATGACACTGGCATGCTTATTCCGATGAAGCCGAATCGTCCGCCGTCTTCGGTGGCCGGCTTCTTTATTCGGAAATGAATACTCTTTGCCATAGCAAAGCGACACATGATCACCTGAAAGTGAACGAATCTCTTACACCTTTGGGTCCGCGGGGATTCCCCCCGCAGATCCCGGTGTCAATTGTGCCCGATACGGCCAAAGTAACGAGAACTTTGGACCGTGGAAAGAAAGAAAGCGTGGCCCCGGCACGGCTATGAGGCCGGCGGGGACTGCATCGTCCGTTTCGGCGGATGTTTACAGCGACACGCTCCCTGGTTGATCCTGCCAGTAGTCATATGCTTGTCTCA